>JANPWX010000088.1:1543817-1659611 GCA_024734555.1 Trochalopteron elliotii
TCCCTCCCTCCCTCCCTCTCTCCCTCCATGCCTAGGAGAAGCATTTCTCTTGTGTAGAACACATGTGAGCAGCCATTCTCACTGACCCACTCCTTCTCCCATCCCAAACCATCTCCCCTGCTGTTCTCACATGCAAAAGATCCATGGGAAGGGCTGGTAAAGCAATGGGAATGGTGTGGCTTGCCTGTTCACTGGTTCACTGAGTGCTGAAGGGCAAACCCACATCACAAGTCAGGAATGGTTATGCAGAAGGATATGAGCATGGAATGCTTCCAAACCTGTCCCACCTCCTGCACACACAGAGACCTCACAAACCCATCCAGGGATACGTCATGAGTTTTTGAAGTCATTTAAGTAGTACTAAGGTCAGGAGTGCTCCAAAACACAGCCTGTCTCATGCTCCTGGAGCTACAGATGGGCTGCTCCAGCAGCCTCACCATCTCAACAGTTCTTCACAGGACTAAAGAATGGTCCCTGAAGCACATTTTGAGGCTCTGGCTGCAGACAGAATGCCTGGTTTTCTAACAGCCATTATCTTGATACTCATAACCCATGACACTCAGATCAATTTGACTGGAAATATGTTTTAATTAATAAAAAGAAAAATAATCCATTCCTTTGTCTGTTCACTAGAAAAAAATATTCTTCTACAGTAAGAACTTGGGTAATTATCTTATACAAACCTCTGTGTGTGCACATGTGTGTTTGTATAAACAAACATACATCATCAGTTTAAATTGTATTTTCTGTTAAGAAGACCTTCTAATAAATCCTAATTAGTCCATAAGCCCAAGTCTATGAGAATAAATGTGTATCGACAAGTATATTGAGCACTGGGAATTCACAAGGCTCCTATTTCCAGCTGGGATCTGTCTCTACATGTTGTATGTGTAGGTGCAGAACACAAGCAGTGCCTGACCTTTCCCTGGTTTGCTGCAAAACTCGGCAGGTTGCTAGAATTCCCTACCAGGAAGTTTTTGGGCATGGGAGAGGAACCCAAGCTGCCATGTGCCAGTGACTCACAGATGAAAACTATCCATTTCAGAGTTGTTCTTGTGCCTGAAGAATTTGAAGGAGTCTACTCCTTTGCTGGAAGTCTTTAGATAATTCATGCTGGGGATTCCTGTCCACCCACAGCCACAAAGGCAGCCACTTTGTTTTGCACAGGTTCTCCACAGTGCAGCAGGGAAGTCTGGTCAACTCCTGACAGAATAATCTCAGCTCCCTCCACCCCAGAGATGACTGACATAGGCCTGAATTTGGGGTGCTGGGCATTCACCTATTTGTGAAAAACTGGCTAAGATGACCCTTATTCTGGGCAAGGGTGGCAGGCTCAGGGGACAGGTGACTTCCCTAAAGCCTTGCTACCCTCTCAAGGATAGAGGAACCCGCCAGCCTGAAATGGTGCCTGTGGTCAAGGCAATGTTTTGATGTGCTGTCCCAGAGGAAAAGCCTCCCTGATACCATCTGAGATTCCCCTGGCCCTGCAGGAACGTACTTGTGGTACGCCCCAACCGTGGGCCAGGTGCTACCACTGCAGTTTGGTAACCTGAGAACCACCAAGGATGTGCTGCTGTGAAATACCACACATGATGCAAGAGAGGGGAGGGCTGAATCCACTGTTTCTGAGTCATTCAGGTCTCTATCCCAATTTAGCAAGGAGAATTTGGAACTTCTTGATTTTTATCTTTTTACTATTTAATTTTGTGAAGATTTCTCACAGTTTTATGACAGGCAACATTGCTTTGGAGTATATCTGAAAGCAGACCCTCTTTTAAAAAGAACCTTACGCTTTATGGATTACTGCAGCCCAAAGCCATCCTTAAGACCAGCCTAAGCCTACACTGACATCAGCAGATACTGTGGAGTGATGCAAGAGGATCTAGGAAAATAAAGTGTTGAGTTCTACTCCAGCCCTAAGCCTGAGCCATGAACCAGATGCCTGTCAATGTTTAGAGCTTTATGTGCAGATGTGATGGCTTACATGCAGGACTGCTCTGTGATGTGAACTGTTGTGTGGTAGTAGAAAGATTCCCTTTGGAAGCTCAAGCACAATTCAAACCAAAGCACAGATGCAGATTCCTGCTTGGCACCTGTACAGAAGGGCCCTGGCAGAACCTCTGGACAAGCTCTGTCTGTCCATCCAGGCATGCTGAACACATGACCTGCACAGTGCCTGCATGGCCCAAATGCAGAGGGGAATTTCTGCACTCTAGAACTGTAGCATGGCCATGGCTCTGGAGATGCAAGAATACACTTCCTGGCTCCCTGGTGATTCCACAGCGGGGAGACAGGGCCGAGGGCCTCCCACAGAGCCCCAGATGAGCTGCCATTCCCATCAGTCAGGATGATCAACAGGCCAATAGCTGCCATGGGGACACTGTTATGTGACAATCCCCAATGTCCCACAGACAAGCAAGGGGATAAGTGTGGGGCTCAGAAAAAAGCTGGCAGAGAGCAAAGATACCATGACTCTTGACTGTCAGGCTGACACATAAAAATAAGCCAAGACAGCAGACTACAGGTAAATTTGAACATGTCAGGCTGGAAAAAGTGGCAATTCCAAGTGTGTCAGGTCCTGCTGTCTCAGGACAACAATGTCCATCAGAGGAGCAGGGGCAGTAATATCAACTATCATATGTCAGAACCTAGAGACTCCCAAATCATGCTGATGCTCTTAAAAGACTTTACCCCCAGTAAATGGCAGCACAGTGTGCAAAGGACTCCTACCCTGTGGGAAAACAGAACTTTCCACAGCAGAGCAGCCCCCAGGCTTGAATAACTTTGTAGCTTGTTTCCACATCTGTCCAGAACCGGACATCTTTGGGTTAAAATATTCCCAGGACACAACTTGGGGTCAAACTTGGAGCCTTGTACTTCCTGTGCTCTGCAGGTTCTTTCACAGTGTACTGTACTTCCCAGGGGGATCACTCAGTCACCATGAGCAGAGGTTGGGCTGACACTCCTGAGGGAGGGCAGGCACTCAGACATAGGTCTATGTAAGCAGTTCTTTGAACCTTTAAGTCATTCACACAAGAAAGCAGCTCTGACAAAAGCTGTGGAATCTTCTGAACACCTCTTCAGACAGCAGAACTGAAAGACAGACTTCCTTTCCTGTGTCATTACACACACACCCTGCCCCAGAATCAGAGTTTAAATCAAGTTCTTTGACACACATCAGAAACCTTCAGTGTAGAATTTCTGAGACACCAAAATCCTTAAAGACAGACCTAACACAGACAGGCACTGTCAAATCATTTAATTGCTTTCATCAACTGAAAGTATCTTTTGATTCAAGAACAAATGCTTAGCAAGACCTTGGTGAGAAGAGACATAACCTTAGGGCTGAAAAGCAGAGCAACATGTATAATTTTTCCCTTTACAGATAAACAGACCTGCTTTTTAAGTGGCTCCTGAGAAGGACATCTAAGCATTGCTCCTGTGAATAAAGCAGACAGTTCACATGACGACCAGTTCCTGCCTGCATGCATAAGCCTCACGCCAGCAAACCTAATTGAAAATAATCTGTGATCTACACTTCACATTCTTCAGGAAAAGTGCTTTTATCCCATCTTTTCCCATCTCTCCTCCTCCCCTCCAACCTTAAATGAATCACATATTGAATCACCGCAGCATGGCTGTATTTGATCATGATTTATAGGGCACTGTCTGCCTTACTCCATACACAGTCTTTGGAGGGAGGAGGTATTTTGGACAGGGAAGAACAGGCTGTCAGCACCCAATAAATTATTAGTAGCAGCCACTTCCTGAAGTAAAGACCAACATAAGATCAACCTTCTAAGTGGACAGGTGCACAGGGGTGTCTTACATCAACAGCTTGCCTGGGACATAATCCAAATTCTTAGTAACTACAATCAAATGTGGCACTGCGAAGAGAAAGGTTTTAATGATAGTTGTTTAAAAATCAATGGAGAAGCTCTGGCACTGCAGAGAATGAGCAGGGACCAGACCCCACTGCTTGGTGCCCTAGATAGCAAGGCAAAAAATTAAGACAGATCTCCTGCCCTTGTTTGACAGGAGGGTGCAATATTATGATCAGCAAATCTTCCAAATCTGCAAACTCAACATAAAGTTGCATGCAAGAAACATTGATGTAACTTTTTATCATGTCTTCTCTGTCATCAGCATTCCCCAGCCTATTGTTTCTCTGCTTCCAACTTCCTTCTTTCCAGTTTTCTCCATGGCAAACAAGTCTAGCAGCAGCAGCATGTTCAGACTTCATTGCAGCTCACACATTGATACTGGTACATACTGATCTCTAACAGTCATTCTTAAATTGGTCCTGCACCATAAGAAAGACGTAGGAAACTATCCTCAGACAGCACCACATAAGGATTTATTTTAGCTGCATCCTACCAAAAAGAAAGACAGTTAATGTACTTTGGTCCCTCTCACTCTGACAGTGAAGCAATGACAGCAGATTCAGGGCTAAGAAGGAACGTCAGAGCAGCTTCATGATATCACATCACAGCTGTGTGATAAGCAAAGTTCTTCAAAGATGTTTTTTAAATGTAGCAAATAAGGAAGATTAAGAGAAGAAGGGAAGCAATGGGTCTTGTCTTCTCTCCCTCGGCACAGCTTTCCTGTGCCCAAGCTATTGTTTGAGTCAGACAGAAGCAGCACACCCAGGTGCTTCCAGGCACACAAGAGGGCTGGTTACTCACTTCTATCAGAGACAATTCATTCCTGCTGCATCCTGAACAGCCCCAAGGCCATTACACCAGCGAGGAGTTTGGCTGATTCCTACAGCCTCTGCTGCAGGAAAAACACGTGGGGTGTTTTTGCTGAGCACCACCAGAGGGCTCAGCACAGTGCAATATACCAAAACAAAGGTGCTGACCCCAAAATCCTACACCTAGAAGCAGTGATCTGTTGGCAAATCCTCTGATGATATCTTTACAAATTGCAGCTCTGTTTAAAATATGCTCACTTTTCAAGAGGAGTTATTGGTTTCATCACAATCAGCTGCAGAGACCCTGCTGCTGTTTAGGAGATCAAAGTGGAATATGCAATGGCCTTAAACTATTCATGAAAATACATGTTTCAGGCTTCTAAATACCCTTAGCACCAGGACACAATGGCTGAGAGCTGGTAACTCTTACAAATTCCTGATAAAACTACATTCTGTCTACTTTATATATGGGCAACATATACGGAGTAATATCTTCCTCCCTGGAGCTACACATCCAGCCACTGCTTACCTGTACTAAATGTCTCCAATTCCATCTCTTCTATTGCATCAACGATTTCTGAGAAATCTCTCTTACAAGTGAATTTTTCATCCTGACTTCTGAGTCCTGTGTGATGTCTCTGACACTAAAAAGACAAAAGTTGGGCCCTTGGGGTCTTGTCAAAAGCTAATGTAAGACAAAATGCTTGTAAGCTTTGATTGAAATACTTCCTCTCTCCCAGCACCAGCTAATGATTCTGAACGATTTTGTTAAGTGTATACTTCCCTACCTTGAAATAGATACTGTGTCAAGTAGGATTCATAGGTGATTTAACTCAATCATGCCTTCAAAGCACCTTCAGCAGCTCCAAATGCTGCTATAAAGAGCAGGGAATACTCAGAGGCTGAACTGGGGTTAATGAGAACATCTCTGATTGCCAAAGTGATGAAAAGTGGGCAAGAATGGGAATCGCTGTAACTTCTTGTCCCAAGCTATTGTCTTTCATATTGGAACTGCCAGAACATGCAGGATTTAGGGATGGAAATGACAGCTTACTATTCTGAGTCATCACCTGGTGCTTGGAGAGAAGCAATATTTGAATTAAAGCTTTTAAATAATTTGGTTTTACAAGAACATTTCCATAAAAGGACACTGGTAGAGTGGAGGAAATGTCCACTGCACAGGAGAAAGGCTAAAAAATCCCCTGAATCCCATGCTTGGCTGTACCAAGACCTGCTTTGTGACAGCAGGCAAATCCCTTCACTCCTCTTTTCAATTGTTTTCCTTTCACACTGTACATCTGCCTTGTCTATTGGGAAAGAGAGATTTATGAGTGTCTTAGGGATTTGGTGGTGCAAGCAATTCTCCTCTCCAATCTTGAGATGAAGGTGAAAACCCCACCCTTTGTCTCCAAGGCTGTTATTGCAGAGACTTGTACAGCACCTATAGGGACATCAGTGAGGACTGCAAGGGGAGATCATTAATGCCTGTAACCTCATCATCACTCCCTGGATAGAGGCATTTATAGGGAAACAGAGCACCCCAGGTGGATCCTCAAAATAAATGTGGAGGTGGAAGGAGACACCAGCATAGGAACACAGCAACGAGTCCCATCACAAGTCCTCCAACCCCCAATTCTGTCCCTGTGAGAGCAGTCACACAGCCAGAGTGCACAGGCAGGGATGTTCACCCAGGAGACTCCTCCAGCTGTGCATTCCCAAGTGGTGAATTTTGTGAGCCACAGATGGTGCCTTTGCATTAAACAGTCTCAGAGGAATTTTATTCTTGAATTTTCTAGTCTCTTGAGGCAAGTTAATATGAGTTCTTTTAAAGGAAGTAGTGATATACAATCCAGCAAGGCAATATAATGCAGGACAAACTGGGGGCTAGAACAACAGATGATATTTGCTGATCACTGAAAATTCAAGGTGATGTTTCAACATCTTTGCAGGAGACAAGAGTAGCAGAATCTCCTCCTGAAAGCTGAAGGCACTGAACTGCTCTAGAAAATGCTCAGAAGTTCACAGCTATGGCAGCCCACAGTGTCACCTGTTTGTAAAGCCTGGAACAATTCTGTTCCCAATGTGATTTCTCTGAAGCCAGTCTGGAGTTTGCCTTAGATGAATAAAAGAGAAAACCAAATCCCTCTCCTTTCCTGACACAGTGCATTTATTCACATGGTCCTTAGTGAAAGCCACAAGCACAAAGAGCTGTAAGGGGCAGGTCACCTGAGAGTCCCTCTCTTTACACTCTCATCTTTTAGGCACTGCACATGTGGTGGGAGATCATCTCCTCTGGCCAAACCCGTAACAGTATCCAGAAATGTGACAGCCAATTTCTCCTGAATTTTAACAGGGTTTGGGCAGGATTAACATTTCTTATTTCACACAGGAAGTTTGTGACAGAAAGAGAATTTAGACTTGAAACACCAATATAAAAACCTTAAATCATCCAAGCTATGCCTGCAAACACTAATTCCACACTGGAGCAAATCTGCAGTAAATTCCAAAGGTGCAGACCATGCAGTGCCAGGATTTCTCCCCACCCTGTGCCACTCTCCCTTTACCATGCTTCTGTCCCTAATTTAACAAGGGTGCTTCCAGCAGTAGATTTCTTTCTCTAAAAAGATACACACATGAAGTAGCACCAACAACTGGTGTGGTCTAAACCATGCTCAGCAAGACATTGTATTTACCTCTCCAGCATTCCTGGAGAATTAAGACAACATTCTATCAGCATTCATCCTCCTAATCATAAGCCAAGATGAAATGTTAAGCCCTGAAGTAATACATTTCATCCAAACTGAGAGGGATCCAATTTAATGTATTCTGCATTTAGTGTAAGAGTCATCTGAAGATAAAGGACAGAGTTTTCATCACCAGAAAGAGATGAGGAAACAGCTTTGGTGTTGAGATTCTGGAAGGCACAAGCAGGAGTATCATGACCACAGGCTTCTCTGTATCAGGACAACTTGAGGACACTGATTGAAAGTCTAATTTGAATTTAGGGAGGAGTTCTTTTAAACTGTGTTAAATCCTTGTGAGAAACAATTGGTTTCAAGTTGGGGCCACAAATGGATTTCTCTGTTTTCACTTCCAAAATCACACTGAATTGGTGTCCTTTGTTTCTGAAGTGCTTGTTCACCAGTGTATAAAGCAGGCTAACAAACTCATTTTGAATTCACACCTACAACTAACACCAATAATTCTTTTTTCATTCTTACATATGGAGACAAAATTTCACTTTCCAAATTTATGACAGTGTATTTCTGTTATTAATAATTATTATACCACCAAGTCACAGCTGAGGTCAAGAACTAATTGTGCCAGGATTTATGTAAACACACAGTAGGATTTCATGGGCCAGATTAGGGGTCAGAAGAGATGATTTAGAATGTTTAGTGCTGATCTCATGTTTAAGATAGGTCAAGTTTTCTATGTGTATGCCACTAACTTACATTTGGCTTAAGTGTATTTTCCAAAAAAATGTAATTCATTTCTGAAGAAGAAACATTTCACATGGAGAACACACTCTTCCCTTTGACAGATTGTTTTATCTCCCTCTAACCAACATTATATTTTCATAATATTCCACTTCTCATTTGATTTTGCTGAGGTCAGTTCCAAATCCCAGTGCTTCCCTGTTACACTTTCTTGTCAGGAATTAAAGTGCTTTTAACAGGGGTATTTTCTGCCTAAGAAGGTTTCTCTGCTGAGGAACTTCAACTATTTTCCCCCCTGTAATTTATTTTAGGTTCTTATCAAAACATAAAACACAGCAGGGCTTGTGCTGTAAATAGAAACAGTCCAGTCTCAACTCATATCCATCACTGAATTTAATGGCTATCACTGATTTACATCACGGGGAACTCTGGCCCATGTAAACATATGGATCTAGAGATGGACAGGGTCTGTCTATTCAGCTTCTTTCTATAAACTAAAGCTGCTGCTACCAGGAAAACAGGGTTATGGGCTTACATAAGTGTGTTTGTGTATTAAAATGTGGATATGTGTGCATGTCATTTAACTGCAGCTCTGCAAAACTGGGATATTGTCACATGCATTGATTCACAACCACTTAACAGTGGTCTCAGCATGATCCAATCTGGATCCCATTGCAATTGATAGATCTGTCATTCCCTGTGAGTTTTGCAACATAAATCCTGCCTCTGTATTCCTTCTCTTGCAGCCATGGGGATTGCATCCTCAGTGCAGAAGCTCTCCAGCCTCAGGCATATTGTGAACAGCAGCCACTGGTGAATTGGGAAATGGACACACAAGGAGAACTTGGTGAGGGGAACTGTCTCCCATGGGACATCACCTTTCTCCCCCCACAGGGGAGTGAGTAGGAGAATCACAGCAGATCATCAAGCTCCTTCTTCCCCACATACACCCACAAACAGAAACCAAATAGATCCCATGCAGATCAACTCAAATTCAATTTTCACTTAATACTGAAAAACACAGTGGACAAAATGAGAGTAGGCTTAGATTAGATATTAGGAAGAAATTCTTCCCTGTGAGAGTGGTGAGTCCCTGGCACAGGTTGCCCAGAGAAGCTGTGGATTCCTTATCCCTGTAAGTGTTCAAGACCAGGTTGGGGGAGTCTTGGAGCAACCTGGGACAGTGGAAGGTGTCCCTGCCCATATCAGGCAGTTGAATGAGATCATCTTTAATGTCCCTTCCAGCCCAAACCACTCTGTGATTCTATGAAAATCACCAGGGCTGATGATGCTGGCCCAGCAATCCCTTGGCTTTTGGCTCATGGCATTCTCCAGTGCCTGCCCAATCATTCTCACTGGCAAAGGGATTATTCAGAGAGCAAGTCCTATTCAACTGCAAGCTACTCATCTGAAAATGTCTCCCAAACTTGGGATTCATAGAAGACCATTAGAAATGGTGGCAAACTACACCCCTAGATTAGGCTGAGATGTTTAAAACCTACTCACACAGTGAGCAGGGAATTTTGGTTGGCAGAATTCCCAGAACAAGTTGAGGGCAGGCACAGAAAGGCTGCATGAGGCCAAAGCAACTCTGAGCTCGACCCAAAGGTCTCCCTTCTGTGCCCAGCATCATCACAGGTTCCTTCTCTTGCTGCAATGTGTTGCACCCCACTTCTCTCTTCATGTGGACCTCAGCCCCTGACACAGTATTCCAGGCATGCCTTATCTCCAGTGGAGAAGTGGAGAGGTTTAGAATGCCACCAGATGTTAAATTGCAAGGCTTGCTCCCAGGCTTCTGACCCCTGAAGTGAGTTCTGCTGCAAGGAGTTGGAAAAGGTGGTGTAGTGACCAAAACATGTTTTTTTTCAGAAAATCTCTACACTTGCCATGAGCTGTGTCCTCACCATCTTCTCTAGCACCTAACCATCACCAACACTGGAGTCAGCTTGCAAAGCTGGGAATGGTGGGCACTTTCACCCAATTTTCCCTTTTTCTGAAGTACTCCTTGCTACGTTGTGGTTTTAGTTGCTGTGGTGATTGATTTGTGTTAAATGAGCTCATGTTATTGGTTGAGATTTTTCTGTGGTGAGTCATGCGGGTTTCATTTGGTAAAATTCACATGGAGATATTGCCATCTAGATCAGCACCAGATTAGCCGAGAACTCGAGCTTCAACTCACTTATTTTAACATTCCCAGGTGAAGTCAACTTTCTGATGAGGCAGATAAATGTCTGCAAAGTAAATATTCAGTTAATAAGATACCTATTGTACTGCTGATTGTGATGAGGCAGCAGCAGCTGCCAGTTTTAATTTAACATGATTTAACTACCAAGTGATTCCAACGATATCACAGGAGCTTGTTAAATGAAAATAACGCCGTTCACATTTGCATGTACATGTGCAAGGAAAAAAAACAACAATAAGAAAGCAGCTCCCTGGGCAGACAGCACTTGGAATGATGTCATTTGAATCAGTGGCATTTAATTGCACAAGGTGAGCCACCATATCCGTGAAAATGCAAAAGCTACACAGAGCACATCCCAGTGGTTCTGCTCCAAAGGACAGAACACTGGACTGGGAGATCAAGACACCCATCTCTGAATCCAAACTTTATCACTTCTCTGGCAAACTACTTCACCTCTTCATGCTTCAATCAGTCCATCTGTTGGAAGGGCATAACAATACTGAACTGTTTTCCCCAGTGCTTTGAAAACTGGGAAATACATGAGCCAGACTTTGTTATACTTTTGTTTAGGGCTTTTTGTTGCTTCAGATTTACTCTCAGCGTCTGGGCCAGATTAGCTGCTTGTCCTGTTTCTATGGGCTAGGGATCATTTTAAGGACACAAAATAGCTCAAACTGCAGGGGAGGCAGGACATGGTTCCACATTAAAATGTCATTAAGCTGATTGACCAAGCTGATTTCCACAGGGAACAAACCACATCATTAAAGGACACCTGTCACTGAAGGCAGTTAGTCCATTTGGAGATCCTAACTTATCATTTTACACTGCAGCCTTAAACAGACCTCCTAAAATCCATTTTCTTAGTTTGAAATGTTACAGTTTGTATCTTGAAGATCTGACAGTGTGAATGTGGAGGAGGAAGAATGAAAGAAGTGACATTTACTGCAGTTAGAGGATGAAAAGTCTGACCAGGGAGTTTGAAGAATTCCTGCAGAGTGCCCTGCTCTCAGCTGTGCTCACATTTCCACCAGATCCCACCCTCTGCAACAAACTTAGAAAATAAAATATTTTTTTAATAGATTAACATTTCATTAGTTACTTAAATAGGAAACCATCTTAGCTGGCTTGACTGAGGCGCTTGAGGAAGCCGGTGGCAAAGCAAGTCCATAAACCCAGATCCCCAGTTCCCTGGCCAGCCTCCCTCAGAGCTGTGGAGAAGGGCTCTGGGGGCATAGCAGATATTCTTGTGGTTGCTGAAGCAGCTTGTTTCTACTTACATTTTTCAGTATTTTTTTTAATCACATTGTGAGCCGAACCATAGATTAGTGCCAAAGAGCCTCTAATTACATAGTAACAGTAGCAATTGCATAACCCCCTTCCAGCTCCCTGCAAGGGCTCAGCTCCACACTCACCAGTGGAATGTCACATTTTTCCATGCTTTAAGTATCTCTTTTCACTAATGCTGCAGCCAATTGCTTCTAATACTGCAGAAAAGAACGAAAAATGCCGGGATTAAACCTCTACAAATCCTAACAGTGTGTTTACAATAGTCTTCAGGTTCACTCCTAACCACTGGGTCTGTGACCTTCTAGTAAATTATACTATACTGGAAGGTTTTAGCTGCTGTTCCAGCTCCACTGCAAACATGTAAACTTGAGCCATCTGTGCTTTTTTAATATTTCCTGTAAAGCCTATCACTACTCCAATCTGCTGTTTCAATTGGCGGCACAAGAAGTCATTGTGTGCTAATTTTTCCCAAGGGCACTTGATGCACTTTATTAAATGGGTTTTTTTTCTTCCTCATTAAGGCCTTTCCACAACAATAAAACTATATTTTGGATACCCAGGCCAGCAGGCATTGGGCTGGTTTGTATGAAAAAACCATCCCAACCACACTACACTTTTCCCAAAGAACAATATGGAGGGAAAGAAAGCTTTTTCAAGATGTTGCAACCTCTCCTTCTGGGGGCCTGTGGGGAAAGCGTCTTGAAGGCAAGACAGCAGAGGATGGGAAGAATTTGGCTGAACATCCCAGAAATAAAGGCTTGGATTCTTCCAGGGGCATCAAAAACTTGCTGGGTCATACACTTCTCACACACCTCCAGTTGCTGTTGGCTGCTGGAGTTTGGGCAGTACAAGAGGGAACTCTAATGCCAAACAGCATCAGACCCATGGTTCAGTTAGTTCAGGATGCTGTTTCTGAGACTCACTCACCAGATGTTTCATAGGAAAGCACAAGAAACCTAACTGCAGAAGCACTGAGGTTCCAGGCCTTCATATATATCTCCTTTCATTTCATCTCCTAAAATATTTTTAATAAACCTAATTTCTTCTCCTGTCTGTTTTCATAAAACCTGTTAAAATATTGCTTGCACTGTAGAATCTGTTTCAAATGAGCAAGGCACTGAATATGGAGAGGAGGAAAAAAGTGGGTTGGTTTTTTTTTGTAGTTTTATAGTAATTTTAAACAATACCATGCCAGAATAAGTAACTTTGAGAAGTAACTCTCAAAACCTAGTGTAAGATAAATTGGAAGTATGCATAGGATAATTTTTTCAGGTATTTCCTATTTAATTTTGAAATCTTTGCCTGTATTAAAAATATGCAGGGTATAACCTTTTCTTTGCTTTTTGGTGATTTGAACTGTAATATGGTAAAACAGTTTGCTAATAAATGTGGGGGATTTTTTGCTCATGTTAGTTTAAGCAGAGTTTAAGGTCAGAAAGGACAATTGTGACCCAGGAGCCTGACCAACTCCCTGATACAGAATAACTGTTTATCATTTTCTTTCCCCAAAGCCCTCTTTATTTTCCTTAAAAAAATAATTAGTGACCCGCATTCCACACGGGCTATTGGTGACTTTGACATACCTCTGCTCAGAGCTGTGCCAGCAGAGGAGGCTAAAGCAGGTGTTCAAATACTAAGCACTGACCATAAATTTAATCTGACATCCTGCTCAGAGAATGCTGGGCAAAACAATTGAACCAAGTCCACACACTTTGAAGCTGCAGCTCCAAAAAATCACAGCTGAAAGGGGAGGGAGCTTCCTAGCAACAAAAATGCACCCGAGCCTCCCAGATGAAGTGTGTGTCGCACAACACCTCGTGGGTCCACAGGGTGGGTTTTGGGGAAGGGGGGGAGGCTTAAAGCTTTGAATTTGTCATTTCTTTCTCAACTGGCTTTTAGTTCTGATCCTGAGCGAGAAGAAAGGGGTCCTTGTTTGATAAGAAGGGATGATAACCTGCACCCAAGCCAATAAAAAGGATTAACCCGAGACTGAAGGCTCAATACTGGGTTCTGGCCGATGCATGGTTCAATTAGACTAAAAGCTGTCCTGCAGCATTAAGGCAAGTTACCTTCATTTTCAGCTTCAGTGAAACAGACCCCAGATGACAGGATAGGCAAACAAGGACTTTTTCACTTTTCACAATTGCTTTCATCCTGCATCACCAGTATTATTAGACTTTAAAGAAACTGGAAAATCAGAGGAGTGTTCAAAGTAGGTGGTCTCAGTGTATTCATTGCATCCGGGCACATCAGGCTGGGTAACGTGTTTTGTAAGCCCAGCAATGTGGCTCGCAGTTCATTTCTTCAGTTCATTTTCATTTTCACCTAATAAAATCAATTTTCAACCCAAAGTGATGGCCTACAGATATTGCTTTAGAAGCCCAGGATGTAAACACTTCAGACAGTCATGCACCTCCAGCAACACCGTACTCTCCAAAGAAGGGAGCCTGTTCCTCCCAGGCAGCCTGCTTTTATCCCATGCACCTGGGTAAATCATGGAGAGGAGTGTCTGGCTCTTTTCAGCAGCAGGGGTCAAAATACTTTGAAAAGAAGAAACAAAAAACCAACAGGATCATGACAGACTGACTTTTCACACACGTGGAAATGGAGGCACAGAGGAGCATGGCTCAGCCAAGGTCATCCCTGGCTGGACAGCAGAGCTGGGAAGGGACAGGCACAGATCCAAAGCACTGCTCTGTGCTCTCCCATCCAGCTCCCCAGGCCTGAACAGAGAAAAAGGGATGTAAATCTGTGGATTTACATCTTAGACTTTCATTTTTGTTTTCTCCATGATGTAAACAGAAAGAACAAGCACCCGTCTGGAGCACCGGAAAGCTGTTTATGGGCAACATGAACAACTCCTTTGCTATTTCCTTGGTAAATAAAGTTTGGAGATGATTCCTGGAACTACAATATCTCTATATATGATACCACAGAGTACCTGTTGACATACTACAAAATTCAAAGAACAATTCATATGTTTTCTTCCACATTTCCCATGGCTGCCATCGTGGTATAGACCCTTGTCCTTGCTGTCTATTTGTACAGGGGGCTAGGATTAAATGAACACAACTGTGTTGCAAGCACTAAAAATGGCCCAGGAGGGGCAGTTGTTTGTAGAGAACTAAATCAAGGAAGGACACATTTAGAGGTATTTATTTGATAGGAGGCTGTGCTGACCATTCCTGGAAAAGCAAGAGTTGGAGGGCTTAGAAAACAGACTGACCACAACTGGAGTGCTTTCCACTCACGGTTCTGTAAAATGATTACATGGCAAAGATCCAAACTTTTGATACGCAGGAAAAATATGTTGGAAACTTAAGCCATCCTGATAGCCCAGGGCAGCCTGTTTGCTTGGATTTTCCTGGTGTAAATAGAACCACCACACAACAGCTCAAGGACTGTCCAAGTGAGACTGCCAAAAGAAACAGTTATTTTTCATCCAGATCATTCCAGAAATTCCTTCTTCCCTAGCCTGCAAGTGGAACAAACATCCTATTTGCTGGAGCATCCCTACCACTACAGGCAGGACTTGGGTATTCCATATTAATCAACGGTCATCCTGCCCTGGGCAAAGGTTGCTGACTGCAATGTGTGGGAAACAGGAAAAGCAGCTTAAAATAAAGTTGTGGGACTGCTTGTTTCATTCAGGCAGACCTGTCTGTGAGAGAAAGAATTTATGAAATGTTGATTTATTTTTTTCTAACTCTTAAAACAAATGGAAGTGTGAAAATTCACTGCAGCAACACTGTTTTTATAGCCTCTCATGTAAACACCCCCGAGATTCTGTCAATGCAGTTGAACTTTCAGCTGGGTGGTGGTCAGAGCAGAAAGGTCACCACACCCAGGGCTGACCCTGACTGAAGCTGTGCTAACTTTGACTTTCTCCTTCCAAAGCTTCACAACAAACTGCAGCTTAACCCCTTGAAGGTGGTTTGATTTCCCTTATCCATCACCACAGCAAAAGAAATCACTAACCCAGAAAGGCATTTGGCTACAAGAGTGACACAGGACTAAGAGATCCTTGAATTTCAGATTGTCCAGAGGAGTTGTGGATTCCCCATCCCTAGAAGTCTCCAAGGCCAGGTTGGATGGGGGGGGCTTGGAGTGACCTGGGATAATGGGAAGTGTCCCTGCTTCTGACAATGGCAGGGGGTTGGAACAAGATGATCTTTGAGGTCCCTTCCAGCCCAAACTCTTTTATGATTTTTTTCTACCATTCTTCACTGCACCATTCTTCACCACCTCTCTCTTCCTGCAGGTTGAACTAACATTTTTTACTAAATATCTGAAGTATCTCATATTGTGCCACCTTTGATCACAAATTTGGGTCTTGAGTCATTATTACTTTTAGCAAAATGGGTTTTATTACATTTTTCTAGCTAACTTCTACATAACACTAATATTTGCATGGTGCCTGAGCCACCTCTTCTAAACTGGGAATAAATGGCTGCTTTTTACATGACATACACAAGGATTAATCTTTCAGACTGGCAAAGTAGGGAGAGGAACCAGTGGAGGGTGCTGCAGTAACAATGGACTTACAGAAATACTCCAGAATGCTACAGAGCTCCTCATTGCACTTACACTCAGGGCTGGAACACAAAGGGATCAGCCTGATCCCTGCCACTACGAAATGGAATTGGGATCAGGAGAAGCTGCTTCTTAAAGATCTTCCTAGCAGTCCAAAGCCCCACACAACTGGTGCTAGCAGAAAAGTCTAGGCTTAGTTTTCAATTTGACAATCTCTGACCTGTGCCCACAGCAATGTGTTCCAACAGAATTTTAGTGGCAGGGGTACAAATAATAGTCTGACCTCCTTCATGTTCACAGCTCTCTGGCTGAGCACATAACCTGAAGTAGAGGTACAAAGGTTAAGTACCACAGTGCTACAAACAGATGAGCTTGGGTCTCAGTGGACACCCACAGAAATACTCCAGTCCTCTGCACTCTCTCATGGATTTCCTCTCCCACCTAGCAGTTTGAAACTTCCTCAGTAGTTTTAATTCCTGTCATTATCAAACAGTGCAACTTTTTCCTCCAACAAGAAATTGCTGAATGAACTTGAGCTCTTAAAAACGTTCCCCATGTTAAGACTCTGGCCTCAGGTCTTATTTTTGAAAGAACCTGTTCAGGGCTAGATTTGTACTGCAGCTACATCTAAATAGGAATAAACGTGCCTGACTTCGGGACTGCAAATCTGTTTTCTCGTTTTGATTTTAAATCAACACCAGCAACGTGTTTTAGCTGCATCACTGCCTGGCCTTCTGTCATGCAGCCTAATTCTTCAATCCCCTCAGGGGCTGAACTCACCCATGTTATAAATACTGTACTAAGTGCAGACACTCAGGTGACCTTTAATACAAGAGTCACAACTGACCCCTGCATTTCTTCACGTTGTCAAACATCCAGAAGATGCAGGACTAATAGGCACATTAATGCCCAAGGAAGAAAGTGAGAATTTCAAACCCTTCTTAATGGAGTTAAAACACATTCTTTAAAAAGAAAATAAAAGGCTCTGAGAATGAGGCCTTTCACTAATATAAACAGTTTCAAAGAATGGTTGTGGCACAGAAGCAGTGACTGGAAAATCAGAAAATCTGTATAAGAACTGTTGTCATAGTGGATTTCCCATAGGGATTATTTTAATCTAGGGAAGCCATTAAAGACATTGGTTTGACTGGAGGGTCTCAACTTTTTTTTCTTCTTCCTCTCCAGACACATACATCAGACTCTATGGGGCTGTCAAGTTATCTCCAGCACTGGCTGAAAAATCTGTGACAGTATTAAAAAGAAAACATTTGATGGTCTTGTGAACTGCTGAGAGTTATCAGTATTAAGGTGTTAATAATGCCATAATCCAAGGCTGATAATTATTCCCTCAATTCGTAATGCAATTTATCTACTTAGCACATGGCACTTATGATGGAGACCAGATTCATTGCAAAGGTATTGGAGGAAATAGTCCTAAGAAAATTTAAAACCCCTGGACTTCCAAGCCCAAACAGGACATACAGGGTGCTAGAAATGCAAGGAAAGGAAGGTGTTCTGTATTAAAATTTTACAGGAACAAATCTGCTGAGAAGGAAGCAATAATGGCATTGGTTAAAAAACCATTAAAAAAAAATCAGTCCAAATAAGAGAGAAAACAAACAGTCAGATACAGTTAAAGGCTCATCCAGCTAATTCAACTGGGGAAAGGAGTTTCGAGGAATTCAAGAGGAGAATCCCTTCCTGCTGGTCCCAGGGTGGGCACTCCAACACACATTGAAGCCACTCCATTTCTCTGTATGTGATGAAAACATAAAAGTTGTCACTAAATTTTTGTAGTTGTCACTAAAAAAAATAAAGGGGCAGAAGTGATTAAAAAATTCCAAAACTGACCTTTCCAGCCACAGCATTAATTCTGCCCCATTATACATCCTATATACTGCAAAGCATAGATTAAATAATAAACAATTACATATCATATTTAACAAGGAAAACTGAACTGGAAAATGCCTTCTGGTCTCACCTTGTGCGTATGGATATGGCTCAGTCAGTGACACAAACCATGTATTTCAGACACCCCCACTCTGAACTTTGGATTCCTCAGCTTTCACATTACACCAGCACTGATTTTTCAATTATTTAAAGCATAGAGGGATTTCTAAGAACTCCAACATCTCAATGACTTCTTTCATTCATTGTAAAGGTACACTGTTTTAGTAACCAGAACACAATGCAGCTGTGATGAAGGCACCAATAAACGAACTTCTTTTAACTCCAACAGCCTTCACCCAGCACCATTAACAGACCAAGGGATCTTGCACTTGGGAGCCAAGTTCCTTGGTGGAAATTCCGCTCTTCTAAGAACTTCAACCAGCAGACCTTTACTAGAAAAACACTCACTCAAAGAGACAACATAACAGTGAAAGAAAACAGAAGATGCAGGCAAGTAAATTTACTTAGTTACAGATCTGTTCCTATAACATGGAAAAGACTTTTCAGACCTGGCCAACAGCAGTGGAAAAGCCATAGGAGGCACTGAAGCATCACTTTTTGTGCTTCTCTTGTTGGAGGCATCTTAGAGTTTTTATAGACGAGTTCAAGTTGAGTTTAAAGAACCATAAAATCCTTCAAGTTGGAAAAGACCTTTAGGATTATCAAGTCCAACTGTAAACCTAGCACTGCCAAGTTCACCACTAAACCAAAGCCCTCAGTGCCGCCTTTACATGTTTTAAATACCTCAGCTGAAGCCCTTTGAGATGCCACTGAAATGAAAACCAAACCATGTTTATCATACACACAGTCAGAGACAGATTGCAACAATTTCCCATGGAAAGGTTTGCTTAAAATGGGTTTTGTTTTATTCACCTGTCTCATTTAAGATTAGTGATCAAACCTTTGACTCAGAGATATAGATTGGACCAGTGTGGATCAGTTTTTTGTAAGGATACAGAACATTTCAAACCAATTCTCCACAACCTTACACCCCCTAAAGCACACAGACCCCTCCAGCAGTTGTGGTTGAGGACTCCCATCCTTCAGAGAGGAGAGATCCCTCACTACACACTCCCAGTGTTCCCCCATGGTCTCCTGCGTGGCTCAGCTGTGTGGCATATCATGGGAGCTCCATGTAGTGCTGGCAGGTTCCTGGTCATACCTGGGGATTGAAATAATCCCAGGCTTCATGAAAAGAGAAGCACTCCTTGCTCAGCTCTATTGAAACAGGTTTTTACTTTCAAGAGGCAGGCAGGTGTCTCAATTCTATGAGATTCTATGACATTTAATCTCCTAAATGTCAATGTTGCTTTTGAAATGGGCCTAGACCATTAGATACTTCTGAGAATGTCATCCTTCATCTTTAAATTTGCTGTGACCACACACAGTCAGCACAAGTCTTGCAGTTCTGTGACCCAGGATGTTGCAGACATCAATTATGCTTCTTTCTTTCCTTACTCAGGGCTACAAAACAAATCTGAAGCTTTTTGCTTCAGAGGCTTTTCAGAACGCAAAAGTTTCATTAAAGCATGAGGAGGAAAGATGTATTTTATTCACACTGTCATAACTCAAAATCCTCTCAGAGTTTCCAAAGACTTCACCTTAGGGCTAACACCAAGCATGGAAAATTTCTGAGCAAAAAGAATTTGAGAAAGTTATTAGCAAAAAGTTATTAGCAGAGAGTAGGGATTACAACTCAGCCTTAACAACTGCCTTTGCTATTGCAGCTCCTATAATAATTTTTACACAGGGGCTGCACAGCAAATTAATTTTCCTAAGGCACTGCAATATTTGTGTGCTGCACCTCATGCCCAGCGAGCTCAGTGCTGCTCTGGCACACAATACAAATAAGGGACCCTGGGCTGAGCTCTTTGTTCTCCTTCCCAGGCCTGTGTGAAATAAATAACTTAGCTCAAAGGCAGCTTGCAGAAGTTTGCTGTTTCTAACAGGGGTTGTCTGTTCCGCAGCACCACCACAACAAACCAATGCTGGTGTTTACTGACACTGAGAATTGGGACAACGCTGCCTGAAAGACTTTGGTCAAGGAACACAGCAGCCACTGGACTGAGGGACTGTGGACACCCTGGAATTATCCCCACTGACTTCAGCCACTGTGTGCATTTGGGAGCAGCCTATAACCAGAGAAAATGTGCAGAGGGTGGTCCAGACATCTGGGTGCTGGGTGAGGGCTTGAAAAATCTCCATTCAGTTCTCCCCTTTAGCATGCTCTGTGTCACTTCTTCCCCAATAACTTGGAAGTGTACAAACGTATGGGACTCTGTGCCTCAGTTCTCTACCTGTAAAGTCAATAAATTAAACTTGCCCTACATCTGAAAGGTTTGGGGAAATAAGTATACTGACAACCATGAGCTCCTGTGGATCCTCACATGACCACTGAGGGAATTATCTGTCACCAACACTACCAAAGACAGAAAATTTCTGCCCAGTCCCTGTTACTCAGAGACCGAGTTTGTGCCCTGAAGCCTGAAGATTTCTGCATGTTTCAAAAGTTGTGAGGGTTTTTTTTCTCCCCTCTTGACACCATTTCTGATGATTCATAGAGTATCAGACATAACATTATAGATAATGAAAATTTCTGCAGAAATATATCAAGTTTGGAGCTAATTGGGTCTTGAATTTCATTGGCCTGAATCTATTTAGTAAAACTTTATGGATAAATTCTCGACTCCCTATAAATTCATTGTGCCTCACCTGCAACATCAACATTTCCAATATTATATATTTTGGTGAAAAAAACATGCCTCTTTCCACAGTCATTACCTAATTGTAATGTCTATTTATTTGGTATTTCTTTCTGTTTTCCTGCATTGTTGTAAAAGTGTAAATCCTACTTGAAAAATCTCCTTTTACAGGTTAAAAATCTCCAAAGGCTTATAAGCTGATGTGAAAGATTGACTTAATTGAGCAGTATATTTTTGATTTACTAAAGAAACCTTAATCCTTTGACTAAACTGATGTATAGATTTTAGAGAGATTAGCAAATTTAAAATGCATTAAATTCCAGGGCAATAAAACCATTTGACTGTATGAAAAGACACAAATGTAAAACACAGCTTGTGTTGCCACTTACTGTGGGGTCTGTTATCATTGGGTTATCAATTAAATTCCTGATGTGGTTGTTATAATCATATATTTACAGAAATGACCATAAACCTGCTGCCATTGTCCAAGCTATGCACCCACACAGAGAGTGCTGTTTCCTGCAAAATTTCCATCAGGAGTTATAAGTGAGCAAAAGACAGAAGAAGCAACTAATTAAAAATATCACAGGCTACATTACCAGCACCAAATTTTGCCTGTTCCACTACCAAGCCACAGGGACCAGCAGCTTTAATTAAAAGTTATACTGGTGTGGGGATGGAAATGGCAGCAAGGCCCAGGAAAACTGGAGGGCTGCCAGCTTCCCAGAGGTCAAGAACATGTGGGGAACCTGTGCTTTAAATTCCAGATAAAATCACAAGAGCAATTGAAGGTTTTCTGAAGGCTTGAGAGTGAACCCTGTGAGAGGAGCAGCAGCCCTGTGAACAAGAGCCATGGGATGAGCACACTGCTGAGCACAGGTTCCTCGGATCCCATGGGAATGGAAGACACACAAATACCTCAGATAGGTGCGGTCCAAGAGCCAGATAAAATTTCCAACTATGATCCATCCCCAAAACACCAAATAACTTCCCCTGTGGTTATTTTTAAAGGCTTTTTTTTGCATCTGGAGCTGTCTGCTGACTGATTTAATTCATTCCCTGCTGTGGCAATGGCTAGGAAAACAAGGGCTCAAGGACAAAAAACTGATTCCTCAAGGCTGCCAGTTCAAAACCAGGTATAGATATGACACATAATGTACAATACTCAGTAGATCCACCATGTTACCTTCAGCAAAAAAATAAATCAGTGAAGAGGAAACTCTTCAGAAGAAAGCTCTGGCAGATAGAGCTGCATTCCCAATGCTGGGGTGGCTGGTGCCAGGACTCTCATGTTGGGAAGCAATGCTGCTTGGAGGGTAAAGCACAAGCCAACACTCCTCCACTTTCTGTGTGTCTGTGGGACTGTCAAGCCTGTTTCCTCCTCTCGTGTCTCATGGTCACTTGGTTTCTCCAAAGTAGGAACTGTCACTACCCAGATGCATGAGCCCAGTACTGTGAATTCCTAATACCAGCAGGGCCCCTCCATTCCACTGGAATGTAAATAAACTCCAGCACTTCTCCTGGACCTCTGCAAGTTAAATAAAGCACTCACACAGTCCTACCACCAAAGCATGTGGAAAGGCAGTAAGGGATTGATTCCGGTTTGTCTTTGAACTTCCTGTACCCTCCTCATAACCTTCCAATCCCTTATTTATTTATTTTTTTAATCTTTTCACCAAAACCCACGTTAGAACACAGAGGAACCAGAAATGTGGCACCAAAGAAAAGCAAATGATTAAACTAAAAATGTCCTTGCCAAACATGCAGAAAAATAAATAGGTGGAAAATAAGCCCAGCTCTCCTGAGGGCAGAGCAAGGCAGTGTACACTGACGGGTCACAGGGATAGCTGCAGTAATTACATTTTACATTGCTTTAGGTTTCATTTATGCTGTCAAAACTGTTTTGTCACACTGGATTTTTTTTAATGCATTTCAGATTTTGCTAATCTCTAGAAAATCTATATCAGTCTAATCAGAGGATTGGGAGGCTCCTTGCTGTATCAAAAATATACTGCTCCATTAAGTCAATCTTTCATACTGGCTTATAAGTCTTTGGAGATTTCCAATTTGTCAAAGGAAGGAATTGGGGTTTTGTCCTGTCCATGTAGTTAAGTTTTTCTAATGATGAATCTTTGAGAAAAAAAAAAAGGAAAGAAGGAAGAAAAGAAAATTAGTAGACTACAAGTGACGATCATTAAAAAAGCCTGCACTGACCACAGTTTGGCTCATGAGTGCCCAAAATCTCAAATATTTGCATTAAAATCAGCAGACAATAAGGAAACTGATACCATGGACAAACTCTTGACTCATCCCTTTACACTGCATGAGACTCTCCATTTCCAGGCTCCTCTTGGCCTGTTCTTCCTTGCACTGGCATCTATCACAGACTGGCATCCAACTTCCAGCTTCCTCTGACCAGTGGGACCAGCCCCGTGCCCACTTGTGATTGCTCCAAATGAGCCCTTCCAGCCCTTCCTGCAAAGTATTCCTCAAGCATGGGTGGGACTCACTGTAAACAAGAGAAATCCATTCCACTGTCAGTTTTCCAATCCCTCCCTTCAAGCTCCCTTCTGCTCTGGTGACTATGGAACACTTGATGCTGTCAATGTTTGTGGCCCCAAGCTGTAGGAGGAAGCACCTGGCAGACCTGAAGAGATGTGGGTTTGGAGAACAGCTGAGGATGGGGATTGTCTCTTTGTCTTCAGTGCCCACCACCATCTCCCCAAAGGGCACAGCCCGCAGGAAAAATTCCTAATCCACTACATTCAAAATGAACCAGATTAACCAAAACAGATTGAGCTGGGTCATGTGGATTGAGCCAGATTTGGCATTGCTCACATGAGCTGCTGTCCTCCTCTGTAGTGGGATCAGCAGCTCTAGCAGAGAGGCAGGATCAGAACCTGTGAGCAGGAATTTCTGCTGCAGCACAGCTGAACAAGGAGAGCAGCTGCTCCCAGCTCTGGGCTGCCTGGAGGCTGGGGCTGCAGTACCAGCTATGGGAGAAGCACAGACACAGTGTGTGTCACTCCTGGAGAAAGCCTCTGGGACAAAAGGAGGTGCACCCTGTTCAAACAGAGGAACTCACACTGCCTTTTCATGCCACAGTTGGTGACTTGCTCTGTCTTCTGGGGAGCAGCCAAAAACAACTCAAGGTTTTCCTGCTTTAGACATTATCTGAATTAGACAGTATCATTCCTCTTCCAGGGAAGTTGCAAGGATTGGAGGGCAATAGGTAAAAGACTGGGACTAGAAGAGGAGAAAAGCAGTAAAGAAATTATTTTCTATAAGTTATATTAATAGCTGAGACAAATGAATTACAAGATTGTAGAATTTTTTTAGGTATTTCCAAGTTCTCACTACTGTTTTCTGTATTCATTTTTAAGCATAATCCTGCACAGCAAACTGCAATTTCACTTTACTTTTCTTTAATGTTAGTTTATTTTTTTCTAAAATAACACAAATGGACTAGAATCTCTTTGGACTTACTTGGTAATGTGCTTGTAAAGCACCAAGAAAAATGGAAGCCTGATCTAAGATTGTCTAATTGAATGTGAGCACAGAAAATAAAAAAATGACCATACAATACTGGAGCATCATGCTCAGGCACAAACTTGGCTGGTCTGCCTTGAGGTTACCTCTCGTGGACTTTTCTAAACAGGATTTCAAGCACAAAGTACTTCAAAATTCAGTGTTGGTCAAGAATGAGTAAAGTCCGGTGAAAACCAACAGGAGATTGCCCAGCTTTGTTATCAGGTCAAGTCCTCAAAGGACAAAAAAGGGAAAACCAGCCCAGGCTGTACAGCTAAAGGGACAGTCAGCATCACTGAGCAGAACTGAAATACTCCCAACCACAGAGGGTGAAATATTAGCCTCTCAAACACTTCTTGCTAACCAAATCCATTGAAAGCAAAATGATTAAAGTCCACCTGGTGGATTTACAGGGCTTTGTGCTGATATGAGACCATTCACTCACGAGAGGCAGCCTTTTGACATGATTCAGTTGACTGCCCTTGGCATTTGACACACACCTAAGGAGTCTAAGTGGTTACTGCTATTAGCAAAGACTTGAAAAAAGACACTTGTCACATTAGGTCAGCCATCTCTTAACTTCATCCTGTGAAATGTCACCAGTACCCCTGGGTTCTCATTCCTTATCAGCCTTTGAGATATATTGTAGTTATTGTTCTAAAGCATCAAGAAACAGAGACAGGGAAACAAAGGAAAGCGTGAGTTGTTTATTGTCTCTTCCATAAATGACAAAAAAGTTCTTGAACTTTTAAGAAAAGGACAGACCTGATTGCTTTGTGTTTTATGTTTTTTATAGGGATTTTTACCCAAGGCAGTTCCTGTCCTGCAGGAAAGTCCCAGTTCAGTCTTTGCAAACCAGGAGCTGAAGACTCCTCTGCGATGGAGCTGGCACTGAGAGCAAGGGGACAAGGTCCACAGACCTAAACCAGTGCCAATGTGCTTAAACAGGCACAGGGGACACATTTGCCACTCTCCTCTTGGTGGCATAAGAGGCATTTGTCAGGCACAGGGAGTGAGCCAGGTGTAGGAAACACTGCTGGACTGGAGATGTGTTTCACACAGGAATAAACCAGTACTCTGGAAACAGCCACAAAGTTACCCTGACTCTGCTTCCCCCCATCTGTTCTGACTAAATTAACTTTCTTTGAGCCTGTGAAGAATTTGTTTCATGTACAAAGTTATACACAGCATTGGCCACATTTTAAACCAGCGTTACCTTGCACTGGTAATTCAGAGCCAAGGTGTTCAGCCCTTGCAGAACCAAACTCTGAGAGAGAATTCAACCTGTGTGCTGAACTCTCACCAGAACAGTCACTGCAGCAGTGCTAATCCAACAGTTCTGTGTAAGACATTCCTGTTCACAGACATGGCTACAACTGAAGGACGTTTTGGGAATTGTGAATTATTTTAAGATGTTGCAGAATCTCCCTTTTCTACTTCATTTAAGGGCTAGAAAACCTAAAGCCTTGCAATCCTGCCTTGCCATAGGCTAAACCTCTAAATTGCAACGGGGCAAGGATGGAAGTGTGCAAAAAGGAAAGAAATACAGAGAAGGGAGACATAGATGAGAGTCTTTCATAATATCTCAGCTGGACAAGTTAGTGTTTGACAGCTTGAATTTATGTGAACATTAACAGAATTGATAAGTCAGGGTCTTGCTGACCTTGGTACTATTCCAGAAGTAATATTTTCACTAAGGTGAACTATTTCTGGACATTTCTCCAGTGTACTGAATACAAACTTCTTTTTTTCTGACATTGGAGTGAGTGCAGGTCCTTGTTTCTGTTCTCTATTGAAAGGGAACAATATATTCTTACTGCAGCCAAGGTCAGCTAAATTCTTGCCCCTTGGCAGGGATTCACATTTTTCCTCCAAATGCTTTAACAAACAGGTCTTGCTTTTCTCTCCTTAAACAGGTTGCACCTACTCCACAGAGCTCACTCTCAAAGTTGTGGTCCTGCCAGCAGGAGCCTTGACTTTCTGATAAAACTCTCCTTTCCCTGGATTACTCTGTTGTTTTCTTCAAGGAGCTTAGCTTTGGTGTCACTATTTATCAGCTCTCCCAACCAACTTAAACATTCCAAATACAAATCAGTTTTCTTGGGCTATGAATGAGTTGCTCAAGCAGGGCAATAAAAGGGAGGGAGTTGCAACCAGGATTTCCTGAGGCATAGACTATCTGTTTGGCTTTGGAGTATTTTATTGAGTAAATGTTGTCATCAGTGTGACTGGCAGCTGGAAAGCACATAGGACTGAGACCCCAGGGAAATAAGTGTCTTTTCCTTTCTGGGAAAGGGACAGTCTTGGCCTGACCACACTCCACTACTGACAATAAAAGCTCACGAGATGCAGGAAACCCCAGTGAACGCAGCTTTCCCTGGTGTGAATCAGCACAGCTCCCTAGGCCTGCAGCGACATTGATTTATAGCAACTGAGGATTGCAGGCACCTACATTCATTTCATGAACCACAAAACACATTGTATGCAATCATCTTAATCTATAACAACAAAACCTGTGTGCTCAAGAAAATTGCTTGATTATACCACAGATATATACATTTATCCAAGCTAATTAAGAGTTACTGAACATATCTTTAATTACTGGCAATACTCTGAATGGCCCATGGCCCACAAATGTATCTCTATCATAATCACAGTCAACCCTTTTCCTCTTCAAAGTGTATCATAATTGTTTACTAATTAATCTTTGAGCTCTTGTACCACACAGCAGGTTTAGCCTTCTGTAAACACTGACTACACAGTCCTGGAGAAGAAAAGGAGAGGATGATGTGTTAGGGAATTTACTACATTCACTCAAAGACTCACTGCTTGGCATTTAATTTTGTTAACTTCTGTAGAATCTTGAGAGTCAACAGAGGCCTATCTTAGTTCTATGATTCTGATAAACATCCTAATTTGGTTCTAGGCAGCACTTTAACATGCTACCTACAGTGGCAGTCACTGTCTGCCTTGCTAGATTGCACTCAGGCAAAACACTCGGGGCTCATGCATCACCAAACCTTGCCTGTACTCAAAATAAATTGTACTGAAGTTCTCTTCCTTGAGCACAGTCTTAAAACTCTACTCACTTGATGACAATCAATGACGTCTTTACTGCAGACATTAATAGGAAATGAAGCAAGTCATGCATTTGAAAGGTAAAAATAGGTAACATTACCTGGCACGTCCTTGCTTAGGGTATGGCTGAAACAGCTGCAACTGTTAAGGATGATCATTTCCAAGTTTTACATTGGCCTCTGGCTGAATTTTTCAGAGGTAGCACCAAGTCATTTCTCTAAATAAGGATAGAGGATAGGCTGCCAGGTCAAATAACTCTAACATGCTCATGGTCAGAAATAATTTGAAATTGTGCAAAGAAAGTGATGTTCTTCCTGGAGAAATTTTAGTGTGGCTGAGTTACAAAAAACAATTATAATTTGAAATTAAATTTTAGAATGTTTAAGTTACACTCAGCATATACCCCATCTTAAGTTAACATGTGGGATGACAACATCAACAATTGAAGTTAGAAAATGCTGGGATTCATGGCACTTGGGCAACTTCTGCTCAGCTGCATTGATGGTTTTCACTAGGATGCATTTTATGAGAAGGTCACTTGATTCCCTGACCCCACACAGCACTAGGTACTGGTGGAAGAAAGTTTCACATCTTTCTCCCTTATTCTGAGATTAGACACAACAATCCTTTCTTTTACATGAAACTCAGCAAATTTTAGGAAAGAAAGTCACAGCCCTCACTGTTCTTGTCTTTATTGGAGACAGAAAAAAGGCAAAAGGACTGAAACCACATCAGACGGAACAAACACTGGCATTTGTGCAGGAGTTACACAAAGCAAGTCACACTGTTGTGCAGAGACTGATGCAGTGAGGCTTTATGAGACAAAAAAATAGGCTGACTCTGACAAGGGGGAGAATTTTACTTCTGTGAGTAGTACTTTTCAAGGGCACTCAGATGCTGGGGCAGGTACATGTCTCCATGCAGGCACGTACACAAGAAAAGAGAGGGGAAAGATTTCAGTAACCCAAGTGGAGCTTTGGGACTATATTGTGTTCATGTGTTGCTGAAGCTGATGATGTGCCAGTATGAACCAGCTCATCAGATGGGCACAGGCTCTCTCTGTTCTTTCCTAGGAAGGTGGCAGATAAAAGACAAGGCATTCAAGTAGCTGACAGGGTAACCTGTAAGTGCCTGTCCTGAGCAATCTACTTGTCAGCTTTCCTGGCTAAGAGAGGAGACGTGTGCCACAGCTGTCAGCTTTGTGTCATCTTTCCTCCCTGCCTTTCATCGTCCTTCATCCCATGAATGGAGGTTTTATTTTACTTTCTTTTTTTGGCCCAGCTCGCAGGAGCTCCTTTGTCCCACTGCCTTAATGGATCTTGTGAGTGTGCAAATCTGGCCAGTTCCAGGAATGGCTAAATGGGGAACAGGACCAAAGGCCTTCGGAAACCATCATCATCACCATCATCAGCATCCAACGGGCACACTGATGCCTGGAGGTGTAAATGCTCAGGTTACCTTGGAGGTGGCTGAACACAGAGCCTGCCCTTTGGGCTACTACAACACACTGACAGTCATCCACAAGCACAGCACAAAGGACAAGGCGTTCCCTTTTCCCTGTGAGTGATTCCACAAACACTTCATCACAAGGGTAAATGCCTGTGAAAACAGGGACTCTCAAAGCTGCTTTTCTGTAACAGTGCATCCATGCCATCACAAATAAAAGCAGCTTCTAAGTCTGACCAGGAAAATCCCTGCACCTGATGCATTTCCCTATTTCTCCCTGGCAGAAGCTGTCTAAGCCAGGCACTCCCAGCTGTTGGAGATGTGGGTACAAAGAGCCCTTAAAAAACTACCTTCCCATGGAGATAAAGGGCTCACTCCTCAACTCTCTTCCCCTCCACCACAATTATCTAAGAGAAGGTGTAAGGATGGATTATGAAAATCTCTGCCTTTGAACAGAAACATCCATCTGAAACAATAATGACTGAATGACTAAAATCTAAAACAAAATTTGTCTTCAGGCAAATCTCCTCAATTCCTCAGAATTTCCAGGGCACGCACAGGAAGGAGGCTGTGGAACTCCTGTGCAAATTCAGAAGAGTCATGAAAGATCAAAGTAGCACTAGAGACTGGCAAGAAGACACATTTAATTTTAGAAAAATGGCACAGCTATGACTGCAAGCCATGAGAGGGGAAGGAACATCTTCAGAAGCATTACTCGGGAAGTGTGGCACCCTGGAAAAAACGAAGCATCAGCAGTTGGCACTACAGCTCTGATAAGGGGCCAGGGGATTGCAGGCAGATGCATTTTATTGTCAAACAGATTCTAATGAAGTGTCTCAATGTAAGAATGTCAACAATATTCTACTTTGATCAAGATTATTTCATCATTCCTGCATCAAAGGAGTTTTTGTCTGACCTTTTTATTCCCTTTCCTTTTAGAGACATAAACCATGAGATTAAAAGGTATATGAACTTTAACTTTCTACTCTGACTAGGAACTAAAAAAACCTAATGGTGAAAGTTGCCCTCCTGAGCACAGGGGTGGACCTGGTGGGAGGCAGAGGATGCTCCCAGCTGGCATTAGTCTTTGACTCTGTGAAAGTAAATGTCAAACACTGAGACGTAGCTCCAAGTGAAAATTCCAATTTCTGCTCATCTCTCCTACTGGTTTCTGGGAGGCAGAAGGTAAAAGCTCATTAATGTCTTCTCTCCTTTTCAGATACCCACTTGTTAGATGACATTTACTTCAGTGTTTGGGTATTAAACAAGGAATTCTGAGCCTGTTCTGCTTTCAAATGTGGACTGACTGCCAGAACAGAAAAAGGAGAACTGAGTGAAAGAAAACATTTGCAATGTGTCTTTGGAAAGACAAGTGTTCAGGTGGCGAGCAGCTCTCAGTTTTCAAGAGTTGCTTGTCAAAGATGCAAGTTCCTGCATGCTCAGCTCTGGGCTTTTTTAACCTATCCATTAGAGAGATGAATTTTTAGATAACTACATGACATTTGCTGCCTTCATCCTGGTCATTCTGCCTGGGTGTTCCAGCCCTCCTCTCAGCCCGCCCCAGGATGCGCTGCCTCTGTGGCCAGGCCAGCTCTGCTGCATTTGTCAGAGCAACCTGCACAATGAGCACCACTCACAGTACCTTCCAAACACCACTGCAGCCAGCCCTGCCATTGGAAAAGTTTGGAAAAAAACAAGGAAGTGAAGTTCAAAGAGCATTTTGCCTATCTGAGATATAATTATGCTTTCTATCTGCAAAACTTACACTGCCTGATCACCTCACAAGCTTATCCACTCAGGGAAGTTAGGCACAGAGTCTGACCAGCAGATCCCAAAGGTATTTATAGTCCCTAGAATTCCCTCAGGGACTGACAGTCAGATTCATCCAGTGCCTTAGAGCAAGTCTGTTATCAGGCAGGTAAAGGAGTTCCTGAGTACAAACATTTTCTGAACTTCCTAAGTTTATAGGAGAAAAATATTTGTGGGACCCTGCAGCAAGGGTTGTTTTGGCTCTGGCTGGAGAGAGATTCCAACTGAATGAAAAGCATATTGCAGCTGAGGGCTTTTTTACAGATAAAATATTGCTCGACAAAGTATAAATTATTGTTGTATTTATCAGAGTAAGATAATTCAAAGTCAAGAGAAAATGAAACTGGAATATTTCAACTTCACTGTTTTCCACAGCTACCTGCTCAATGCTTTAAACAATAAAGGCCATAGTTAGCCCATTAGTGATAAATGCAAAACATTCTTAAAAGACAATATAATCCTACTTCATACATCCTCATTACTTGGCAAGAAAACAAACAAATGCAGTGGGTTTTATCACAGCACTTGCACTTGATCAAGAGCACAATAATCTCGTTCAAATCAACACCATAACTAGAAAGTAATTGCTATATAATCAGACATCAAACAGGCAAAATCACCCTGGGTGTTTCTAACAAAATCACTCAGTGTCAGTTTAATTCCACTCCCTTTGGATGGTTTATTCACAAAGTGACAGTACTGAGACTTCCTGAAGCCCCTTCCTAATTCCTTCCCAACAGTAAGAGGGGAGATGCAGAAATGCAGCACCAGAGAGCTCTGTCCTAGGAAATGGCACCAGTGCACAAGCTCATGGACCACAGCACATACCTGCTGTCTGCTCCAGCACCAAATCCAGGCAAACACCATTCCCATTCTTTACTTCTGGATCCACATCCCAGATTTAGCAACTGGCAGACAGCAGCACCAGGCTGAGAGGCAGAAAACAGGGGGTAATGACAGGAAAAAGTATCTAAGCCTTTTCCCAGCTGGATGAGGGATATTCTCCTGCATTCCCAGTATGGAAGCTCAGGCTTCAACACTGTGCCCTCAGTGCAGGAGTCAGTGTAAGAAAATTTTTCCATACACATGGCATGAAAAAGCTTTCCCACTCCCAACCTGGAAGCTCTTTCCTCAGTTTCCAAAAGGCTGCTCTGAAAGGCAGAAATCCCTGGAGCTGCCAGCAGGAACTCCAATGGATTATTACACACAAAGGGACAGTCCTATGTGGAAATCCTTTTGTACTGTGCATCAAATAGTCGTGTAATAATTGTATCATTTTCTCGGAAGAGCCTCAAAGCAAATTATTTCAAAGGCAGGAAGAAGTGAATACCTGGAGCAGTCTAATTACAGACTCTGAGATATGCAGAGCAAAGTATTAAAATAAATGATATAGATGGATTATCAGAGAAGAGAGTGGGGCTGATAAGCCATATTTAGTACACTAATCCTGACTGTTTGTTTTGCATTCTTCGAGCCTTTTAAGATGACAAGTTCTGATCAACTGCTTCCCTTAGAGGTTGGCAGCTTTCCTGCTCTAGCAGTTAATTTCTGTTTGATGTTCTCAACTTTGTGTCAATGTACAAACTACTGTTAAGATATATAGCAGCGATTAAAATAATTCATCCATCTGGTTATAATTAAAGACCTAGTTAAACGTAATGACAACTTGATGTAGCAAAGCCAGCTCTCATCTTTTAAAAGGGCTGTGTACATTCAGAAACTAATGCTGTAAATGGGTGACAGACTACTGCAATGTGGCCATTAAATTCAGTGGAATTAATTAAACTTGTTTCATAAAAAGCCTTAATGACATTTACTAGCAGGACAAGTAAGGCAGAAATTGCAAGTATCCGTGATTGCTCCCTACGGAACCTCACTGCTTCCAGAAGACCTCAGCAGACCCTCCCAGCACCACAGCAGACACCGGATTGAGGCAAAAGGGGGTTATGAATTTGCTCTCCCATAAGGGTTGTAACTGCAAATTTAAGTCTGCTGGCTGGTCCCCAAGTAAGAACATAAACACAGGGAGGGCACAAACACAATCCTGACACTTTGGGCATCATGAGCAGTGAGCTTCGTGGATGAGAAATGTTTGTGAGGATCAGAAAATACGTCAGAACCATGGAGACAGATAAAGACTCATTAATCCTGGGAAATAAAGCAAGGACATCCCCAATAAGGTGGAAGAGATGGAATTCTACTTTCTGACTTTGCCTGCTGGCAGCGGGAAAGATGTCCATTTATTCAAAATATTGTATGTTGTGGCAGAAAAATCTCAGGGACTTCACCTTATGTCAGATCCAGGATTTCCATTGTCTTGAGTGAGACCAGGATCAGCATCAGGAGCTGAACTATGTAATAACTGATGCTGACTTTGCATTGCTTTCCATCTATCCAAATGTCCTTCAAAAACTTCCAATGAAGTAGAAAAATTGTAATTACTTAATTTGGGTCCAAAGAAACCTTAATCTGAAGAGATCACTTCATTTCAATATTTATTTTAAAGAGGCAATTTTGAAACACAAACCCCCTTGAATTGTTAGATTACAAGATCTACCTGATTGAAATGATATTTCTTTAATAGAACAATTTTGCAAAAGTGTAATATATTTGTGAAACTATTATCATAACTAAATCTGATTTTTTTTAGAAAAAATCCTGTTTCCACTGAAATCTGTCACCCAAGCCAGAGGCTGGTAATATTTTTCGGGTTTTGGTAGTCACAAAGAGATTCTTGCCTGATTCCATTATTCCCTTTTTGATGAACTCTGCAAGTATAAAACAGTGGAGTCTCCACAGAAGACCAAGGCAGCAGAAGAATATAATCAAAATCTTCCTTATCTTTACAATGTTATTTGAATAGGTGTGTGCATGGAAGCTTCCCCTGATTCCCATCTTCCATTCCCATTCTGGTTGTAAAACAAAATATTGCTGAAATTTTGTTGGTGTAAAGCTTTTTCCTCTTTTGTCCTCCTTGCAATTGAAAAAGAGAAAGCCACACATAAACCTCAACTTCCAGCCTGTGCCTTGACTTTCTGCCCTTCAAATATTCCGTGTTATATTCCTGGCTGATTATTCTACAATATCTACTTCATAAAGCCCCAATGCAGAGTGGAAATTATATTTCCACATCACAACCATAAGCTGCTGGATTTCCTCTTCATTTGATTTAAAGTCTTTTGTCAGCTGATTTTGTTTTAGGACAAGACTCTCAAGCAGGTCTGAGGTTTGGGTTTGGGGTATTTTCTTTGCTTCACTCACATATTTTAACCCTTTTCTCTTTGACCAGCAGACTGTGAACAACCTCTTCCTGTGTCCAACTGGTTTTTTCTTCATTAATAGATGTTGAAGATTTCTTACTTTGAAGCACCTTTTTCAACTCCTAGCAAAGTGCCTGGTACTACACGATAAAACTGGCAAATCCTGCACTCCAATCCTTTCCTCACTGAAACTCCCCTGGGGACCAGACACCACAATGACAGTTCTGCAGTGCACACACCTCTGTTTCTACGTCTGGTCCAGCTCCAGAAGTAGTGAAACAAAGGCAGCTGTTAACAGTTCCAGCTGGCCAAGGGAAAACCCAGAGGATAAGAAATCTCCTGAGAAGACCCAGAGCCATGAGATTTGCAGTCAGATAGCCAGCCCAACTCTCAATGACCTCTCAGAGAGAACTGAAAACGTCTGGCCGCTTGTCAAAACTGAACATCCAACCCTGTTGCTGAAGGAAACCCATAGTAAGAGATAGCCAAAGCAATATCAAAGGCACAAAATCCATGAGATATAAGTAATGGAGTTGTTTTGGGAATAGCCTTTTCTGCACTGCACGCTCTGTACTGTTTCATAATTATATGCAGACACACCAGTTCCTGTTCTGCCCTAATCAGGATAACACAATCCTTACTGCCTTGAACACACAACCTCGGCATCCCCTTTTGGACATTTCTTGATGGGCTAAAACTGAGCCACAATGTCAAAATATTGCAGGAGAGACCAAAAGGAGAATTGCCAATATTCAGACAGAGCAGTTCTTCCATCAATCACACTCTTGCCTCTCTCTACATTATAGTCACAACTTCCATCTCCTAAAATTATTTTGTACTAGTGAACACAAGCAAGGCTATCGAAATTTAGTTGCTAATCCTTCCAGACCAGGGAGTCATAGTCTGTATTGGGTATAACCATTCCTAGCAGCATTTTAATCAGGGAGCCAACATATTCAGCCCCTGGCCAAGACAGCGCAGCTGGATTTGGGATCTAGAGGGAATCAATAGCATGGACAGCAGACCTGCATTCAGAGGACCCTCCAAACCCTACTTTCAGCCATGAATACAAATGCTCTGGGAACCTGACTTGTTTCAGTCACTCCAGGACCAGTTGGCTTTAATTTAGCTCACTATTCAAGAATGAAACACTTGAATTTTTAATTGTTAGTCAAAACAAAAGGCTTTATATTTTGGGGGCAGTGTGGAGGGAGTAGGGGAAATCTGCCTCACTCTCAGCTACTGCAGAATTGATCAGCACAGAAGTCAGGTTAAGGCTCAGCAGGAAACAGGGAACCTAAGAAGCAAGGCCAGAGTCCCCTGGAGTAGCCACTGTACAACTACAACCTCATTCCCAAATGAGAGGGTTTATCACAAGTTTCCATGGCAAATCTTTCTCCATAGTTCTTTTTCCTATTTCTCAGAGTTTAGCATTATTCTGCTTCAGATCAGCTGCTGTCTAAATTATCTTACTGAGATAATCTTAGATCATTGCCTGAGACAACAAAACAGATGGAATAATTTGATTTTTATTACAGCCAATTGAAACCAATCATGAGGATTCATCAGACCTAGAGGGAACAGATATTTCTCAGTCTTGCTGTAACCAAGTAGGACATACAGTGCCAGGACAGTATGGAAATGTAAGCCATGCTCCTAGAAGTCAACTGAAGATGGAGACAGTGTAACCAGGCACTGCCAAGCAGCCTGACTGACCCTTCAGTAACCCTGGACAGACCTGTGGCCCCTCTCAGCACCCCCCACCAAACAGCACCACCGAGGTGCCCCAGGTCATGCACAGCAGCACCCAGTGGATTCATGGCCCACTCTTCCTCAGGGTGACACCGGGGAAGTGGCAGCTGAAGAAATTCAACAACAGCTCCACCAGACCCTGCTGCCAAGGGAAATTCAGCTGGACTTTTACTCTAACACCCTTCATGCAATTCTTATCTCTTTCTTCACAGGACCTCCTCATCAAAATCTCCTTGGCACAACCCAAGCTGGTCTTCCATCACCAGGGGCAGAAGGAGCTGAGTGTGGAGGCAATTTGTCCCTCGGAGCATGCATCATTCCCCCAGTCAACGCGTGCATCTGGCCAACCCTCCTTGGACTGCTTTACAGAGCAGTGGACGCTGTCCAGAGCGCTCTGCTCAGTGTCCCCGACAAGATGGCCATCAAAGCCTGGGTTAGGGGTCAGGCACCCAAAGCCATTAGCACTCCAGAGTGATTGATTATCACCATGTGTGGTCTCAATCAAGACCCGGTAATGAGCTGCATTCATTAATCCCATTTATATGTTTGCATAGTCCAGTCTTGAATTTCAGAAAATAAAAAGGCTTCATACTGAGATCGGCACATTGCACTGCCTGGCAAGGAGGAGGATGTCACAGAGGGCATAAAGGATTTGCAGATAATTCTGCATTTTGGGAATTTCAGCCTAGGTATTTCTAAATGCCAAGCAGAGTGGCTCCACAGCATGCCCTGCACACCTCCCAGCAGCACCAAGCCACAAGCTGGTGTTCCCCACTTCTGTGCTGTAGTTTCATCTGTACTTATTGAATGTTTCCCTCGCACTTCTAAAATAACTCTCCGTGACCACAGCTCTATCCAGTGTTACACCCACTCCAAGTTTCTGTTCCTGTTTAGACCATTATGGGGTCTCTGTCACTTTGTGTTTGATAACCTCTTATTTTCTTACCACCTCCATCAAAAACCTCATGTTCTGAACATGCCCCTGCCACCTTTGGCTGTCCTGTCTTCCTCAAGCCATGCCCCTGTGATAACCTTCAGCAGAGAGCTCCATCAGAAGTAACTTGACCCCGTGCCCTACCTTCACATCCCATTTTGAGCAGGCCAGACTTCCACCCTGTGCTGAGCCCTACACATCAGCCCAGGTTCCTTTCACTAGCATTAAAGCCATGTTTTCCTGCTTCCCCTGCCCAGAGATTCCCCAAAGGAATTATAAAACTAAAGGGTGAAATTCTGTCTCAGTCAAAGCCAATGGGAATTAAAATAGTAAGTTGCCACTGGCTTTAACAAGGCTGAGACTGACCCCAGCACTCCAAGCTCCAGGGCAAAGCTCTGTGTTTCACACAGAATGACGAGGGGGTTTTCAGCTTCACCGCTTCTGAAAATACTCCAGAATGTCAGTGAGGACAATTTCAACATATTTAACTCTGTCAGAAGATTTTCATATTGATAAACTTACCAACCAGAACAGCACAAACATGCCAGAACACAAATCCTTTGCAAAATACATTAAATTTGAACCAGCTCACCCTTAAGTAGAAACCATTTATTTTAAAAGATGTTGGAAACTGCACTCACCTCAGATAGCTCAAGGAATCAGCTGATTGCATGCTTGGATGTCCAGAAGCTGTCACCACTTTTCCCAGCATATATTCAGTACACAATGCAAAAAATAAAGTTCTTTCAAAAAGTTAAGAGGGATTTGTTGGGTTTTTTTCAGAAGGGTATTACTTGGTTAAAAACAGATTTGAATAATAAGTGCCTCTAAGTGTTCCCAGGCCCCTTTTTTGTAGGAATGCTTTTAGCATTTCATGTGGAGAAAAAAATATGTACCAGTGCGAGGTAATGATATTTATCCAGTCTAATGCAAAGAACAGCAAGTATGTTAAAGGTAACCAGCACATAATTATGTGTGTAAGAAAGTCAAAAACTTTACAATTATGCACTGAAACTAAAATAATCAAGGTAAAGGTGACACTGACTGCACAGTAAACTTAAACACCTTTATTTTTCTTTTGGAAACCCCTAAAGCTCCATGCACAGGCTCACCTTCCATGTGATGCCACACACTGCTGGTGCTCTTTGCTGCAGTGCCCTGCTGGAAATAGTCTGGTGGCGTAGGTAAATTCCATGGCCAGCCCTTAATATCTTTATATCACACCCATAATCCACAACAAAGAATTCTTTATTTCTTCAAAGGAAAGACCACCTCTGCTAACACTCCTTGACTCACAGCAGAAAGCCAGGAGATGCCTGGAATGGCAGGATGAAAAAGCACTCAGAGGGCCCTGCAAAGCACTGTCCTGGTGGTAGAAGGAGCAAGAGGAGTCCTGGAAATGCTCCTTCCAATGATCTCTAGAAAGACAGGATCAGGCAGAAAGATATCCCCAGAGTCTCTCAAAGGACAAGGAAGAAATTGAAAGATGCAAAGCTGTGGAATAAAACTGCTGATTGGAAATAAAATGAGAGAGCGGGAAAGAGTTTGTGTTTGCTCCATAGGGAGACAATGACAAAGGACACAGAACTGGTCTCCTGAGGAGTTTTTTTCACTGGGATTCAGGCATTCAAGAAGTGTCTCAGTACAAGGTTTTATAGACCAAGGTATCTGCTTCTATGGATACACAGGGATAATTGATCATTCTTTAGGAAAAAGTCCAACAGGAGACCAGCAGGTGTCAATGCTGACAAGCAGCTGTTGCCTCCAAAGCCATCTTCTCAATGAAAGAGATACAAACCAAGAGCTGAGCTCAGCCTTGGTGCTCAGCCTCGTGAGAGGCCTGACAGGGTGAACACTGCAGTCCCAGGTGTGCCACCCCTGGCTCTGTGACTTCAGGCAAGCTCTCTTCTCTCCTGTCCTGCTCCTCCTGGGTTAACTGCACAAACCAGCAGCAGGACTAGCCTTGCTCTCCAGCCACAGCCCTCTAAGCTCAGTTTTAGAGGATAACAGTGCTGGAGCTGTGTTGACATTGCTGAAAGAGGGTTTTGCCTCTGTCTCCTCTGGCCATTTCAGTTTCATGCATGAGTTTAATAGGTACACGTGAGTATACAAAAAACCAAGTATTTTTAAACATAAATCCTTATTTCATTAACTCAGAGGCACTAAAGGAACTGTTCCTTCCCCCTCAGCTCACACAGGAGCTGCTGACTACAATATATGTAGCACATCCCATGAGTCCAGAGCTGTGCACCTTCTCTCACTTGGGAAAGGATCTGCAAGGCCTCAGGTTACAGCTTTATACAGATTACAATAAAATTTACTCTGGCTTTTAACAATTAAGAGCTGTAATGGCTTAGTACTTCATTTACTGGCAAGTGAGCAAAGAGAAGGACAAAAATTCATAGACAACACTCCTTCAGAAATAGGAAAAAGAAAATGTTTTTAAAACCCCATACAGCCAAAAGGTCTTAACAGCAGCACTACAGCAGTTTAATGGATGAATCCAGGTAAGAACACACACTCACTGGCTCATGTCTGGAAAAACATCTCTCACATGCACAGCCTAAGTACAATCCTGAAACATTCACATGGAGAGGCTGCACGAGCTCCCAAGTCACTCAGGAGAAGAGCACTTTTTCACTCTCTCACTGAGTTTGGGATTCATACAGCTGGTTTAAGTTTTAAAGAATCTCAGCTGGCACTTACAGCAATGGAGAAGCTCAGTCATACAGCACCCAGGGGTCATGGGGCAGCTTCAGCAAAGGAACAAGTTCAGCACAGGAAGGTCCAGATCTCCTATCTGGTTGTTTTCTGTTCCTCTCATCTGGCTCAGTTCCCCACAGCTTGCTCCTCAGTAATCAGTCAATAGTTTTGGCAGTAGAAAGGCAGACCATCAGCTTCTAAATTCAAAGAAATTCAGCAGAGAACACCAGAGAAAAAAAATCAATTCTCAAGCTCTGTAGTTTGAATATTTCCCTAAACCCACCAGTCTGCAGTTGAAGGGAACATAATTAATTACAGAGGTGACTGAAAGGAAGTTTCTTTGTTGTTTCCAACTAATTTGGGAGGGTGTATGCTAAAACTCAAATGCTAATCAGCAAACATCTTCCTGAAAGAAATCTCTCAGCTGTCTTCCTTTGCTGTGCTGTGGTTCCCAACACAAGGGCTCAGGGCACAGGATCTGAACTCTCTCCCATCAAACCAAGCTGGAAGATGTGCTCCAGCTGGGTCTAAGCACACCCACAGTGAAACCCTGTGTCCCAAGGCTGGGACAAGGGTGTTACAACTTAAATACAACACAATCAAAAGGGCAAGATTCTACTCCTGATGGAAATTTACTCAGTGATTTTTATAAACCAAAGTCCTGAGATTCTGTTTGATGCCTCATCCCTGGAAGTGTTCAAGGCCAGGCTGGATGGAGCTCTGAGCAGCCTGCTCTAGTGGGAGGTGTCTCTGTCCACAACAGGACAGGTGGAACTGGGTGATCTTTAACATCCCTTCCAATCCAAACCATTCTGATTCCATGATTTGGATTTTTCTTCTTTAAAAGAGTCTTGTAACAGGCTCTCCTGGTGTCTAGCTAAGACGATCTGTGCAAATTTAAATTCTGCAGAGCTGAGGAGATGGAAATCTATAGAGACCGTTATTTTGATATACATTCATCCATCTCAGCTTCTAAAAAATAATAGTCAGGAATCTTCCATTTCTGAACGATCAGAGACACAAGAAAATGAAACATAAATGAAGATTCTGAGTTGCAGATCTTATAAAGAGATTCCTACACCTTTTATTGCTGTTCATCAGGGTTCAAAAAATTCCAGGTGGACACGGGGTAGAAATGAGTCTTATTTCATTACCAGAATTCACAGACTCAACAAAATTTATAATGCTGCAATTAAAAACTGGAAAAAAATATTTTGGCTAATAATAAAATGATACAAAAGGGCCAGGCTTCCTAGTTAAATGCTGATCTTCCAAGTCCTGACCAAAAGATGCTGGAAATCTGTGACGTACAGAAACTCTAGACAGAGACTTGTGATCATTAAGCAATTTTCATTCCATAATGGAATTAATTTTTGTTCAAAATATTGCCAAAACAACATTTCCGATAAAAATTAAATGTTTATATAAAATATTTAGTGTCTTTAAAAACATGGAAGGATGTTACTTTTTTGTCCTTTCTTAATAGTTCAAAATCATCTCTTATCACTGGTGCTGATTAGTCTTTTCCAGGTTTCTTTTTCAGCTTTTTCTTATTTTGGTTTTTTTGTTGTTGTTGGTTTTTTTTTTGAAGTTTTCTAGACTTTCTTTCATCCTTTGCAACTTTTTAACACCCTTGTTCTATTGCATCCAGGATCAATAAAGGATAAAGAGGGAAAACAAAAATATCAAAAGTCCAAAAGATTAACATCCCTATTCTTAATGAAAAAGCAAGAAAAGTCATGTTTATGATCCAGTAAGAAAGTTGTCTTTCATCAGAAACATTTTCAGTGGGAGGTGTAAACAAGATATACTGCCAACATTTAAATTTATCTAAATTTATCAAACTAGTTTTGTCTAACTTTAGTCAAAATAATGCTTAATATATGAGAAGAAAATAGTTTGTACAAGAATTACTGCTATCACTGGAATAAAATTAGAGATAATAATTGTAATAATAATAATGTTTGTTTATATAAGGTGCCTCTAGCCTTTTTTACCAGTTAAGTATTTCACAGGCCTAAAAAATGTAGATTAAATTAAGTGGTTTTTTACTGTTTGATGACACATATCCCTGAAGAAACATCTAAACTGAACTGCTAAGAATTTGGAGAAGAAAGTTGTAGCAGGGCATTGACCTCATATGAAAACAGAGAAGTAAAACATAAGGATCGTGTTTACTCTGTATGAGTTTCGTGTCAACACTGTTTATTATTGAGCAATAAACACACTTGGACTGTAGAGATATATCTTTAGAAGAGGTATTAAGAATCAAACAGTTTCTGTAAATCTTCTGAGTGGTATTAACATTCAGATTTAAACAAGGTTCCACACATAACACGCATTTGATCATTTAACAGGTCCACTTCCAAAATATTTCTGGCTGCAGATGTCCAGTTAGTATCTGATTCTTCCACTTTGCTTGGCCAAAATGCTGAGATTTAGTCTTATTTTAACTAAACACATCCTAAGTTATTTTTATATGTGTCTCCTGGGCCTCAATTTCACTGCAGCAATTTTCTGCTGTGGTGATGGGCTGTAAATGTTCCTTTCTTCCATTTCCCCTCATTTATCCCACTTTGTGGCATTATCTGATAAAAATGCTGAGGACACACTCCCTCCCTCATGCAAAATACAAACAAATGGGACATGAAGAAAAGGCACGCCCACATCACTGTCCCAGCACCAGCTGGAGTCCTGAGGGTGATTTACAGCACCAGGCTGGTGACACTGAGCTGGTTAGGATGACAGAAATTTGCTTCTTCAGCACAAAGTAAAATCCCCTCCAAACCTCCTCCATTACCATCAGCACATATGCATGATGTCCAGAGCCTGGAGCAGGGACGATCTAAGGAGTGTTTCTCCAGGTTACTCATTCTAATTGGTTAGGGTTACTCAAAAAGCAAAATGTTTCTGTTTGCTTGTCAAATAGTAAACATGGGAGACAATGCATTTCAGACTGAAAGAAATGTTTCATTACATTCACAAATGGCAAGTGTTTTTTTTCCATTTGAGGGCACTTCTTTTTCAGTAAGTTTTATTGAACCTGATCTTGGAACTCCCTTTCAAAGTAAAGCCTAAATCTTTAGGGCAAAATGCACTGAAGTGACACCTCTCACTTCACTTGTTTTTTCCGGGGTGTGAAAGTTGGGCCAAAATGGTTTGCCAAGTTTGCCAAGTTTGGAAACAGTTTCTGTTGAACTGTGTCTGATTTTTCAGCAAATAAACCAGAAGAGTGACTATTTGTTTTACCTATCCATGAAAATAATATTGGCAATTCCGCCATTAACTTTTTGTCAATGACAGATGCAAAGACATGAGGGACCAACCATGCTTTGCCAAGGGCCTTGGCAGTGTGGATGGGTGTTAATGAGAGGCCTAAATGCTAATTAAACCTTCCACAGTGGTGTGTTTGTGTCTGAACCCACAGCATGTGCCCCAACCCGATGGTGGGCAGCCCATCCTGCCCAACTCTGATTTCTACCCACAGGGAGCCTGGCTCTGAGTCTCAGTGTCTGTGACAACTCTTGGTTACAGTGCCCAAATATCCCCAAAGTGGCCCTTCAAAGCAGCTACACATGTAAGAATAGTATCCAGCAAGTGTGTGAATACAGCCAACCTTCTCCCACTCCTCAGAAAGTCAATGTCCAGAGCAAACCCCTCCTCTGACTTGTCAACACACACTGCCTCACCGCTTGGCCTTTCGAGATTCCAGCCCCGATGGAAGGTGGTGGGGATTGAACTTCGGCTCTCAAGAGCACCTGGCTTTGTTATCTCTAAGGGCCCAGGAAGATTTCAGGCACTATCAGTCCATGCCATGTCCTGACACTTGACTCACAAAGTGGCACTGGTGTTGGCTTACCTCCAGGCTGCAGATAGCAACTGTCAGCAGCAAGGTGAAAATGAATAGGAGTGGAACAGAAACAGAGATCCTACTGCTTCTTTAGGGAAAACAGAGCATCCCACGTTGCTGGGGAGTCCTCTCTCTTCTGATTCTCTCTGAACATCAAGATCTTTGCTACAGAGAGTCTAGGAAGTTGAGATCACACAGCCCTTTTTAGTGCATTATCTCCATCTCTGCAGTGGCCACAGGGAAACACTAAAAAAAAAGGATAGATGTCAGACAAAGACTTTGTGTGGATCCCAGAAACATAGCTATGACACAGATTCCAAGCATCACTGAAAGCAAGGAAGTTTCTCATTTCCCCCATGCAATTTGCCTCTTCTTCCAGAAGATAAGTATATTATTGTGTGCAGATACATTCTGTATTTCCTATTCAGAACTAAGACACTGAAAGCCCATAGCCCCAGACAACACACCAACTCTTAACCCACAATTTGATTTGAATGCACTTCAGCCAGAAGCTGGAGCGTGATGACAATAACCTGACATCTCTCTGGGAACAGATATCAGGCTGCAAAACTGATCTTCTCCCACTGTTGAGCCGTGCCTGTGTTACGTGCATAAGACAGATGCAGGAATGCCCTAGGAAGGAGGCAGATACTGCTTTCAATGAGAAAACAGATAACGGTGAAGAAAGCAGCTGCTTTAGAGAAACTTGGGTGCTTCTAAAGCATTCAGAACTGCAGAGGCATTTAGTGTTTGCTCTTTTATCAGTGCAGCTGCAAGTGATAATTCAACCTCCAAGTGGTCCGTGCTTTTGTTCTGTTTGAATTGAAAAATACCCAAACAAAAATCCCTGCATTGTATTGGGATTATATGCTTGAAAGGAACTGAACAAATTGCATTTAGAATGATCAAAATGATCCATTTTCCTTACCATGTTGCTGGTAGACAAAAGTTGGTGTTTGAAAATCAAATTTTACCACTATCAACGTTACTGCCTGATGTGAGTGCAGTGATACAGCTTTATCAGGCAAATTCCAAGACAGATTTACCGAAAGACAGTTATCTTTATTATCCAAATAGCAGTTGCCAGTGTCACACACTGACACTTCACTAGACATCCTAAGCATCTTTATCATCTCAATATCCCAAAATAGAATGCCTTCTGTATACTGATGTCTCCACAAGAACATACTTGCAAATGCTGTTCCTCCTTGTATAAAAAAATATAAAATAATAATAAGCACTCTTCCAAATTACTGCACTGAATTACTGAATATTGCTTCTCTTACAGCCTCCCACATTTGGGACAGAGAATAAGGCCCAGCTTCTGGTATATTTAGGAACTTCATTCCCACTAAAAATCGAGCCTTTATCCTGGTTTGAATTAAGTCTCACCTTTTGTGAATGAGGTACGACTGTGTCTGCAGACAAGAGCTCTGCTGCTGCTGCAGCAATCTCCAGCACAACATGAGGTTGGTGCTGCACCCGGAGACACAGTGATCTGAGCTCACTGCCCACCCCAAGAAAACAACACTGCCAGTGTTAGGAACCTGTATTTAGACAGGTATCTGAATCCATGGAGAGACTCAGCAGGAAAAACATCCCAACAGACACGCCTACTGGATGCTCCCCACTTCCCAAACAACAATTTCCCCCAACAGAAATGTTGATTTAAACCATTCATGCTAACATGAGTGCAGGATAAGGTTATGTGATTCTTGGAGCCACCACGCCAGGTCATGAATGATGTAGTAATGAAAAGAAAATTCCATGCTCATTGCCCAGCAAATAAAGACAGGATTGTGAAACCTGCCGTGCTGAGCTCTGCTCAATGTGGGCACAGATTTGCAAAGGAGCTCCACGCAGAGGATGGAGACTTTTGAACATCATCTCCCAGTCATTTCTCTAAAATTTCATAGAGCTGAGCACTGTGAAAAGTTGTTTATGAATGCAAGCTCTGATATTTATACCCAAGTCTGAGATCCAAGCACACTACCTGTCCACAGAAACTGATGTCCCATTAAATTCTGCTGTGCTGACCATCCACGTCCTGGGTCAGAAATTACCAAGTCCCATTGGGAATTGCCCCAGAGTGTGATGAAATCCCTTCCCCACAGCCTGGCAAGATTTAACTCTCCTAACCTCTACACAGAGATGAATCCAAAGAGGTTAAGAGAGAACCTCACCATAACCCCAGGATTTCCTGCTGAGTTACTGTACTAAAATCTCTCCTGGGGAAGAAGCAGTGACTCCAAGGGAACAAACAAGACTTTCTGAGCCTCAGTTCCAGGGTGCTGCACATCCACTGATTTGCTTAGAACTAAAGGTGCTCAATGGTTCCAGAAATCATAATAAAGGGTCACCTCCTATGGAGAGTTCAGATTATTTAGATTCTGCAATTGCTCATATTACCATGTCAAGAGCGATTTTTTTCAGGACATCATTATCTCCAATTTCCTAAGCTTTCAATGTTTTTCCTAGGGATAATCCCCTACAATGTGGGGTTTTTTCAATACATGCACTGAACAAAGTTCCCATACGTGGAATGTAGAGGTTTTTATATAAACTTTCTGAAAAAACCCTAAAGCCTTCAGTTTCAATTTGGTCTTTAGAGAGGTGCAAAAGCTTTGGTGTATTTTTAAAAGCAGAGCATTAGAAAGGGGTTTTTTTCCTTGCTTAACTGACCCCAGAGTTCAACCTTAGCCAAGATGATAGTTGAGAAAGTAAACTAGTTACCACATTATGTCCAGAGCCTGGCCTGCCCCAGCATCACTGACCCAACATTGTCACACTGCACCTTCTTTTCCACACTTCTCAAAATTCATTTCAGTGAATCAGAGATGCTCCTGGATCATCCACTCCCTTGGCATAGTGACCACCAGAAAAAGGCAGCTGTGCAGTGGTTTTAGAGCATCCACTGCCTCTGCTAAACAAGCATTTTCACTACAAAAGTCAAGAAATAAATAACAATTTCAATAAGATCCTCAAACCTCTATTTAATGTGCCTTAAGTTGTAAGTTCAAGGAAGGCAATGCCTTTGTGGCAGCACAGCTGTCGATTAAAAAGATTCCCAGGGCCTCCTGGTTAGTCTGACTCTTGGTCTTTAGAATTATATGAATATAGGCTTAAGACCACCCAAATTCTTTTTTTTTTTCCTCTTTTTGAAGGGGGGAGAGAAAGAGAACATGCACACAAGCAAGTGAAAGAGACCATTGCCCTGGTGTTGGCCAAGTGTACTTTTACAGTACCAAAAATGTGACAGGCACCACTGACCTGTGAGAGCAGCTGTATTTACACTAGAGCCTAGCAGGGAAAGCACACTGGAGGGGATGGTACATACACTGCAGGATGCACTGGCCTTTGGAGAGCTGCTTTAACCCACACATGCAGAATCCAGCTGCAGGAATTTAATTCCCTGCCAAAGCACCACCGGGGGTAGCTGACTTTTGTCTCTTGCTTAGTGAGTATGTGGCTGATTTTGCACCTAAATCTCACCTCTCTACCAGGAAGCATTCCCACAACAGTGAGACATATTCTTCCAGAGAGCCAGAGACAATCCTGATTATCTCCTATTTTATTAGCATCACCAGGATGAAGGAAACAGGATAACAGCAAACAAGTTAAGCTGCCTCTAGTCTGCAGGACAGGTTTAGAAAATAGCAGAAAATAAGAGCTTAAAATCTCTAATTCATTAAAAAATAAACAATGAACTGAACAAAATGTAAAGTATCTGTTCTCAGCAGAGAGGAAGAAGGTAGAAATATTTCAACTAGCAGAGTTTAGCATGTTATTAAAACTGATCTTCCTAGGCTCCCTGGCAGTCCATGGAGAGAAAAGGAGAGCTCCTCCAAGGACGAGGCAGAGCTGGAGTTCCCAGCTGTCCACTGATGACACAGTGGGGCAGAGACCCAAGACAAGCCCCTGGGAGGCAGGGGCTGTGCCCCTCATAGATCTGGGCTTAAAGAAATCCATTTGCCCTGGGTTTCTTCAAACTAAAATTCATTACACAGCCTTTGGACAACATTTCTTTGTTTTCTAATTGATTCAGGCTTTCTTAGGCTGATCTCCCAAGACAGAGTTTAAACAAAGAGAAACAGAATCAAATACTTGCTTTTTTAGCAGGGAAAACTAAAAAAAAAAAACAAAACAACATGAACATTTCTCTGTCTTGGGCTGTAGTTTTCCTGTGCTGCTCCCATCTTTATTGTGCTTCCTTCACACCATGAGTTCTTAGATAGCAAAGAAAATAGTCCACGTCTTCAAGAGCAAAGGCTGGCAGGAAAATCAAATTTAAAATGGCAATCACATTTGCAGCAGTACAGGCAGCTAAAATGATCACCTTTGTTATTTATACCACCTCAGGTATCAAGTAGTTCAGAGCCCTGTTTTGCCAGCTCCCTGTGCATGGAAAGGAAACAGCCATCACCAACACATGGGAAGCATAACTGGCCAGTATCTTCAGGTGCTGAAGCTTTAAGCATGTTCACGTGTCCCATTAATTCCTTTATTACCAGCTGCTTTTAATCCCCAGCCAAAAGCAGGTGCTTTTATACTTCTCTGAAAAACGGATGGAATAGGGAGTTTGTGAATCAGGGTGCAAGAGTCAAGATACAAGGGGCAGATGGGACAGGTTGGTGGGGAAGGGAGCAAGGAAGGGACAAAGTTCAAAGTTGTAGGAAGATTTAGCATAAACTTGTCATGTGAGAGGCTCCAGCAGACAGATCTCAGTAGCAGGAAATCCAAACCACGACATGTTTGGACATAAGTTTTCAGCATGGGAAGTATTCCAGTCTGCAGGACCTGAGCAAAGGCACTGGTGCAGGCAGAGCAAGAATGTGCAGTGACTTTGGTTCAAGTTTGCTCTCTGCCAAATGCAGGACATGGCTCAGTCCCTGAGCCTGTGACTGCTTCAGCCCCAGAGGAGTGAGACCACGCTGACACCGAGCTCCTGCCCACAGGTTTGAGTCAGTGAGGGCAGAAAGGACACCTAGGAGGTGCTCAGGGCACCTGAAATGCAGCCAGCTATCCTCACAACTCTCTGGGAAATGGACAATTACTCCAAAACTTTGCTAAAACCTCTTCATCAACTTGGGAGCCTTTTATCGCTTCTACCTGAGGCACTTCAGGCCAGGCCTGCACCAAGCTCTCATGTGTAGTACAAAGAATGATACAGAATTATAGAATGGTTGGGGTTGGAAGGGATTTTAAAGATCATCTCATTCCAACTCCCTGCCATGGGCAGGGACACCTCCCACTAGGCCAGGTTGCTCCAAGATCCATCCAGCCTGCCCTATCCTGCTTCATCTTCTGCATCGTTCATCCTGAAGAACCCATGGAAGTGTTTTCACTCATTCACATGTCCTGGTTTAGGTACTCGTTGTATAACCAAACCTTGCACTTCTGGCAAAATAAAACAGAAATGGAGGTCAAGATGGCAGTGATTGCACATGAGCTCGAGGGCCAAATTCTGATTTCACACACAGAATTAGCAAAATCCACCAATTCAAAACAGCCACTCCTCCCACCTAGGCTCTCCTCATTTCTGAGGGGCTGGAAGGGAGGGAGACAACTTCGGCTGACCCAAGGACCCTCTGGATAACAGGAGCAGTCTCCCAGCAAGCTTCTCCTTGCCTTCACCTGGACAGACAGTGCCCACAGGCCGTGACCCCAGGAAAGGCTTAGAGAGGAGAGCAGAGAAACTGCTGCAGCTCAGTCACTGACATAGGCAGACCCACCACCCCTGCAGCCAGAAAGAACCTTTCAGGGACTCCTTTCCGTAATATTGGGAATTCCTGCAAAACTCCCATTTCTGACGTGCTGCTCTTATGTGAAATATCCACAGTGTTGGCAAAGAAGTGATTATGAATGACTAACCAGCCGTGCATATATTTCAAGAAAACTTGGAAACAACTTTGTTATTTTTGGAAACATGGACACTTGTTCAGGGAGAGATGGCAAGGAGGAGTTACTGTGGAAAGTTCCCTAAAGAACAGAGAGTCTGTAGTGCCACCTACTGCTTTATTCCAGATCGTAACTTCAGATTTGAAAAAGCCTCAGAGAGAAAAAGTGCCACCCTGGAAAAGCCCCAAGCTCACCCAGACCTGGCAATGACCCTCACCAGATTCCTCATCAGAAGGTGCAAGAACGCTGCCACAGAGAGATGCAAGAGCCAATCCTGCCTGGGAACTTTGCCACGAAGCATGGTGGCCGTTCAAAGAGCACTAAATTTTAATCACAATCATCCTTAGTATTCTTTTTATGCACACAAGCAGCAAAGCTGATACGAACTCAACACCTCCTCAACTTCACCACAGACCAGCAACAGTAAGTTCCAAAGATACTCCAAATATATTGCAAAGAATATTTTTTTAATATTTGATTTTTTTTCATAATTTAACCTTTTAATGTAATTATAAGTCTTTCTGCTACACAAGACAGAGCACAATTTCTCAGTCATCAGTCTGCTGATCAGTCACTATTGTATAAACTTTCACTAGGCTCACAAAATTTATTAAAAAAATAAGAAGAAATCCAGTCCATCCCTGTGTGCTTCTATTCAACTGCCCAGTCAAATATATGACTGTTCCCTGAGTACATCTCAATTTTCCTAACCACAAATTCACAAAACATAGATGATTCCACAAAGAAAAACAGATACTGCTTTTGGATTATGAGTTATAAACCAGAAAACAAAACATGCAAAAATACAAGGGGAAGGTTGCCTTTCTCCTGCAGCTACAGAATATCAAAGAGCAGTAATTAGAATTTGCTACTCAGTACAACATATTATCAAAATCACCAAAGAGAACATATCCATTTATTCATAAATGTGGTCTGGATTATACAGGCAGTGTAGATGCTTGGTTGGATGTGTGTCTGGTCTGGTTTGTGTTTGGTTTGGAATCCATTCATTTAGTCCTTAATTTGCCATTAAGGAACTGATACAGCAAGTGTGCACATTAAACATTTAAATACGGGTGCCTGGAGGCACAGAGAGCTAAACAACTGCAAGTGGTTATCGCTGAAAGTTTAAACAAGTGATTTTCCTTCCTCCACAAAGATGAGGTTAAAGGTTGGACCAGATGACCTCCAGAGATCTCCTCCAATATAAACTCCTCTATCATTCAAGAACACACAAGTGCAGGAAGAGACAGCCAAGAGGGAAGGGCAACGTTGAGTGTAATGCTCAGGAACATCACTTCCCATGTACAGCAGGACAAAGTTCCTAGATCCAGCTCTTGGGACACTTCAGTCCACATCTTCAGAAGGATTTAGGTGAGACATTGCTGCGACATCAGCAGGACTTGAGCTCCTTTGTACCCAGGGTACTGCCCAAGGTTTCAAACTACAGACTTTTGAGAAAGCTCAGAGACACTGAGTTCTGCACAGTCTCAGTGACATGAATTTAAGAGTTCTCAATCATCTGGAACATAAAATAGCACAAATGTCATTGTCCTGAGATGTCTGGAAAGCCTGTGGCCATCACAGTACACTGGCCACCAAAGAAGGGCTAAAGCCAACAGAGAGGATTTTAACAGCTGCTTAACAAAAATTCACCAGTTATGTGTGAATAAATTGTATCTCTGTAAAAACCTGACCTGAATCCCTCTAGCACCAAATGCCAAAGTCCTTCTACACAGAATAAAGGGATTTCATCCAATGTCTAATAACTACTTATCTCCATTTATTTTAGCTAAAAACAAAATCCTCACAGATTTTAATAAACATTGAATACAGCTACACTACTTTGAGTTTTTGGTAGAATAGAGCAATAAAAAAGAAATCACATTTCATAGTCTGTTATTCCAAAACCTCCTATAATTTGGCCTGTATAGTAAGATTTTTTTTTTTTTAATTAGGAAAAAAAGAAAGGGAAAAGCCTGTTTCAGCAGTTTAAAGTTTTTGGTAGTGTTCCAATGTGATGCAGCTTACAATGGCAAATGAAGAGTGTGGGATCTGTACAAGAAAAGACTTGGGACAAAATACATTCAGTGTAATGCAAGGAAGACAGCATAAAAGAATCATCAGGAACACTTCCTCCAGTTCTGGGCTCCCCAGCACACAAAAACCCCATGGATTTACTGCTGTGAGTCCAATGGAGTGTCACAAGGATGATCAAGGGACTGAAGCCTCTATCCCATGAGGAGACACATGGAGAACTGGGACTGCTCAGCCTAGAAAAGAGAGTTCAGGGAGATCCTATCACCTGGAACAAATATCTGTTGGTAGAGCAGGAAGGAGAGGGAGTCAGAGTCTCCTCACTGGAGTCCAGTGACTGCACAAAAGGGAACAGGCACAAGCTGAAACACAGGAAACTTCATCCAACCATAGGAAAAATGCCTTTTTTATTTTTTTTATTTTTTTTTTGTGAGCGTGATCAAACTCTGGGATAGGTTGTCCAAAGAAGTTGTGGACTCCCCATTCTCAGAAGTAGAAATCCCACACTCCTCAGCTTATCTTGGTTCTTTTTAAAAGTGCTAATAGAGATCAAATTTTACTCCATTAGGTCATGTTAGAATCACTAAGTTGCAATAAAAATTAACAAAAATGCAAAACTGCATTGTAATATGCACTGAAGTATCAAGACTCTTCTTCTTAAGTTTTTCTTTCCTTGATCCTTTAGTACATGTGGGAAAGATTTTAAGAGGGAGATTCAGACTGACTTATCCCCAACTAAAATGTTGTTGCATTAACTGGACTTCACCTCCTTTAATATCAGGTACCCACACAAATGGATGCTATGGACCAAAAAATATTGCTTTTGCCTCAGAATGAATAAAACAACTCTTTTTTGCTTCTTGCTAGTATTGAATTGTAAGGGTCTGAACAAATGCAGATACAAAGAATCTGAAAATACTGACATGAACTCCTCAGTTGAATTCTGTTTGCATCATTCTTTTGTTCAAAATACCTGAATTTCAGAGCAAAGCTTTCAGAAGAGAAGATAAAATAAATGTCAAACTGTCTTCTTCCTACACAGGAAGAAGATCTGCATCTATTTAAGGAACTGGCAGGATACATTAATTATGTCCCCAAGAACAAGGTTTGGCCAACTATCTTTAGTGGCTCTGTATAACCAAGCTTTAAATAAGTGCACGGAATGGAGGCAACAGTGTGCAGAGGCAGCAAGTGGCACTTAAAAAGCACAGCACAGCCTCACTCTGCAGGCCTGAGCAAACAGCCATGGTTTCCGTGGTGGTTGTAAGGAATTTGCTTTGAATCTGCATTAAATAGCCAAATTTTCTACATCCTGTTTGATGCATTTTGAAAACATCTGTTTTGATTAACTTGAAATCAGTGCGGCACGTTAACATCTCAGAGGAAATTAGGTTCATTTAATTTGGATTTTAAGGCTGTGGTCCCCTTGCTCTGGTGATATTGGGAGGGGCTTTATATGTGGAGGTTGTGCTTCTGCCATGCCCAGCAGTGGTGGAAGCTGAGCACTCTGAGCATGGAGCAGGATACCTGGAGCCCAGGTGTGCTCCAATTGATTTCCCTGGGTGGTGGGCATTGAGTCAGGGGAGGAATTGGTCAGATGAGAATTAAATACTGTGGGATCCAAATTCTAGATGGAATCTTAAGAGGTGTGTTTCCCCTTGTCTGATTTCCCCTACAAAGACAGAAAACCACAGGAGCTGTTTTCACAAGCTTGTCTTGGTTTCAAGCACTGAAGGCAAGGGGTGACACCAGAAAATTCTGAGAGAAATGGAAACCAATTGAAGCAATGTCCCACCATTTTTGTGGGTAAGAATCATTTCCAGAGTAAAACACCTTTCTACATGCATCTGTTGAGGTACAGCAAGCTGAAAGATGGGCTTTCTCCATGGACAATTTTCTTATGGATAAAGAAAAAAAGCCAAAGTCAGTAGGATGCCCATTTGAAAAAGCCATTCCAGTATTACAGGTGTTCTAATTCAGTTGCCTCAGATTCCTGTGCTCCTGCATCTGCAGTCACCTCTGGTTTGATGAACACTCTCAGCTGGAAAAGAAACAAGGGAAAGAACAGCACAGGCATCTTGGGAATCTTCAAGAGTCATTCAGTATGAATATCTGGTCAGGCAAACCTGCCCAACAGGAGCACAGGGACACAGAAACAGTAAAATCAAAATAATACAGCAGTACCAGAATTAGAATCTATGGAAAACCTTCAGAAGGCAGTCACTGAAATATTTGAAATTACAGCATTAGGAGTACTGCAGGCACAGCTTGTAAGGGAGAATCCAAAGAAAATGCCTCAGATATGTTTGTGGATAAAGTCCATATTAATCCAAAATTTTCTCAATCACTCTCATTTTTAGATATCAGATGTTATCAGCTTCCCACAGCTAAGATTTTCAAAGCACATTAAAGATACAAGTGATTTTCAATAAAATTTGGGTAACAAAGCTCTTGAAAAATCTCTTCTGTGCCCATTCAGCCTTCCAAGACAGGGACTGCTCCAATTGTGTATTTCTTCACAAAAGATCTTGCTCAAGACTGGGAAGTTGCACATGTAGCTGCAGGAATAATCGCTGCTCCGAGTTCTCTGATGAGACTTAGCAGTTGGTGAAGTTTACAGGCTTTGAGCTTCTTTCTGTGGCAATCAAAGTAAGGCTGTTTTGCAGACCTTAGTGTCATATTTCCCTGCTCCTTTCAAAAAACCATCTAGTTTTCAACACAGCTCTAATGATAACTTCACAAAATTCTGTGGTTTTGCTTTGTAGATCATTTAAGTATTTTTTCTCATGTTGCTCCACACCTCTACTGTGTCAGTTCCAAATGAATCAAAGAAATCTCAGAGCAAAAGCTGCTTGAAACTGGTAATGTTCTTCTGGATTCTCAGAGGAACCACCAATTTTGCCTGATGAGGTTCACTCGAAAGACTTCATTGACTTAAACAAATCTTTCAACATGCATGGCAAGAGTTTAAAGTTTCTAATGAACCATGAAACCAGGCAAGTTTCTAGGGCTTTTTGAGAATGCTTTCCTTAATTCTAGCTCCACATCACAATTTTGCCACCAATCTCACAATGCACAAGACCCATGGGAGCCTTGTACAAGCTGCTGAGGAAAGCTGTGACAACCAGATTAGAGTACCCAGCAGGCCCAGAGGACCAGAAGTTATTCACCAAACTTGTAGGCCAGAGCTCCAAGGGCCAGTCAGAGGGCAAGGTAAGGGTTGTCCAGAGCAACACTGATCTCCTGTAACAAATAGGGGCTAGTTTGGTTTTCTCTTTTTAAACAGGATTTTATTGTAAAATGCTTCATCAATACTGACAACAATGTACTTGGATCCAGGATAAAACTTCTGGACAAGGAGAGGAACTCCACTGCCAAGTATCCTCTGAAATGCTCCTGAGACAGCTTTTAAGGTCACTGTTTAAAAAAAGATTAAAAGCTACAGAAAACACTTGAGCTGCTGAAATCCAGGATCAGTCTTTCACTGTCACAGTGTCCCTACACAAGTTAGAGCACAGAGAAACTATCATCCCCATTTTCCAAGCAACTGAGACTTCCTACCTCATGGAAGTCATGGAAAGAGAAAAACTTCAAAGATTTCCCAGTGCTTAGTTGTAGCAAGGATGGGAAACACAAATACTTCATGTACCTTACTAAGAAGGGATAAAAATCCCAATGGTTCTCACCAGTGCTGTCCAAATACACAATTGGCCACTGACCAACACAGGCACTTGGAGTGAAGGTGGAGGACTGACCACTCTGAAACCAGCTTTGGGTCACAGCTGTGCTCCATCCTAGAGGGATGTTAACCATAACCACAGTTCATTTTGAAATCCAGAAGATGCACCAGCATTTGGCACCTCTCTCTGAGCAATGAAAACAATTGTTTTTATTTCTAATTGCACTGAAGAATTCACATGTAGATTCTCCACAGCAGAGCCTGGAGAGGCTTGTTTAGCAGCAGACATTGTAAAGGTCTTATATTCAGAGTGCAGATACAAATTTGCTGCAGCTCCAAACAGTAATTGTATTTATCATCTTGGTTACAGAAGCAGCAGAACCACCAAATTCCAGTTCCTCTTCACTAGTCAGCCCTGGACTGACCTTACACTCCTTTACTTCAGTTTAAACATTGTCATTTGGATTCTGTTGTTTCTCAAAATCCTTCTATATCTGTATAAGAAAAGATACATGAAAGGGAGAAGCCTTGTGTACTTTTTAAGATGTTAAGTTCGAGGACAAAGTTTAGAAACCTCTCGGTGACACAGGCTGGAGTTAATTAGACAAAATATTCCATGTGCATACTCTCCTCAAGGCAGCATCTGCAGCTCATGTGTAATGCAAACCATGTTAAACAGCTCTGTCCAGCCTGATTTCTGTCCAGCCACCAAGGATTCTGACTGAATTTCACCAGACAGAAATGTGCAATTTTTCTGTCATTAGAGAGCACCCAGGGAAGTAGCACAACAAAATGCTTCCTGCTGCTGTTAAAGGCAGGAGGCTGTGATTTCAGCTCAGTCATCTGCTCTCACATTGAGTAATCCACAAATATTTGAGCTTTCTGGCAGCATAACCCCCCCAACACCACAGTAGCAGAATCTTTTCCTCTAAATGTTCCAAGACATTTCCATGTTTGCCTTCTCAGGCTATTGATAGTAAACTGCTTAATAGGAGAGGGCATCTGTGATGTTTTTCCTGATTATCGATAACATCTAGAAGGCTTAAACATGGCCTTTCCTGCTTCAGATTTTAAAGGAGGTTAATTGAGATCAGATACTTAAAGCTGAACTTAATAGCAACAGAGTAAGTGCACAGTCCAGACTGTGGAAAGAAAACATGTGAAAAAATATTTGGAATAGTAAAATATATCCAGATCAGCCACACATGAGTACACTTCAGAGCACTTACAAAGAGAATGAAGGACACTGAGCCATTCCTGGATATCTGTAGAGTGCTCACTAGAAACACAGATGGAACTCCAGGAGACCAAAAAGCTGATTTTTAAGAGATAGGGAAGAGTTTGGGAACATTTAGTTCAGACTGTAGATCTGAGTATAACCTCTATGATACAAAAGAGAGAGTAAGAACTGGATACATGCAACAGAACAAACAAAAATTTCACCTTTACAAGATAACTGGCTTTAAAAAAAATCAGAAGATTTAGAGAGCATAGAGAGGGAAAAGAAGAAGACACGCTGCAGGATACCAAACTGGGGGTCAGAGACAAGTCAATCATTTGTTCTCTTCCTCCCCCAAGGACAGGACAAGAGTGAAGGACTACATTATAAAAACAAAAATTCAGCTGAGAGGTCAAAAAGATGTTTAAAAGTTGAGTAACAGTTACTTGTAGAGATTGTGAAATCACCTGTCACAGATTTCTAGACTCTGTCAGAGTGGTTCTGGCTAATTATTTACTTGATTGCAGTCGTGTCTTCCAGCCCCCACCACCTCCTCTTGCTCCTATTGCCCCTGACATCCCATTTCATTCCTCCTTGTCTCACAATCTCTTCCTCACACCACTTCTTCCCCCAGTGATGGGGAAAGACTTTAAAGAATTCTGCCTCAAATTAGTGATGAATTAAGACAGAATTAGTGTCACAAATGAGAACATTTTTCAGCCTTTATTAGACCAATGGCTATGGTGACTTCTTGTGCTACAGTTATAGCGTTCCTCCATTGCAGTCATGAACAACTTAAAAACACATCTTGAGATCTTCTAGGCATGAGGTAGAATTCCTGAGGACATCAATAGCTTCTGCATAGTGCAGCTTCCAAATTTTTTCCAGTTTGGAAAACACATTGTGTCAGTGGAGAAATAAGCTGTGGTCCTCTAGTTAAAGCCTGTATGACAATAATGCATGTGCAGAAGGCAGCAGAATTACAATGAACCGCTGGTCTGGCATTTCTTTCCTCTGAGAGCTTCATAACTTCAACATTGTATTACCATCAGCTCTTTCCCTGGGATCTATTTTACAAGGAACTTACAAATGGCATGTGTAACAAATGCTATCTATTGCATTTTATTATTCATCTTTTTCCACATATTGACATTTGAGATGTAACCAGGGACTCTGCACAGAATATGTCTGGCAGGAGTGGTGTGCACTGATTAATGTCCCCTCGGTGCTGATATGAAACACATGGGTTCTATTAGCAAAGCGATGGATGAAATGATCCATTGGAAATTACTTACCTATTCCATGAACATGACTTCCCAAAGCCAGGAATGTTCTAGAGATTAACTCTTACGAATGCATGGGAATTGAACCACTTCTTTCTGGGAAAAGGGGGAGCATTTGCAAACACCCATAGGCTGCCAGGGGTCAGCCCTAAAATCTTTGGAAGATCTCTGACAGTACAGGAGCAAAGTTATGTATTCAGACAATGAGTAAATGAAAACAAAGGGCTGTTATTATTCCTGTTCACTTTGACAATTTGAAGTTATTTGTCCTTCAAGTTCAGGCTACAATTGAAAAATAATCCCTATAGAAGTTTTTAGATACATGCTTAATTCTATTAAAATCAACATCCCACCAAAATTGTTGAAGTTAATCATGTTCTTAAATATTTTTCTGAATCTGACTAGTGGGTACTTACTTGCCAGGGTTTTATTTTCTTTATTGATACAACATTAACTCAAAAATGCTGTGGACACATAAATATTAGCCAAAACTATTAACTTTTTCTGGATTTCTTGGCCTTTTAAAAAAATCTGGTCCAGTTAGAAGGCTGCCTTATCATTAAACCAACATATTAAATTTCTCTGACAGTAAAATCTATCTATAGACATACAGTAACAACAAATTAACCTCAATCTGACATGAATGAAAACAGTTTCTAAGTGGTTATAGTTCCTAAAACAGAATCTATATGCAATAAATATAATTATTTCACTGAAATTGTTAGCACATGTTTTTCTTTTGCACAGACATGTTCGCTGTACCATCTTTGTTGTATTGATATGTTCTTTAGTAGCCCCTTCTGTGCCTTCATCCTTGATTTAAATTTATCATGACACATTTTTAAACAATAGCAGGAAACCTCACTTATGACTTTAATTATAAAATGGTGTTATAAAATTATATCCACATTTTACTTTTGGCAGTTGGCAATCCTCATTTAACATAAATAACCCTTCTTGGCCTCAGCAGTTCTCTTTGGTTGATTTCAATGCTTACTGTATGTAATTGATATAAAAACACAAGGTTTAGGAAGCAGTTATTGGAACTTGTTAAAAGAAGTAGTCAAGTTCATAAATGCACTCATTTTGCTATGCTACATGCCAAGAGAATTAATAATGGACGTTTGGGAATTGGGGAGAAACTCTGGCTTTTTAAAGAAAGACTGATGTAACTACAGTATTCCACTCCTATGTTAATTGTTTGGCTCACAGACCCACGGCTTTGTTTCTCTTCCACCCACAGCTGCTTCCAATAATTTTCTAAAATCTGACACATCCATACACACACATCCACGTTAGACACAGACGTAACGTTTGAACTCCACATATGCACCAATACCCAAACAATTCTGCTGTTCTGCCTTAAAGGACAAGAGCAAATACAATAACCTGGTGGCATAAATAAAAGGAAAAGACAGTCATATCAGAAGAGATTGTTCCAGAAGACTGGAATTTAGCAATACTAGAAATGAAGCTGCTTTGAGTCACTTCCCAAAGCAGTTCACATGAAGGGGCTGATTTTCATCTGAAGATCCCTGGATTTGCACAAAGGCACCTTTGTCTGTCTTACCTTTGCACACTGACAGTAAAGGAATATGCAGAGTTACTTGTCTGCATGAGCAGTTAACTCCAGCACTGAATACTCCAATGCACAATGGTCACACAAGAGCAGGAAATGGCACCTGTACTTAATGCAGGGATGGACCATCATCTGAAAAACTGAAGCAACACCTTCTTGACTTCTACCTGACCATCACACAGCATCACTAACAAGATTAGAGTTAAACATGGGCTTGGAAGCATTGGATGAACTGGAAACAAAAGCCAGCTCAATTCTCAACAGTGCTGGTCCATAGCCTTCACTGAGCTGATGGTGCTACTAATTGTCTTTCCCTTCTCAGAACAAATGACTTGGGTTAGGGCCCACCCAAAATTTTTCCTTTTGCTATTTTAAGGATCTAACTTCAAAAATTCTTTCTTATTAAATGTAATTTATGAGAAAGAATTCAAAAACATTGAGAATGTTATTCTCAAACTTCCATTTGGCTGGTTTATCTCATACCTCAAAAAAAAATCAGGATAAGAACAAGAAGGAGACTTTGTTCTTTCTTCACCAGGATCCACCACCACAGATCTTGAGGGAGGTGTCCTCCAAGCCAAGTCACACAACAGGAAAAAGCCATAGCACAGGTTTCCATTTGTAGATGGCTGGAGAGCTGTGATGCCATAAATTGCCACTAACAAACGCCAGATGTGGATATTGGGAGCAGGGGCAGCTGGGAAATTCAGAGGAAAGCTGAGATGCTTAAAACGTACATGTTCTCTGTAGGGAGATGGGAGGGCAGGACAGAGGGGCCAGATGTGTGGTTCTTACAGACAGAGACTAGGCAGACCTGCAAGACAAAGCTAAATAAAATTATTAAGCAAATGAATGTTTAAATGAGGGGTCAGTACCTTGGGATAGAGCTTTAGGAACATGGAAGGGACAAGAACATTTCCTGCCTCCTCTGCCTTACCCACCCCAGATGGTTTTATACATCCAAATCTGATATGGTTGGTATGTGCTCAGTCAAGGGTGCAAGTGCCCATCAGTCATATATAACCCAGTCTCTTAAGCACAACCAGGTACCAATGTGTCTCCTGTCCTTTCCCAGAGAACAGGGAGAACACACCAATTCCATCACAAAGAAAGGTCTCATCTGTCATTTGCACTTCCAATTGGTGCTGGAAGCAAGAGCCATTCTGTGCCTTTTGGCCACCCATTAAACCACTCACCCAAGAAAACTCAAGGGCACTGGGATTTCCAAAACTTCTTGCATTCTCCCCTCTTCACCATGCAACGACCCAGTCTCTGTGACATAATAAAGTTTGTTAAATAAATCAGCCTTAGGGGGTTTAATTCTTCTCAATCTCTGAACTGTAACATCCATTTCAAGCTCTCAAATCCCATCCCTATCAGCTGAGACCTATTGACTTTAACTGGGGCTCTGCCCAAGACAGAGGGGCCAGACCAACCCTACTACCCATCCCAACGAGGTCCCAAAGCCAGTGGCTCCCTCCCTAAAACCAGCATGGCAGCTGCCAACTCTTTGGTTTCAGTAGTCCCAATGGCCTTTTTCTTCCTTGGCCATTGCCAGGTTTGTGCAAGTGTTAAATCAAACCTGAGAAAACAGTGGTGGGGAAGACGTCGCTTTTTCCCTGAGGTTCAGCAGAGGAGGCCACACATACGAGCCTGGCTTCTCCCTCCCACAGATGGTAGAGTGTTGCTGAATAAATAGGAAGCTCACTACCCAGAAGTGGAAGAAATTACTTCAGAGGACGCTGAGACTCTTGGGACTTTCACATTTCCTAATATAAATTTGGAGGTTGCTATTTTTATTGAAAAGGGGGTATTCAGCCAAGGGGGGGTAGTACTTCCTCCTCACACTTCCTATTACTGTATGCAATATTAATCCTTTAACCTTATAATTAAGGACAGTCATATTTTGTGGAACCTGAGGTTTTGCAGCCCTCTTGAACTTCTGCAAGTAGAAAGTGGGAAAAGGAAGCTGCAAAGATGAAGCTCACCACATCTTTCCTGGTAAGCCTGTGATTTTCTTTTCACCTGCGAAAGGAGATTCACATTTTTTCTTTTTAGCCATCATATTTTTCCGTTTAAAGACCTAACTCCAACACTCGGATTCCATGTAAACAAATGAAAAAAAGCATCACAGTGGAGAAACTTGGGTTTTCTGACTCAACCAACAATGCAATCAGAACCCAAAGCCACATCCTCAGCTAATATAAATATTGTGTAGCTGAAGCTGATAGAGCAAGGCCTGTCAAACACATCCCTGTCCTGCTATAATCCTTTCAAACAGAGCTGAGGCAGAATACCTTCCCTAACACAGGAGGGAAGGAAACAGCACTGCTCTGTTTACATGCCTGGGATAGGAGCCCACAGCGAGGAGTTTGCATCAGGGCATTTTCATTCAAGTGCCCATCAGAAACAGAGTCATGGCCCAAGGCAGGCATCAGAAGCACTGAAGGAGAAGCTGGACAAAAAGGATGTTCACTGGCTTGCTACCAAAGAGGTGAGTCCTCCCTGTCGGTTCTGCAATCTCAGGAGCCAGAAAACCTTTCAGCTGAAGTCAATTTAAAACCTTCCCTCCCACCTTCATTTTAAAACCTAACAGTGAATTAAAGGATTTTCTGCTACAGGGAAGATTAGAAGCATTTATAAAGCAGCAAATATTAGCTTTCACATTATTTTTATTCTGTAAATTATTTTGCAAAACTAGGTGAAATTTCAGATGAAATAAGAAATTGTCAAAATATCTACTATTACCCTCAAAGTGGGGAAGATGGGAGGATTTTTTGGGTTGGGTTACTTGGTTTTGGCAAACAAGATATTTGTGCCCTTCAAGGGTCCTCTAAATTTTGGGACTGACCTTCTAGAGAAGACACTTGACCAGATGTAAGCTCCCAGCTCTGAGTACAGCTATGGCACACAAGCAAAGACTCCTTTTCAGGTTCAGCAACACCTTGGGGCTCCTCCTCTCTTCTGCACATGGCTTAAGGCTGCCCCATGTCTGTGGGAACTCTCATTTCTCTTGTTGGCCCTTTATATTGACAGGTTGATTCCCCAGCTCCCACCTCCACACCTGATATCAGGAAACAGCTGAACAAACCAAATTTTTTCTACCAAACTTTCTGCAGCAGCATCAGCCTCCTTAATTTCAAATTCTGCATGATGTTTTCTTATACTTAATGTCCAGGTAAAACTTTCACTAATAACAGATCCATAACCTATCCCTAGACTTCAATTCCTCCTGCTGATCATTTACCCACAACACACAGTCTGTGCAGTGCTGGTGCCAGTCAGCAGCACTTCCATGAGCAGCACATTCCTGGCTGAAAACTGGCACGAGAAAAAGCTCTCTCCTTCCAGGACCTGAGTGACAGTCAAGTTACAATTTGTGTTCTAAAGTCTCAAAAGTTTTCAGTCCTCAACCAAAATAAGCTTTGTAAGTGTAACAAATTGTCCAAGTATATCAAAACGCTATAAAACATCAGGCTAAAGAGCCACAGCAAATGCCAAAAGAGGCTCTTGGAGAAATTTATTGAACAACAATGTCCTCTGCTGGCAGGAACCAGTTTCAACTTGTAACGCTGAGCTGTAGCACCTTCCCAGGGATTCTGGGACATCATCACCAGCAGGCATTGACCAGTCTGAACAGGAAGCCAAGAACAGACCAAAATCAAGACTGAGGCAAGATGGCTTTTGGATGGTCGTGTCTGGTTTACCTCCAATAAGGACAGAGGTCAGGGAATATTGGATGCAAAAACCTTTGATGCAAAAACCTTTGACAACAAGAAATAAATTTGAATATGGTTCAAGACTGGCCTATGTGACTCCAAACCCAAGCAAACTGTGCAGCAGCTTGGAAAAGGGATCCAGATTGTCCTCCCAACCTTACTGCTTCTCCTCAGGCTGTCTCCGTGCAAATCAGGTCTCTTTGAATTTTGAAAGCATTGGAACAGGGCAGGCATCATTTTCCCAACTAGGCCTTACCCTAAAAAGGGAGCTGAGATGATTTCAAGAGCACACAAATGACACGGTAGTCTGGGATTTATTTCCAAGTGTTGCACATATACTGAAGAGTAGATTTTCAGAGTATTCCTGTTCCAGGAGACTTGGGCGTCTCAGGAACTCTGGTAACAACATAATTCCTGCTAATCCTCTTTAAACACAGTGGAGCTGGGTTCCTCCATGTCCCTAAGTGCTGATTCTGAAGAGGTTATGTTACAGTGACACTTCCCTGAGAATACTTGCTCTAATTCTTAAAAGAAAAATCAGTAGTTGAAAACCAAGTGTAAGTTTGCTGCCTGGCCTTGAACACTTCCAGGGATGGGGAATCCAGTGCCTTACCACTCTCACTGAAAACCTTGTTAAAATATCCAACCTAAACTTATTCTCAGTTTGAAGCTATTCCCCCTTGTCCTGTCACTAAATGTCCTTGCAAATGGTCTCTCTCCATGTTTCTTGTTGACTTCCTTCAGATATTGGAAGGCCACAGTTAGGTCACCCTGTAGCTTCTCTTCTCCAGGCTGAACAATCCCAATTATTTAAGTGCTTCCAGTAGTTAACATCCTTTAAGAACTTGCAGCTACATCATCAGTACAATAAGAGTTCTTCCAGTTTTATTTGGGAGTCAATAGAAGCCATCAGTGGAAGAAACCTCCTACACCTGCAAAACAACTGCATTGTTGCTTATGGAGGCAGGAGCTGGGCTCAGGAGATAGGATTGGGAATCAGTGCAATGGCTCAGAACTGGCAGAACTTGAGTGTCATGATGATGGTATTTTGACAAGGGATGGGGAAAAATGCACTGTAAGGTTGAATGAGACAAGGTGACCCAAATAAGTGAGCAAATTTCATGATGGGAAAACAGTGGAACTATTTCTAATGACCCTTTAGCTTAGTCACCAATTCTATTTATATGTTTTAAGGGACTGTAAATATTTTTATCGGCATTCAGGACACCAAGAGAGCTTTCCACTTTCTATATAAAGAAGTCATTTTGGACAGATCAAAACAATAAAGGCACAGAACTCCTGGATGACAGATGCCAGGATGTTAGTAACCATAAATGGTTTTCAAATATGGCCCCATCACCATCCCCCACAGTAGCCCTTTCAAGTGGGAATTACAAATTGCTTACTTGGAGAGGAAATTTCAAACAGGCCACTTATCAAAAAGTGCCAAATAAACCTGTCATTGGGATAGAAGTTACAAACCATTCCTAAACTCTGCAGACATTTCCTGAGCCTGTGAACTCTGATCTTGGCTTCTAATAAACATGACATCAGCTCCCCAGTACTGCAGACACAAGACACATGACCCACCGCTATGTTATCGCTTCCTCTGCAGTTTCTTCAGGATCTGCTCTCAAGCACAACATCAATAGAAGACTTTTTGCTCATTTCAAAATTGGTCTTGGATCAGGTCCTTGAAGGGAGGGCAGAACAAGCACAGCATGGAATCAGCATGTGAGCTGCAAATATTATTGCAGGTATCCACTTAAAAGCAATCCTGAATCCAAGACTTTGAGGAGTTTTCCACGTACTGAGTTAGTGAGTGGGTTAAGACAAGACCCTTGTTTCTGTCAAAGACTTATTAACTACACACCTCTCCTCCAAGAAATATAAAAGAGCCTTTAAAAGCTCTGATAAAGCAAGTATGTACTGGATGACCACTGAATAACATCTCAAAACAGGCTATGAATGACAATACACCAGAAGATTCCAAACACTGGAATTACAGTCACCCCAATTTCCAGAGAAATTCTGGGAGATCATCTGTGATTTACATTTTTTCTATGTAGGCACTTACTTTGCACCTAAGTTTTCGCTTCAGAAATTTAACTTGGAAAAATATATTTAAAAGTTCCCATTTATCTCTGTGCTGGAAATCTGACTGACACCCTTATCTGACACACCAGAAAAAACAGGCCATCCACTCAATAAGCCAAAATTCCAATAAACACAGAACTGCAGCTTTTGGGAAAAAAAACTTTAAAAACATATTATCAAAATGCAATCTTTACAAATAAAATATTTGTACAGATTACAGGACATTCACCTAGAAATGGAGTCTCTCCTCTACCCATATCTAAAGGGCAGGCATTTCCTTCATACTTGGGTATTTCCAAAAAAATTCCAGCTCAAACATAAGACAGAGCTGGCAGGGTATAATACAGAACATAAAAGTAATTTTTATTTATAAATCTTCATGCTTAACACATGAAGCTTGCTAGAAAAGACATCTCCAAAAGCCACCAAGAATCCACACAGATGGTAAATTACAGGAGATGCAGATCTCAAAAGATATCCAGGGCTCAGGGAGAACAACTACCCATTTTTCTTTTCTGCATTTTCCCTCTTTCTTGCTCATTGGCTCAGAACCTGTAATTCCTAAAACTACGGAAGTCCTCCAGGTCTGTAGAGGTAAAAAAGGAGAGTGCCTGCTCCAGGGTGTGACCTGATCATCAACACCTCTAGTCAAGTTTAGAGCCATTGCCCATAAAGAACATTCTAGCATAGAGCTGCTACAATATCCTCAAGTCACACTGGCCTCGGCATGTGGCTCATCTGCCAGGTACAATGCAAATTTTTCACTCCTGTCATGGCAGGGGCATGAGGAGGAACTTGCTCCAGGTAATGGATGATCAAGGAGGCAAATCTGTGGCTACCGCAGTACATCAGGTCCTTGGGAACCTGCAAAGATCAAAGCTCCTCTGGATCCTGCTGTAGGTAAGGGGAAACTCCTCCCAACTCCTGAAATGGACATGAAATATTTGAGTTTAGGGTTGGTGCATTTCACTAGAAGGACTTATCTTAGGAAGGAGATGAAAAAATTAACAGATGGCACAAGATCCCTGGCCCTGTGTGCATTGACAATCAAAAGAAATTATCCAGTTTATATTGTCAGATTACTCATAGAATCCCAGGATGGTTTGGGTTGGCAGGGACTCTGAAGATGATCTATTTCCAGTTCCCTGCATGGGCAGGGACACCTCACACACTGGACAAGGTTGCATTTGCCCTTCTGGTTTCAGAGGTGTTGAAGTGCATGGATATAGCCAGCACTAAGGAGGACCACATACTCTGTACCAACATCATGGATCTGCAGCACTTTAGCAGGAAAGCAAATAGCACATGATGATGAGCCCCAGCTGCCGGGGAGAGAGGGAGCTGGAGTCGGGTTAGTCAGAAGGCAAAAGCTGTGCTCTGACCAAGTGATGTTTAATGACCAGGAAAATATCAGTGCTTTGGGTTTAATGACTCATGGAGCACACAGCACCTCCTACCAACGTGCTGTGGCATTAGTACCCAGGAGGAAGTGTGTCAGCTACTGAGTCACGCAGCTCTGCAGCATTGGCTGCCGCCAACCCAAATACAAACTATGCCCAGCCCTGTTCAGTCCTGACATTACTGCAGCCCAGGGTTAAGCTCATCTCCCAAGAGCTTTCTAAAATAAAAACCTTTCTGGTTATAAACAAAACAGCATCTCCAAACCCAGGCTACCGGGACCATGCTTGGAAGCCCAGAATTTCGCTGCACACACGTTCAGCCTTCCAACATCGAAGTGCCTGCAATCCAACCTGCTGAAGTTAAACTGATTTCCCACTTGGGAGCAAACTTCAATATAGGAGTGAGACTTGTGTTTTCACACTACTGACCTACATTTGCAAATCCCTGGAGGTAATTTTGTCCAGCCCACAAAAAGGAGGGGCTACAAAGCCAGCTATATTGAGTTGCTATGCAGTAGACAGCACAGCTGCACTGAACAAAACCAGTCTGTGACACGAGGAGCAAACAAAAGCCATGAAGTTCCACATAGGAAAAGCTAATACATTTCAGCCAACAAAAGAAGATATTTTTAATTAACTTGTTCTCATTGAGTGCAGACATAATTAAATTACAGAAACAACTACATTAGTGTAATCAGTTTAGAAGAACCCACATGCAGAGACAAAAGATTTTTCAAGATCCATCTATTAAAAAAAAAGCTTCATTTAAACTGTGTTACTCTTCCCTTGTTAAACAGACTCAGAAAATGTGCTTTCTTCTGGAGGAAAAAGATCCTTATTCCCATCCAGTTTAATCAAATCCTTGAAGGACTACCATAATTCTTGATCCCATTCTCCAGAAACTTTATATTTTATTTCTTTCTTCTATTCACATAGCCACTCATTAATGTTACCCTCCACTTTGTCAAGGTGTATCTCCCTTCCTTTCAGCTGCACAGTAAAGACTGACAATGCAACTTGATTGCATCAAAGGGCTTAAATTTCAAATAAAAACCCAAAGTTGCAAGTAAAATAACAAAACTAGACAGAAGAAGTTTGCTAAAATATTGGGATGAAATATCATTTTTAGAGAGGTGCAGCTCATGACCTGATAACTTCAAGGCTTGTTAAAGGGGACTGACTGTTTCAAAAGGGTGTGTATTTGAGTATATTTGTATGGATGAGAGGGTATCTGTTTCAAATTATAAGGGATTTGCCCTGCTTGAACTACAGTATTGTTTAGCCAGAACAACAACCCAACTTTCCACTGTCAGCCAAGGTAAAAGTCACTCATGTTTGATCCATGAAGGTCCAGCAAAAGTCACACCAGGCCAAGCACAAAGGAACACTTTAAACAGGACCATTCATAACCAGAAGTGCTTTTCCAAAGTGATCCAGAATACACATTCTTACCCTTAGGAACAAGGGCTCATGTTAAGAGGAATTCAGGCTAGGAATGGAGAACCCACTGATGGGATGCCCCTTGAGGGCTACCTGAACAGTTACAGGTGCTCGGAGCAGGGCTGCTCCCACCAAAAGTGGTGCAGTGGGCTCCTCCTGCACTCACCTGCCTGATAGAGATGGTGAGATGTAACAGGAAGGAAGCATCTTCCATGTGCAGGAAAGTGGCAGGAATAGCACCAGCAGGTTTGTAAAAGCCCAGAGAGAGATTGATACCACAGCCAATTTCTTTTGCCATTAACCACACAAAAGCTCAAATGACATAGGCCTGACACTACCACATCCTCAAACCCTCCTGACATCTGTACAGCACAGCTGCATCAGTTCTAATCCAAGAATGTTCTCCCAGAAATTTAAGGTCTCTGATAAGGATAGGTTTTACATGAATAACATGAAATATCTTTTAAATAGATAATCCTCCAGACAGACTTCAGCCAGGAGGGTTAAACACACAATTTTTTAACTACCTAAAAGTTAGAACTACGGAAGAAAATGCAGGGCTGCTGCTATTTGCTTTTCCTGGGAAAAAAACCAAACTAATAAATGAAGAAAACACCCCCATATGTATATAAAAAATATATCATGACATTGGTTTTTTTATTAATTAATATTTCAATGGAAGATCTTTCCTCCCAGATACCATCTTCATACTAAAGAAAGAAGATTGCTCAAACTATTTTGTGAACATGAAATAGCCAATGTCTATGAAATCCTGAATAAGATGCCAAGCACACTGGTAGTGACAGAAACCTCCAGTGCTTGCTGAGCCCAAAACAGTAACCTGGGAGGAAATATTAATTGCACACCTTCATGCAGGGGCAGAAGATCCATGATGAGATTTCACTTTATCATAAGGCAAGGGGAAGCAGGAAACTCAGACAGGAAGAACAACCATTTCAGACAGTCCTACACAGGAAGAGCTTCCCTTGCCCTAAGAGTTAATCACGCAGATGTGTCTGTAAGGAGGTTTTACCCCAAGTGTGCCCTTTACACTCCCCGTATCAGGAGGCATAGCACAAGCTCTCACCAGCTGAGAGGACCGAGAAGGCCACCAGGTGTCCCCTGTGCCGCAGTGGTCCCCGTTCCCGGGGCTGCAGTGGCACCTGCTGGTCACACACGGGCAGGACGTTACCGGCTTCAAGCGTCCCACGTGACACAGGAGCTTCTCACGCTCCTTGCGCAACTGTTTTCTCTCGGCTGCTGTTCCCTCTTGTTGCCATTTATTATTGTTGATGTTGCGTTGCTTTGGAGATGTTACAGCAACAGAAGCTCCAGCTGCCTGTCACCCGGGGAGATGTAAAACCTCAGAAGGTGGAAGTATCGCTCCGGCCAAGCTGTGATCAGTCTGTATCCCACCAGCAGCACCAGCCCGTGCCTTTGGATGTCTGGCATAGCTGGGCTTCTGGGAGGGCCCACGAGGTCAATTCTTTCCAGCCCCTGACCTGGGACATTCGGAGCTCCCCTGGTATTTCAGATGACCACATCTTGTAATGTTTGATTTCTTCAGTCCTCAGACAGATTTTGCATGAGTGAGCGACAGGATGTGGTTCAGTCACAGGTAGAGAGGGAAAAGGTGGACTCAATGAGATTTGTGTGCAGTGTGTCAGGACAAGGGAGAAGTTTGCCTTTAGGGAGTTTCTCTTTTATCAGTGCTCAGGTCTAACTGCAAAGCAACAATAAACATGGGCCCAGCTTTGAAGAAAAGCAGTTAAAGGATCATATTCAAGTATCCAACTCTTGCTCAGTCTTACAAGGAAATCAGAGTTTTCTTCTGCCACAGCAAATAAAATAATGACTGGTCCTTCAGCAAGCACAGGCAAGAAACCCAACATTGGGTCAGGGCCAGAAAAGAAGAGATTAAATAACACCACTATTATAACAACTGGTGTTTTAGGCATCTTCAGAGACTTCTCCTTTTTAAAGAAATATTTAAAGCAGTACTTCAAGGATTGAAAACATCACCAGTTTTTAAGGATCTGCACCCTAACAAGACTATTTTCTTCTTTAAATTAATTTTAAAATAATCAATAAAATATTTGCTAATGGGTTTGGAACACACCTGAATCCATATTGTGAGGTTTTCCTCACTGTTCTCAAAGTCCAGCCTGACTTTTAGAGAGGAAGTTCTAAGAAACATGAATTAACACAAGGGTAACAATAAAACTGTAAGAGTTGGTAATCCAGCCTGAGACTGGAAGGGGTGGGAGAGAGAAAAAGAAAAAACTCTACACCCTTAGGCACATGAATCTGCAACATGATTTTCCAGAGTGTTAATTACACTACAGCTTTCACAAGTCACATCCCTTAGGGGAACTCCAGGTGCTGCTCAGCCTCTGAAAATTGCTGACTTAGGTGCAGGAATAGACACAGGGAAGTCTTACTTAAAGCTTCTATATTTAAAAGGCTGGGTCTAGCATTAAAAAAAAAATTAAAAGTATATTTGCACATTTGGATGTGAACCCAAATTTAGCAACACAGCACTTGCATTGCTTTAATCAGGCATTATTCATTCAGGAAAGTTGCAAAACCCCCTTTCACAGCAGCGTCCCGAGTTTGCTAATACATTGCATAACTCAGACTGTGCTGCCTTCTCCTCCACAGCGAGTTAGTTGTAGGGAGCAGGGCAGAGCTCTTCCCTCAAAACCTAATCCAGCCCCAGGTGTCTAATCCAGCCTCCAGGGCACCCTTGTGTGGCCCACCAGACTGAGGATTGTGGCAGCAACAGCTCTGCTGTGGCTCAAAGGTCAGGAGAGGGCAGGAGCAGCTCACAGAGCTCCTTGGAAGCCAGCACAGATCCCACCTGCAGCAGAGTCCTGGTGATACTCAGGGTTGTATTCCCAAACTCTGCCCTGAGGCAGCAGCACTTGGCTCCCACCAGGCTGATCCAGGGCTGAGGGTTGGAGTAGGGGACACCTGTAAAACTCTGTCTCTGTCACCTGTGGCTCAGAAACAGCTGATTTACAATAGAGCCACTCTCAATCTCCAGCCATTCTGCTTTTTCTGAGGCTACTTTTACATCCCACCCTGCCCCCATTTCAGTTTCAGCCTGGGGACAAAACGTTATCTTCGGTTTTAGCTGCACAGACAGAACTTTCAGTTTCATTTAGATCATGTAAGTGCAGCTGTTATATTTAAAGCATCTAAAAAGGATGAAGAATGACTTGGGGTACTATTAATATGAGCATTTTTAAACTGAAGAGGTCAAACAAAGGTGAGTCTATTTATCTTAAAAGCTCACATCCAAATAGCCTCAATCCAACATCAGATAAAATCTCAGTGTCACTCCAACTGAGAAACAGTATCCTAAGGAAAATAGTTATAATAACAGCATGTAATCAAACAATTATTTTGAACCCATCCTTTCTCATTCCTGTTTTGGAAAGGATAGTACAAAATCCTATGTTTGCCTTTGGGTCTCTTTCTTCACTTGGTCCTACAACTGAGATTACAATTGCAAAACATTCCTATCAGACATGACACAGAATCCACCAGAAACACCTCACAATAGGAATGCAGACTTAACCCACTGGCCACCATTTGATGTAATGCTGTACCTCCTAGCCTTTAACTTTTATGTACACAGTCAGGCACAACAGCTTTTAACTCAACTTTTACAACCTCACAGCAGGTGCTTGGGCTCCAAGGGTGGAGAAGGAAAATATATTTCCTTTAATTAACCATGCAGATACATATTAAGAAGGAAAATTTTCAATATTAGCTTGGTACCATCTCCTTGTAGCCCTGACTCACGGAGAACAGAAAAGGTAACACCAAGAATTTCTGAAAGTCTTAGACCATGTAACAGATTTGACAACCAAGCTGCACTTTTTTAAAAGCCTAAAAGACAGTCTAAACCACCTTTTTTTGTTTGTTTTTGTTTTGGTTTGGTTTGGTTTTTTTGGTGGGGTTTTTTGTTTTGTTTGGTTTGGTTTTTTGGTTTTTTGTGTTTTTGGGTTTTTGGTTTTTTTGGTAGGTTTTTTTGGGTGTTTGTTTGTTTTTTTCTCTCTATGTTTTGCAACCTCCAGACTGAAGGAAGGTAAAAAGGCTGAATAGTAGAGTGAGTTCATCCTTGGTCATGAAAAAACAGTTCTGCTTGCAACTATAGCTTTGCAAAGCTTCATTGTTTCAGCTGAAAGCAGCATGAGAGAGGTCTGTGTCACCGGTCAGCTGTCTGGGGAACATGCTGACTGTTATGGTCCTTTTTGGGCAGTTCCCTTCTGGGTGTGCTCTGGCCCTTCTCAGTTCCTCCTAGGGAAGGGGGTTTTGGTAACAATATTAAGTGACTCACCCTCTGCACCAGGCAGGGAAGTGTTTCACCATGAGGTGCTTTTCAAGCATGAGCCAGCCAGAGACAGAAAGCAGACTTTAAAAACCCCCAGAAGTCCAACACCCAGAGGGTGGGAACAGAGACACCCTTTGCGAGCTTGACTCATTATGGGTCAGTGCCATTTGTTCTGTACCAAGGGGCACCTCAATGCATCAGCCTCAGACCCCAGTTCAAATTTGCAACAGCAGCTTCAACTTGCCTAAACCAAGAGATTGAGAGGTTTTTATTGTTCCTCTTAATCCAGGTTCCACCTACAGGACTTAGATTTTTCTCTTACAGGAACTGAATTTTTCCAAAGCTTCAGATATTTAGACCATGGCTGTTGGTGTCACCAACCAGCAGTACAGCCAAGGAGTTCCAAAAGATAAAGTATTGCCACCTCTCACCTGTGGACATTTATCAGAGAGCAGATTTTCAACATGAAGACCCTCAGCTTTTCTCAACAGCTTTGGCAGTAGTGCCTGGTGCTCATGCAAGGGTTTGCATTGATTAATTTCTTCGTCAGTAATGGGGGGCACACATAAATACACACTTCACTTCTTTGCCTACAGCAAGTGGAAAAAACTTTTATTTAGCACAACAAAAATCATTTGCCTGCTGAGCATAGATTTCAGAAATCACATCACAAAATAACAAATTCTCCATGGGGAGAGAGGGCACCACTCTTTTACATCTCCCCTCTTTGGTTTTGATGCCATTACATAAAGAAATATCTCCACTGATCAGCTACAGGATATGAGAACACGACACTGACATTCTCTCCTCAGCTTTAGTCTTCACCTGCAATCTAAGGCCAGACACCCAGTACAACAACAGTAGCTTCTTCAAGGTTTTAGTAAATTTACAAGTGCCAGGTACTTGCAGGGGCATTTAAATATTTTACTAACTTCTTTATGTAACTTTCCTACACTGAGAACTCACCAACCGCCCTCCAACTCTTGACAGTCCCACCAGCAATTCCTTGGAAAAGCTGAAGTTTATGAATGTCTAAAGAGACTTGGCGGAAATGCAGCACTTACAACAAGTTGCTGCTGTTCCTCATCCCCCCGTGGTTCTGCTCTACATCTGCTTTTGACACAGCCTGGCAAACCCCAAGTGGGAAGTGCTGCTTTGGGAGAAGGAGGAAGTATTACAGTTATAGCTTGGAGAATGCAGAGAATCTAAGTAAGGCAAGTTGGAGAGGAATGGGAATTTGGAAAGCAGATGCGTCCACAAACTGGGGTGAGCCCAACAGTACCCAAAATTAAATACTGAGCATTTTTTCCCTATAGTTAAGGAAAAATCATAACAGAAATACAGAGGCCTATGAAAAAAGAGAAGACATTTCTCCAGACTTCATGTTTGTTAAGAAGAGCATTGACACAACAATAGAGCCAACCTTATATGATTAAATTATCACTTGGTGATAATTCATAACACTGGCCTAAGAAAAGTACAGAGAAGCTATTAAAAGTATATTGGAAGAAGAAATACTCATTTTACCAAAACTTCAGTATTTATTATTCTGTCTTTGTCATGTTACTTCCTCATGCTCCCAAAAACATACATTTGTCTACTAAGAGATTCTAAGCTATAGGTGTGTAGTAGACCCTTTGGAAAAGGAGTCAAACTCTAAACAGATCACATTCATCCTAAGTTGAGTAACCCCAAGAATAAATTAACATTACCTGTATTCAGTAAGCCTCATTGCTGACTAAAGGAGGCTTTTAGCATATAAACTCTTAAGCTACAGATGGAGGTTTCATTTCCTGTCCTTTTCCGTGGGAACTCTGGAAGAGAAAAGTTGTTACTCCTTTACAGTTTTCCCCACTCACCTCTCAAAGGATGACAGAATTACAGGTCTCCAAACTTGGTTTCCTCAGCCTCTTGAGAGATGACTGAAAATCAACATGCTGCCTCCAAAACATCCCCTAATTTGCAAGTCCTCAGATGTAAACCATCCCTGCCTCAGATGCTGGGGGTACGATCAGTGTTGACTAAAACCCCACTTATTTGCTTCCAACACTTTATGTTAGATTCAGAGAGAACTTACCCCAACCTCTTTGTCTTCTGGCTTTTTTCCAGATCTTTTTTTTCTTCATCTAGCAAGTGCGTTTCCCTCTCCAAGGGCAGATGGGTGACAGAGATTTTTCCAACAGTCCCAGGTGGAACATGAGTCCCAGCCCTCCTGGCACAGCAGGACTAGGCTGACATCAAACTCTACAGTCTCTTCTCTCAAGTTAGTTATTCACAGGCAACTGGTGGGGGGAGTACTGCTTACACTTAAAAGATGTCAGGATTTGGATCAGCCTGGAGATAAGAGTCAGTGTTTATTGACTGGTCTGGCAACCATCTTTGCTTTTATTGATTATCTCCCAATCACCATTTTTCCCAATTTGATCAAGAGCTTGTGATTGTGCTTTATTTGTTTAGAGAACAAAACCCAAGGATGTGTTTCTGAGCTGAGCAACAGGCTTGGCTGTTTACAATTTTCCCTGGACCTCTGCATTATATCTCTGCTTGGGCTGAATGGACCACCAGGCAAACCTTCTTAGTTTGACATCCTAGTCCCATAAGCAAGGATGCAAAAATAGCCAGTAAAAGTAAAAGCTCGTGTAACCATGAAGCACATACCCGAATATTCCGGCCTAAGAACTTTTCAAATTTTTACAATTGCTTTCTCAACTATTTAAAGTAACTCACACCTGAATTTTATATTACCCCATGGTCCATACAAAGTTATTTGCTCATCTGCACAGGCACCTTTATTTAAATAATAATAGTTAGGTAGCTTACCAAAGTGTCCTACAAAGATATAAAAAGGTACCAAGACAATGCCAAGGAGCAGCAAAAGTAGAGATACTCCACACAGCCTCCAGCAAGGGCAAAATACCCACTCAGCCTGAGCTTAACTAGAACACATAGACAATCTAAAGATATGAGAATGATCAGAGCAGCTCAGGGAGATAGCTCAGGGGAGCAAATATCCTGTGATATTATCTGCGGTTTGAAAATTTCACAGCTGCCTTGTTCTCATGAAAACAATTATTTGTTGCCCATGGGGGTGTCAAAGCTTTATCCTTTATAGCTCAGCAGTCTTTTTCCAGGATATGAGTTTAATTTGAAAGAATTTTTTCCTTATTCTCTCTGTTTCTCTTTTCTGTCATTGGCTTTGTTTTTCCACTGTGCTTTACCACGTCACTGTTCCACCACGTAAGTCAAAAGTTTAAGGCCAAAAAGACTTTCTGTGGAAATTTGGTTCATAGAAAAGCTTTTGCCCCTTTCCTGTCAGTTCAATCCACTTTCACGTTGTGCCTCTTCTAACACATCCCCACCTCCCAAAACACGCCTCTCTGCTCTTTGCCATTGCACCCTCGGAACTAATTATCTCCGGGCAGCCTCAAACCTCTAAAAGTAACAGCTGAAGCTGCTCGATGGCCTGGGGTCACCGATGAGGTGGTGTTTCTGGGCAGCATGAGAGCGGCTGAGCACCCGCCGGGGAGGACAGCGCTCGCTCTTCGCCGTCTTCTCCCACCGCAGGCGGGGGGGGAGGAAGGCGCCTCCCCTGTGGACACCGCTCCTCCTCTCTGAGAGGCCAGGCGGCGGCGAAGGGTAAGGGCGCGGGAGGAGAGGGGAGCGCTGCCGGCGGGGACGGCAGGTGAGGAGCGCGGCGCGCCCGTCGGGAGCGCGGGGCCATGTCGGAGCGACCCCGGCACGGGGCACCGCGGGCGGCTCTGCGCTGCCCCGCGGCACCTGCGGCGGGGAGGGAATGCCCGACAGCCCGGGCTCGGTTCTTTTGCAGCCCTTTTCTCTGCGCTTGGGCGCGCTGCGGGCCCCCGCGGCCGCCCGGCACTTCCTCAAAGTGGAAGCGGAGCTGCCGTGGGCGCTGCAGGCCGGGCCCCCCGGGCACCCTCCGAGCTGCGCCAGGCACCGCCAGCCCGAGAGATACTTCGGGAAACATCGCTTCAGCCCCTTTGGCCTTAACCCCCCGTCGTTGGCACGTTGTTCCAGCACGATTCACATCTTTCTCCATTCCCACTCAGCGTTTGAAATTTGGGGCTGTAAGGGCTAAAATCTGCGGAGAGCTCGATATGTAGAGCCACTGATGCTTTTCGATAGCTGCGTTGGCCAAAATGCGCTGCAGAAATCCCGAGTGGAGTCAGCAGTAGCCTGGGGACACGTTTCTGGCCTGTTTGATCCACCCGTGCCAGGCCTTGCAGCTCTCACGTGGAGCCCAGGAGCTGGGGCGTGTTGCTGAGCAAATCCAGGCTTGACCTGAAGCCTGTAAGATGTGGGGCCCTGACAGTTTGGGTCCGGTCGGAGTTTAACACTAAGGGGTTCGTTGTCCTTGTTGCTTTGCTTGCCCCGTTTTCGAGACCAGGCTTTGTTTGTACTGTGTACTCCAGCAGATTTACAAGTGTTTGTGTTGCCTTATCTCCAAACTGAAACCTCCTTTGAAGAGGAAATGGGGAAGTGCGAGGTTTTAGAGAATGATGGTGTGCCAGGATTAAGTGCACTGGGGCCGTGGTTTTCCAAGCCGGTGCAAGAAAGGGTTTCACCCTCCCCTTGGGCTGCTCATTTTCATCCATGTCAGCACAGGCATTTGTGCAGAATTAGATTGGGAAGAGAAACCAAATTTTAAGAGACACCGAAAAAAATCCGTATCAGTTCCTAAATGTTTTCGCTGGCCCAAGAGGGCAGATGAGGGCTGCTTTTCTGTAACAATAATAGTTAATAGTGGAACAAGGTGGGCCAAGGTAGAGTTCATCTGCTGGACTGCACCCCTGTGCTCCTGAAATTAAACCCCATAGTTCTCATCCTTTGGCTGTGGATTACTTTTGAAGTTGTTTATTGTTGCTTAGGAGCATCACTAGGGGCATTTTGACTTTTCTAAAGTCAGAATTTTTGTTTTGCTGTGAATACATTTCAATGACACCTGTCCTGTGCACCCTGTGCTGCACTTGTGCTGAAAGCCTCAGCTGCCTGGGAGACCATCTCGGGAGCTGGGTCTTGGATGCTTTAAGAGAGCCTCCTTCCCTTCCCCTCCATGAGTACCCCTAGTCTAGTGCATACCTAAGCTCGTATATCCATGTGGCACAGAGCAGTATAATTTTAAAATCCTTTATCCCAGAGACAGGAAAGCCAGTGTTGCCAGAGTCCATTACAATGCCTTTATTTACCAAGGCAAGCCAAACAAACTTCTTGGATAAGTATCAACCCTTGTTGATTTAGTGACTGTTTGGTGTAAAGGTGTAGGCTGGCACATGTAAGGACCCAATTAATAACAGTGCTTGTTCCATAGTGTGAACTGGCCTCTTTGAGTCACAAGCCTCTTGGAGTTGTGAAGCTGCAGTTTTCTCATTTAGGGCTCTCTATGTGTGTCAGTAATTTCGGGACTTCAGGGCAGACTCCCAGCCCCATCCCAGTGAAACTTGCTGGTAAGGTGATTTCCCTCTAAAAGGACGGCTTTGAGCAGGTCAGATTATTCATTTATAATGTCATTTGTTTAAGGGGAAATCCATCCAATCTTTAACATATACACTTTCATTGCCTTTATCTTTGGATCGCTTTCCTTATTAGCAGACTTTGTCATTACCACCTCATCTCTATTATCCCTTTGATGACAAATTTTATCAGTGGTATTGACATCAGGTTTCAAATTACTAAATACTTGTTTTTAAGAAGACCTACAAAAGTCTGTGACGTTGTTACATCCCTGCTGGCTTAGTTATTTTCTATGTTAAAAGCAGTCTGTGTAGGGCCCCTTCAGCAAAAGTCTGTGACCTGGGTTCTCATGTGTGGCTGAAAGTTCCAACAAATGGAATTCATCCATTTTAGTACCTATGCCTCAACTGCAAAGGCTTGTTTCAGGACAGAGAGCTGATGTGGTACCTTTGTCTCACTGGTTGAATATCACAAATCCTGCCTGCAGCATCAGTTACCTTATACCTACAAGCTCTTTCTTCGGCAGAACCCAGCTGATGATAACCAAAGCTTCTACTTGGAGCGTCTTCTCTAGTTTGTCTTGGCATGATTGATGTTCACCTCTCCTGGCAGGAGCCTGGTGGGATGTCAGACAATTCACCCTGCTGAGAAGGACACATGCCTACATCCCTGTGCAAGTCAGCAGGAACTGCATATCTGTGCCTAGATAATGCTGGCAGAGAGCCACTGAAGTTGTCTCCCCTTATATGTACCCAAATAGGTAAAACTACTCTCTGGATTTGATCCCATGGGAGCAAGCTGGCAGAACTGCAAGTGTAAAGTTTGATTTGCAGTGGAAATTACAGCCCTGAGTGTACAAGCCTTTGTTCACTGGACAGATTGCCAAAGCAGATCCCACCCACAACTGCAGGTTTTACAGTGTCCAGGCTGGTAGATTAGCACTGGATGGTGGGCAAACCCAGCTGAAACTGAGCTATCTCTACCCAAAGGGAGGCATCTGGGTTGGGGGTGTGGCAAAATCAGAATAAAACCAAAAAATCCCACATTCCTATCTTGCAAGAGCAATTGCAAGAGCAGAGTCTAGTTCAGAGGTAAGATAACACCTCTGAAGTTCCGTCCAAGGCCGTTGTGAAGTCCTGGCAGCATGGAATGATGTTGAGACTATGGAGAAATGCATTTGTTTCAGAGAGTGGAGGAAAAACATCCTATTTGGTTGGTTTGCTTTTGCAGAGCTTACACAGACCTTTCCCAAGATGGTTTCCTCAAGTGAATATGGGTCGCACACCTGGGTTCTCGAGCTGACAGTTGATCATCAATATGAAGATGTGGACAAGGAATTTAAAGAGGAGGTCACAGGGGACCTTCATGTTGGAGGACTGATGCTGAAATTAGTAGAAAAAATCAGTGAGTAAAGACCTGTTTCATTTACACAGTGTTACTAAGTAATATGTGCAGCTTTCCATCTATGAAGACAGGCTTCTGTGTGTTTTGAAATGATACTGCCTTACTTCTGTGTCGTGGCACAGAGCGTGGAGGTTCTCAGTCCCAGAGGGTTTTTGTGGTCAGAACCCCTCCCTGTGTTCCTCCCTCTGTTGCTAAAGCCCCCATGTTACCACAGCGCCAACAAAACTTTGGGTTTGCCTTTCAGTTAGACAAAAATAATTAAACCAGGCTAACGATTCAACTCCCTTTCCAGAAGGGTGTTACAGGTGTGTGGTTTGAGGGGCAGGAGAGGCAGGTGATACCTTGTTTATCCACCCGTGGCTGTCAGAGAGGATGAGTTGTTAAAAGGCACTTCAGAAGTTCCTCTTTCTCGTGCTATTGTGGCGTTCTAGCCTAAGTTTGAGCTGTGTTATCCATTGCATAAATACAGTAGGGAAGAGCTGGGAAAAGCCAAGACTAGCACAGTCAAAGTTAGGAAATTAAAAGTAAAATCCCCTGTGTACAGGCACAGCAAGGGAGCACAGGAAGAGAATCTGAGATCACGTTTAGCCGAAAACTGATGGTAGCCAGAGTTTCCACTGAGTCAGAATATTTTTCACAGTATTTTTTTAAATACTCAACTGGTGTGAAAAGCTTTTAATATTAATATTTAAAGCAAATCTGTAACTGACTGATGTCAGCAGCTCTCTTGAGACACAGCTTGTACCAGGGGACTCCAAAATAGGACAGGGTTCTGCTGTGTTATGGACATGCTGAGGAGTAGCCTCTGCCTCATGGAGCTGATGAGGAACAAGGATTGAAACAGCTTTACCAAGGTCACACAGAAGCTTTTCCTGCCACTTACACATTGACACCTGGGAAGTCATCTAATCTTGGAATTCCCATGGTACTGAGAGCAGCAATATTTTATCTCTTTCCTTGTGCATGTGCTGCTACTTAGCTGTGTGCAACCAAGACTTCGATGGACTCAAAGCTGGTTCTTAACACTCTTGAGATGAGCTGCTCAGTGCTGCTGCCAGCAGCACTGTGGAAGAGAGCTTGTGCCCATCTGAGTGCACAGGAGATTTTGTAGGAGGATTTTCAGTTTGCACTGACAAGTTCTGAACTGGAACTTTGTTGTTAGTCCTTATCCCAGCACAATCCCAACAGCATTGCACCATATGTAGCACCAGATCCAGGAGATGTTCTTTCCCTGTGGATGTCCACAAGACTAAGGCAGTGACACAGTCAGCATCTAGGTTAGGTCTTCAGGGGAAACAAAGTTGGTTCCCAGTGACTGCCACAAGAATTCAGCAAACAGAGTCTAGGTTGGGACCTATAGTTGCTGCTTTAATCTAAATAAAAATTCGTGTTTGCAGAGACCTTTTTCCGAACCAAGTGTTTTGTGTATTTGCTCCATAGTTTGTTAGTAACCATTTTGTATTTTCGTAGAAAAAGCACAAGATTGGTCAGATTATGCTTTTTGGTGGGAGCAAAAAAAATGTTGGCTTCTGAAAACCCACTGGACACTGGATAAATGCGGGGTGCAAGCAGATGCTAAGCTGATCTTTACTACTCAGCACAAAATGCTGCGGCTTCGCTTGCCGAATATGAAGACTGTGAGACTGAAAGTCAGCTTCTCTTCCACGGTGTTCAGAGCTGTCAGTGACATCTGCAAAATGCTCAGTAAGTAAAGATAAATCTCCTCTGGCAACTAAGCTGGAGCATTTTATTGAGTGACTTTGTTTTGATGTGAAGTCCTTCCTCACAAAACAGTTTAGCTCAAAGAGAAATTTGAGACAGATTTTTGGGGGGTTCAGTATGCAGTGCATGTCAGTGGTTCTTAGTCTCTGTGATAACTGATGCAAGCACTGTCAGGAATGTGTCCCACAAGCTGCAGGAGTACTGGATAATCAAAACTGGCAGTTTTCTAGGAATCCTTGTCCTCCTGGAGCAGGACTTGGTCCTGATTATTCTGTGCCATTGACTAAGAGCTTGAGATTATCAATGTCCTACACCAGCCTTCACCACAGGCAATTTTACTGGTGTCAACTAATTTATCACCTATTTTCACTAACATTGATGATATCCAACTCTGCCTGTTGTATGTGTTCACTTCAGATGTAGCATGTTTTGAAATGTTCAAAACTTCTGTATGCCCAGATCTGTTCAGGTCAGGGCATATCTAACAACCCCACCCCAGCCAATGAAGGTCTCATGGCACTGAGTCCCCCAGTCTCTGCTCTTTCCAATAATGGGGCATTTCCAAGTAGAGGGTTTGGAGCATGCCAGATGTGTGCCTGTGATGAATGGGAATCAGTTGAGTCTACAAGCAGTCTTCAAAATCCCTTTGTCTTAGGGTAAAATAGGGATTAAATTCTTCATCTTAGTTTAGATTTTCAAAGATTAGTCCATTAACGCACTAATCTTAAGAAGGAATTTACTGCCTCATATTGATCCACTTTCAATTTCATCTCCTAGCAGTGGATTGTGAAAGGTATAGTGTCTTTATTATACCTAACAACTCTGATAGTGATGCTATAATTATCCAGCTGGCATTTGGCCAAATTAAATATTCCTACATTTTCCCTCTAGATTGAGTCAGTACAGAAACACTGTAAGTTTGAATGAGTGAATACTGCCAAAAATGTCTTTGCTTACCCCAGGGTAAAAATGTTTTTCAGAAAGGAAGTGCCAGGCTTGTGACTGGCAATACCTATCTGAATTAGTAGTGCATTAGAGAACAGTGAAAACCAAGACAGAATCTTGTATGAGAAATACATTGAATAATAACAGGCATGAACCTCAATTACAGTGGTTCTTGCCTGTTCATAATTTAGATATTTCACAGAGACTGTTATGCTCAGAGGGGACTGTAGAGCTGTTTGGGGAAAAGAGCTTTTTCCCAGCATTCTAAAATGCAGTTTCACTTCCTACAAAAGTAGATTTAAATCCTGTCAAAACTCACAGCCCAAAGTCTTTGGCCTTTTTATAGAATTGGTGGATTTTCCACAGCTACTACTTTCAACCTGCTAAAAATGAAGCCCAGATTGCAACATGAAGCTTCCTGAAATGCTATTACCAACCATGGGTGCCCTGTTGGATGTAATCATCTTGCTTCACTTCCCAAACTGCCTTTGTAGATATCAGGCGGTCAGAAGAACTCTCTTTGTTGAGGCAATCAGAAGGCACACTAAAAAAGAAAAAGAAAAAATACAAGAACAGCAAAGAACCAGTTACAGAAGATATCTTAAACCTGTGCAACTCTCCAGTGAGTTCTGGATTACCAGGTAATGAAAAATCAGTGTGATTTTATCGTTCTGACTGGAAGTCAAAAAGAGGAAGAAATTCTTTGTTACACAATGGAGGCCAGTTTCGTATAGGATGGTCTTGGAGACACAGTGGGCCTGAAATCAGTGGCTTCAAGAAATCTCCAATATGTCAGTATTTCTCTGTTGTCTCTAGAAATGTTTTCCTTTCCATTGATATGAGAAAGGTGACACTAGAAACAGGTTGTGGCCCTGCACACAGGATGTGCTGTTGCTCTTTGAAAAAAGGGGACAACACATAAAATATTCATGAAATTTGGCAACCTGGAAGGAAAATGAGGAATAAAGGCTTGAAAGCATGCATTTCCCATGTCCAACAGAAGTGAGATCTCACAGAGAAGAAAGAGCATTTCCATCCCTGAGGTCACCTCACCTGTAAAAGGACAGGCCAGCTGGAAACAGCAGAGATAGGAGACTGTCTTGAAAGAAAAGGGTTCGGTTTTTATGATGGAAAGTAGTGGACAGGACCATTTTTCATGGGAATAACATTGTGCTCTTAACTTGCAGCCAATCCAGGTTTTTACAGTAAAACCATGACACCCATTTATGATCCTGTCAGTGGATCACCAGCTTCTTCCACAATTACTTGGTTCAGTGATGGTTCCTTGAATGAGCAGAACTGCAGCATCCTGGCCCTCAGTCATCCCACCTGTTCTCCAGAGATGCTGGCAGAGATGTACCAGCCACGGACTTTGGCTGACAAAGCCAAACTCAATGCAGGGTAAGGTGCCTCTCCTGAGATCCTTTGGGTTTAAAATGAGGAATGATGTCATTGTGCAGGCTCTAGCTTAAGTCAGTTGTTAGATGAAGGCAAATTCAGCTGAGCACAGTGGGCACAGCTAAAGGTCAGTGTGGGTGGCAAACTCCAAAGGCTTTAAGTAGACAGTGAAAAGAGACATGTGGATAAGTTCAGTAATTTTGCATTAAAAATAGGTGACTGAGTTCTGCACAAGTAAACGTTGCTTATTGCATATACACAGAAAATGGAAGTTGGAAGTGTGTATGAATGCTCCACCTTCTTGAGTTACATGAATTTTGCCTAGATTTAGAGGAATTAGAGCTGTTTGTTCCCACTTTTGTTTCACAATTGCACTGGAGCTCTGCAGGTGTGATGGTTTTTCCTGTACAGATGAATCTGTGGGTTGTTTTCTTCCACAGCTGGTTGGATTCATCTCGATCACTTATGGAACAAGGTGTTATGGAGGAAGATCAACTTCTTCTACGCTTTAAATATTACACTTTCTTTGATTTGAATCCAAAAGTAAGAGCCTTGTTTTTATTGCTATTCATTGTTTGCTTGCTTTCATGTCAAGGAGCCATACAGTAATACAGAATATATAGAGCTCTATGTAGAATTTTAGCTAGGATTTGTAACAAGCCCTTCAGAGAAATCTAATTCAGCTTCTTCCCCTCGGCTACAGCTGCACTTTTACCCTCTGGACACTTAATCACTATTCTTCATGTGAAATGAGCTCTTGAATTTAAAGATGGGATCTGAAGAGCACCAGAAACAGTATCCCTATTTCCAGAGGGGCTGGTTTACTTTCTGGGTCTCTTTTAACAGGAAAAATTAAGGGGAAAACTAGACTAGCAGTATCTTAAAGGGTGTAGGGAGTCCTGTTTTTGAAATTTGGCTTAAAAATTACATTTATATTGCACTGCCCTCATTGAAATTCACAGCTTTTCTGGGCTGAAGCCCTCAGAAGAAATCAGGGTACTTTCCAGTTTATCTGGCATGGTTTTGGGTGAAATGGTGCCCCCACTAAAATCCAAGTACCTCTCAACTTCAGCAGCCCAAACATTTCCCTTCTTTGCCCCAGCTCTGCCAGCCCTGGAGCCATAGGATGAAATGACCCAAAAGAGCTTCAGGCAACCTAATGTCTCACCTCTGCTGGAAGAGGTCACGCTCCAAGGTTTACCCTCCCATCACCTACATTTCACCAGCTCTGTGGCTTGAACATTTCTGTGGGTCACTTCAGCTTATTAACCAAGTAGATAATAAGGAATAATCACTATCCAAAACCAGGTGTTGAATTAAAGCAGATCTGGCAAATCTCAAGCCAGTGCAAAGACAGAACCAGAAATGAAAAAGCCAAGAGGAAGAAAGGAAGTGAGGAACAAGAGAGTTCTGCAGGTCACATTCAAGTCAGCCATGTCATGTGATTTTCTCCCAGTGTGGTTTCACATCTTGGTTACACCAGTCCAAGGCTTCCTGCCCCAAAAAGGGGATGTTGAGCCTCACCTTCTTCCTCAGCCAGGGGCTCCTGGTTGGTTTTCTGTTGGCTCAGCAAGGCCTGGGACTGTGCAGACAATCACACGAGCTGGTACAAGGCTAGGAGCGGAGCAGGGCAGAGGTGGGAGGAGGAAGGAAACCGCTGCGGTTCAGGGCGGCGTTAGATCAGCTGCGGCTGATTGTGAGTCTGTGCCTCGGAGGTCCCTAACGGGCGGCGTTTGCTTCTCCCCGCAGTACGACACCGTGCGAATCAACCAAATATACGAGCAGGCGCGCTGGGCCATCCTGCTGGAGGAAATCGACTGCACTGAGGAGGAAATGCTCATCTTCGCCGCGCTACAGGCACGTACTTGAGCCAAGTTGCAAAACCTGTTCCTTCAAAAGGCAGGCACAGGTTGGGACAAGACTAGGACAGAGCCCAGGCTAGGAGTTCTGCTTGGACTGGGGGTCTGCTCTTGGGGTGAGAAAGAATCAGCAGCATCCATCACCTAAAGCAGCTAAACTCAGTAGTAGCACTAACACCATTATTCACACAATTATGGAAACATTTACTAACATTATCTGCCCCCAGAATGTCGCTTTGATATCAGTATTAGTATGAAGTGTTGTTTCCCATACCAGCTACCTTCCCTTCACATCTTCTTCCTGAAAATTCCTGTAATACACCATGTGTACACCCTGTAAACATTTCCCAACAGGCAGGAAAAAAGCCACAGCACAATGTGTAGATAGGGACAGTATTGAGTACTTGGAAATTTAACATGACTGAACAAGGCTTAGTCTCTGACCACAGCACAAACCTTCATTAATAATAAATTCCTTCCTTTTAAATGTAAATGGAGCTGCCAAGAATTCTCAGCCTGTCACTGCAGAACACCAGAGAACCTTGCTTCTAAGCTTCCACCTTGTATGGGTGGCAGGACTAGGGATCCAAATGTAGCACCGAGTCAGCCTCCCAGAAAAGGGGCAATTATTCAGCAAAGGGACACAAACAGTGATAATTAAAACAGGAAACCATTATCAGCCATTGCACAGGAGTCATAGTGGACATGGCTGTTTCCTTGGGAAAACCCTAATTCCTGCAGAGCTTCACACAGTTGTCCAAGACCCAGGAGACCAAATGATCTATTTTCAAACACCCTGACTGTATGTTGATAATTGATGTATTGATTATTGGATACTGATGTTTTATTTTAGTACCATGTAAGCAAGTTATCATTATCATCAGAGACACAAGATTCCACCTGTGAATCAGACGTAGATGAAGTAGAAGCCGCCCTTTCCAATCTGGAAGTGACACTGGAAGGTGGAAGTAAAAGTAACATTTTGGTACGTCCTTTGGGATCCCAGAATTCCTTTTGCTGTGCCAAATCTCTTGATTCTCACGAGCCTTCCTGGTTCTTGATTTTTTTAACAGCTGATTACAGAGTGCATTGTACTAAAATTACTCCTAATTATTCCTGATAGGAGGACATCACAGACATCCCAAAACTCGCTGATAATCTCAAGCTTGTTAGGTGAGTAGTTAAAATTAATAATAAAACATACAAAACCAGAAGCTTAACCTTACAAGAGATCTCTTGAGTTTTTCATTCTAATCTAACAGTACATCTGACAGTTATAAATTGACAAATACCCCAGCTAGGTCTAACCAGCCTGATATTCTCTTCCAGTCTTTCTCTTCCTGCTTCTGACAATGTTCCATGGCAAATCTCTCCCACTCCTGGGATGCTGGGTAGCTGTATTTGTAGTTATTAAAAGACCCTGCTGCCCATATTTCCTAGTGGTCATTAGTCATCTCTAAACAAAAGAGTCTTAAGTTTTATTTTCAATCACATTTACTTTTTTTTTTTTGCCAGTAAAAGACCAGAAGAAACTTGCAGTTGTCCCTGAGAAGAATTTCTAAAAGTAACCCCAGGGAATGTATTTTTTAAACAAAAGAAACATCCAAATTACCCCTTTCTTACTGAACACAGAGTCTGTTTTTTCTAATATCAAAATGAGTTTCTGTGATCCCATTACAATATCTTGATTTATGGGTGATTTAAATGACTGTAGAGACCTCAAGTCTGTAACGCCTTTTATCACAAAACAGTCTTTGTGTTTTAGAAAGATAAAGTGTTCTGTTGTACAAGTATTTATCAGATCCATCCGTTGACAGATGGTATTTTTAATCTGGGAACTGAAAACTGCACCTGAAAATTTTAACTGTTGTTAACTCCTAACAATTGTTAATTATTAATTTCCAATTTGGAATTTTATTTGACATTCTTATTATGAAGGTGGCTTAAGATGAAAGGGAATTAAAGCTTTTAACAATGGGTTATTTGTTTTTCCCCAGCAGTAGAGCAGTTTGCTTTTATAAGCATTCAGCTGTTATTTTTCATCATGAAAAAGTTCCTATATAAGTAATAAATCACTTACAAAACCTAAGGCATTGTGGAATCCAGGCAGGGTATAAAACTTTTCTTTAAACACCAACACTTTGTGGCTACAATTATTTGATTAATTGTAAACCTGCACGCAAAGCTGTGCATGTCCTACTGCTGACTGTTCCTGTGGTGAACATCTATTCCTATTTATTCACAGTATGCACCACAGTAAATGCCGCTTTCACGTGAGGACAATATTGTGGAGAATTGCAACATTTTTTCCAAAAACAAGAAAAAGCTTTCTGAAAAGTTTTCAGCAACTTTTTCAGGGATAGAAAGATAATTTTGTCTGTCTAAAAAGAAATTATAATCTCTTATTTTTGAAGAATGTCCCTGTATTGGAAAACTAAAAGCCAAATTAATTGGTAGTTTTGAAAATCCGAGTCTTTTTAATTTAAACGTAAAAAATGCCATTTTCTAGAAAGGATTCTAAACTAGGAATTTTAGAAAGGGTCTGGAGGTATATATAATGAGTATATGTAATAAATCACTGTTTTCCAGCTAGTTCTATACTCTTTGTACCATTCTCTTAGATTTAAAGGGAAATACTGGAATTTTTTTTCTTTTTTCTTCTTTTTCACTTCATTGATGACCTTTGTCACTAGCTGTGAAGTATTTCTCTACTCAGATAGTGCTAATATCTCTGGTTTTCTCTCCTGGAGAGCTACAAAACTTCTATAAACTTAGTGAAGGAATAGAATTTTCTTGTGTTAGATACTATTCAGATTGAGCCAAAAAAGCTGTTCTTTGCTTCCTTACATTGAATATAAGTTGGTTTTATGGGTGCAGATATTCAAGATAAGGAGCTATGAAAAACGATCCCAATTCATGTTAAAAAAAAAAAAAGACAAGGATTACATTTGTGTTACTGACTTCATGGAAAAAATTAGCCTGATAGAAGGGAATGGCTTTGATTAGTAATGGAAGAAATAAAAGAGAAAAATCATAGATGGGATTCAGGTAAAATCTAGAGTAAAATCACATCCATACCTGGGGTAACCTGGATTGGATCCAGGCATTTCCCACCCCCTCATTGACACAGGCATGTCATTCCCAACCAAAGCCATGGCTATGACCTTGAATTTCAGAGGTTCTGTAATATTTGTGAGAGACTTAGCAATTTTTATGTGTTAATATAAACAAATGGGATTTCTCTTTTCTTGGTAGGCCCAAGAAGCTGGCACTCAAAGCTATCAAGACATATTGGTTTGTCTTCAGAGACACTTCAATATCTTATTTTAAGAACAAGGAATCTGCACTGGGAGAACCTATTGAGAAACTAAACCTAAAAGGTAGGAATTCTCCTTTCTTTGTTTTTTTCTGTTGCTTCTGTGAACTGAATAAACCAAGTAATCCCTGCTAGACTCAGGAAGGCAAGCACAGTGGCATTTAGTCTGGGAGCTTTTTCAATTCCTGAGACTCCTAAGCAGGCAGATTGCACCTGCAGAAGAGGCTTAAACAGAAAGGTTTCAATAGTTTAACCAAAGCTGGGATTATCAGAGCCTGATTTGTAAAATCCCCTGTACTGCTGAATTCTTCAAGATGAGCCAGGTATGGATAGTGACTTGTGGGATGCTTTATTTCCAAATACTTTCACTCTACATTAAATGGGAGTGTTCCCCCGTGTCCTTGGCAAACACACACTGGCAGCAGAGGATTAGGGACGATGCCATGGGCAGGAATGCCAGAGGCTGTCCCTGAATTCTGCTGTGCAGAGGCAGCTCCAGGACCTTCTCTGCCCTTGTTTGTGTGGTGCATGGGGATTCCCATGGCCACAACCAGCTGCTGGAGGAGGAGCCCCGGGTGTGCACACAGACACCAGCACTCTGTATAGCCTCCATCTACATCTGCTCCTGCAGGGACATCCTTTGTTCAGCATAAGGGAACCAGTGATGCCCTGGATTCATCCTAGAAGAAACCTTTGAAATAGAAGATTGACCCCTGTGAACAAATGGCTCTGCATCCCAATCTGCATATCCTCAGTAGGTCAGAGAATGGATGGGAATAATAGCCAGGGTGGCTGGAACCTCACCAAGTAGCCTGTCCCACCAGTTTCTCTCCATTTTAAGTGCTGAGTGTTTCCTAAGATCAGGCTGAGGGTTTGGGAGCACTCACATCCTTTCACTTCCGTGTTGACTCATGTGCTCCCTGAGCTCAGAGCATTCATCACCCTGGCAAGCCAGACCAGGCACTGAACTGGAACAAAACCCTTTCATTAGGGCCTAAGCTTCAAAAGTCTTGGCCCTTAGTCTCAAAGAAAAACAACCACACAGTACTGTTCCTTAGTATTAAAGCCGTAATTAAAGTTACTGAAACAGTAATGAAACAAATTAATTTCCTTCTGATTCCCTGTGATCTAGGATGTGAAGTTGTACCAGATGTAAATGTTGCAGCAAAGAAGTTTGGAATCAAATTACTAATTCCTGTTGCGGATGGCATGAATGAAGTATATTTAAGATGTGATAATGTGAGTAATAAGACAAGAAAAAATTTGGATTCAAGATTTATGGCAGATTGTCCTGTTCTAGAATTTGTATAGGAAAATGAGGATGCTGCAGAGAGTTTACTATGGAAATCTTTAGAAAATTTAAGAATGATGTGATGGCCTAACAAATACATCATTGTTCTGGGGACATAAGGACAGTAAGTAATCTTGTGTTTATCATCAGTTGCCATGTAAAGCTGGTAGGAAAAAAAGCCAGAAAAAACTATCAAAAAAATTTAAAAGAACTTAGAGTATTTTGTTCTAACGTTGTCAGAGAATTGAGGTTTGGATTTTGTTTTCTTTTTTCTTAATTAGAACTCCCCCCATTCAGATGAGGAGAGTGTGATAAGGATCTTACATTCGTTTTCAGTTTATTGAAATGTATCAGATCAAATTGTGTAAAAAGTGTTCAGTAGGTGAAAACCAGTCATGCAATAAAATTTCCAAGAGAATCTATTTCAAGATACTGGAGTTCTTAGAAAATTTAAAACCTAGCTGTAGTTGAAACTAGCCCAGCCAGGAAGGAAGAACAGTAACAAACAACTGGCTTTGTTTCAGGAGGATCAGTACGCTCGGTGGATGGCTGCTTGTGTTTTAGCCTCCAAGGGCAGAACAATGGCCGACAGCTCCTACCAGCCTGAGGTGCAAAAGATCCTTTCATTCCTCCAGATGAAGAACTGGACCATGTGTTCCCAGGCTGCCTCTGAGCCAGAGAATGTAGATATGAAACCCGAGTGCCTCGTCTCACCACGCTATACCAAAAAATTCAAGTCCAAGCAGGTACCTTGAGTGTGGCTCCATGGCTGGGCGTGGGCGATTCCGGTGGTTGCTTAGGGATGAGGCTGATGGAAGCAGCATTTGGAAGTCATGTGGTACAACACCCTGCAATAGTCATTTGTCCCTTTGTAAGAGGCCTTTTCTTCAAAGTGAGCACAGGGACGGATGTTTTGGCACCTCCTCCAAGTACCTCTCCTACATTTACCCCCTGGCTGGAGTCACCCATGATGTTCTGCTCCTGATAACACTGTTCCTGAAAGTCTCTTCTGAGTAACAAAGGAAGGATTTTAAGGACTGCAAGCTACTGTTTGCATCTGAATCAACAGTGTCTTGGGGTCCTCTTGCCCTTCAGGTCTTTCCTTCCTCTCCACCTAATTCCTTGTCCTGTTTTTGCTGTGCAAGAGCTCAGCCTGCCCATCCTGAAGAGCGTCCCCAGAGCAGTGTATGGAGTCAGGGCAGTCCTGCACAAACCCAGACCTGAGACCTCACTGTCCTTTGTGCCCTTTGCACTTGGGATGTGTCCCCACGTGCCCTCTGTGCTGCATCCGCACAAACAGTGACTACAAAGTGTCTGAACACAGCATTAGACCTCATGATTTCTGATTTAGTGAAAGCAAAAGGATTTTTGTTCTCCAGTCAGCTGAAAATTTTCTCTCTTCCCATGTTTCCCAGCTGATTGCTCGTATTCTGGAAGCCCACCAAAATGTGTCCCAGATGTCCCTGGTGGAGGCCAAGCTGCGTTTTATCCAAGCCTGGCAGTCCCTCCCTGAGTTTGGTTTATCCTACTACGTTGTAAGGTAATTGCACTCTCATTCATTTCAAGATGCCGTAACGTGTTCATGCTCAGTGATTTGAAGGAAGTTCTTTGACACCCTCTTTTAAGAACATTTTCTATTTGCCCCCCCCCCCAGACTTTTTTTCATTTGAGTGATTTCCATACTGCTGTTTTTTTCTATAGGAGTAGCACCCAGTAGCTCCATTCCTGGAGTGAGACTCTGCATTACATCTGCCTTGGTACAGACCTGTTGGGTTTAGCCTGAAGTAATCTCTCACTGGCATTAAACCTTTACTGACATAAACTCTCCAAAATGTATAAAATGCATGTCTAATTGGCATGCTCAGAGTTGCAGTATGTGTTCACTCTGACCCTTGTTCATTGCAATATGATAAAATGATGGTTACTTTTGTGTTTCCTTAAGAAAACAGCAAATTATCCTTTTTTAAGGTTAATCCGGAAGAGCAGTGAGCACAAGACAAGTCCCATTTGTTCACAGCAGCTTCCTTGGACACAGCAGTGGTCTGACCTGCAGCCTTTTCTCTTGACAAAACACCAGAAAGTGAAAAGTACTGACACAACCATACTTGGAGGCACCTTCCTTAATTTATGCTTAACACCCCTTCCAGGGCTAGCTAAGAATCATCTGTGGTATAAATTGAACCAGCTGGGAACCACACTCTGGCACAGAGACCAGCTGGTATAGAACAGCCCACATCTATTAAACTGACTTGCCAAAATCCAGTAGCCTCATGTGAACTGTGAGATCATGATGGTCCTTGGATGTTCCAGGTTCCAGACTGTACCTGGAGTCACTTGAGAGAGCACTGCTAGTTTGGAGCCAGAATTCTCCCTGAATTCCAGGCCCAAAAATACTCCCCAATCCTATTGAATTTACTAACACAGGTACAAAATTTTTGCCCCATCTGTCACCATTAATCCTGTTAAAAACGCAAGCCCAACACCTAAATTCCAAATTGTGTGCACCTGAGAGATTTTAGCCTGCTAAGCGGCTGCTAACCCTTTCCCAAGGAAAAGTTTCTCAAGAAAGCTTTCTCTCAAAACAATCTTAGTAAACAACTATCTTTTCTCAAAACAATCTTTGTCCAACTGGTGTTTGCTGTTTCTCTAGTTTAACCAATGGCATTAGAGAGGTGTCATTCCTATTCACCAATCATGTAAAGTCTGTATCAGAACACCTTATTATAAAAGGTAGTAAGAATTCAGACAATAAAGCCTTCTTTTTCTATTCTCTTCACCTTCTGAAATATTTGGAGTCTTTCATGTCCTACAGTGACACATTTTGTAGAGGTGAATTGCTACAAACTGCTGGGCAGAATCTCAGTGGGGCATTAAGCAAAGCACAAATTGTGTCCAGGTCACGCTTTTTCCCTGAGGCCCAGCTGCATCTAAAGACAGAAGGTTCACAAACAGGATCAGAAATACTGAAAATACTCACAGTAGGCAGATGAGATTTCTTCCAGCTTTCAGCATGAAGGTAGAGAAAGGTTGTTTCTTTACCAAAGCACACTGTTCCTTGCTACTCCCAACTCAAAAATTTCTGTCCCCCAAAGATTCTGATGCTTTTGTATTTATTTTTCATCTCTAATCAGAAGAAAGTTGAAATTTTTAAATGCCTCAGTAATTTTGTAATGTGATTTATACTCAAAAACATGTATATATCAGTTGTTTTGATTGTATAATTTAGGTTAATATAGGTTAATATAACTAGAGGAACATGTTTCAACATTAGAGAAATGAAGCAATAAAAATTATTGTTGGCATTTTTTCCAGTAAAAATATAATCAAGTTCATGCATTTGGGAAGAACAGTATTTTTTTAGCAGCAAACAGTGAATTTGAAAGATTTCAGCCAGACCTACCTTCCTGATTATTTTCCATCTTACACCATGGCTCACCAGCCTACACTTTTGCCTTATAACAAATCCTGTTCTAAAGATGAGTCCAAGCTCTCCTCAGTCCCAGGCTATTGTGACTTTTCCCACATTTTTTGCACTTCCTGAGGAGAGCAGCTGAAATGTTTCTCTAGCCAGAAATCATTGCAAAGCAGATCTGCTCAAAGGTTTTGGGTTTTTTTTCAGGTTTAAGGGAAGCAAGAAGGATGATGTGCTTGGGGTGTCCTATAACAGGCTGATACGGATAGATATGGCCACAGGAGATCCTATCACAACATGGAGGTTCTCCAACATGAAGCAGTGGAATGTGAACTGGGAAATCCGCCAGGTGAGCCTGGAACAGCTCTGCCTTCAGTCCTTGCATTTCACACACTCGAGGATGCTTTCAGAAAATATTTTCAAAGCTCACTGAAAAGATTTTGAACATGTTGTGACATGTTATTAAATGAGCTGCCTGCAGTTTTTCTTAGTAGAGTCTGTAGTCAAAGATCAGAAATTAAAATATCACCAGTTTTAAGGGTTCCTACCAAGCTTATTCTTTACAAGTGGCCCTTGATTTTTGACAGGATGAAATAGAGACTCCAAGGTGAGTGTTTACTGCTCTGTCAGTAAAAATCTCATTTTAACTCTCACGCATCATCCTCTACATGGTGGTGATTCAATCTCTGTTACAGACTGAGGATATAGGAACCCAGTTTGTCTTTCAAATCCCAAACTGAGATTGCAAGGCCTGCAGCTTTGTGTCAATGTGTGGTCCCTGCTTTGGGGTTTCAAAGCTTGAGGCCAGCTCTATAAATTGTAGATTTCTGGGGTGGAACTAGTATGACTTGATGTAAATTAAAGCAGCCTGGGAATTGTCCTTGCTTATGGAGTTTTTCACATCCATCTGCCAAACCCAGGAGAGATCAGATACACTCCCTACTGCTCTCCTGCAGTACTCCCTGCACCAGAGCCTGTAATTCTGGGTCAGGTTGCTGGGTTTACATTAAATCCCTCTCAAAAAAGGCAGAATCCACAAAGCTCAGTTTGCTGCGTTTTAGAACTGACAGTAGCTGGAAACCAAAACTGGGACCCCAAAGGTAGATTTAAGGTCAGCACATAACAATGCACAGATTAAACATTATTCATTAGATGAAGAGTATGAAGAGTGAGAAGTGCCATTCCTGCTCTTCCCAGTGTTTATTTTATATGCCATTGGAAAAAAGCTAGATTTTGTTGCCTGCTTGAACAAGCAAAAAGATTTCACCACAAGAGGGCCCTGATGTAGCAGCAAATCCAAAACTAAGCAGCCAAACACCCTGAGCATCCAGCAGACCCAGAACTCTTGGTTAGCAAGGACAGGTAGTGCTTTATCACAGTATTTGTGATCCAGCTGTGCTCTCACGCTTCTCTTTCTTCCCAGCTTATCTCTGTCTGATTTTGCCACATCTGTTCTCCTTAGGTTGCCATCGAGTTTGACCAGAATGTGTCCATTGCTTTCACGTGCCTGAGTGCAGACTGCAAAATCATCCATGAATATATTGGGGGCTACATCTTCTTGTCAACACGTTCCAAGGACCACAATGAAACACTGGATGAAGAACTCTTCCACAAATTAACTGGAGGTCAGGAGTGAGATGAAGTAAACTCTCCTCACTGCCTGCTTCTGCTAAGACTGCCAGAAATTAAACAAAAACATCTTTGATTTTAATTGCTGGCTACTAATTGTTGTATGTGTTAGTTTTGTACTATGAGTGGGGCTGTTCACAGTTTTTTGTTAAATACTCAAGTTAAGGTCACTGGATGCCGTATGGGAGCTCCATCACCAATACTTGAGAAAATTTCTTTCTGTACAAGTGGTTTTAAATAAACTTTCTACTTCTAACTAACTACTAACTACTGGACTTCTTTTTAATCTAGCATTTTTAATGTAGCAATCTGTTTAAGCATCCAGGGCATGTAACTTGAGGATCTGGTACAGTGAATTTTCTTCTCTGTTACAGCCGGGCAACGTCCATTGTTAAACTGGCCATTGTTAAAGAGCCCAGCATTTATCAGAACCAAAGCTGAATAAATACATATTTTAAAGCTCCATGCCCTGTCTAAACGAGCCCCGGGAACACAAAACATTCCAAAGTCCTGCAGACTAGGCTATCGAAACTCCTGTAGTGATTACTCAGTTTCTCAAAAATGTAGAACCCATGTCTGCCTTCATCCACTGAAGTGGAACCCTGAAAGCCAGAGAAGCTGCAGAGCATTCATCTTGGCAAGACTGTATCCAAAAGGTTCATCTTTTGAGGAACACTGTTATTTACATGGCTCAGAAACCTACTTTAGGAACTATCTGAAACTATTACAGAGGCCTCTGAGTGCGAGTGTTTCTATTTTCTGTCCCTGTTACTCTGTTTCGCTGTGACATCTCACTGAACTAAGCTGTTCATGTGAGGATGTGAAAAGCCTGTAGAAATGATTTTACATGTGTGCTGCAAAATGCAAAGAGTGATGCTCAGAGGGCTAGAGCTCCTCTACTCTGGAGACAGGCTGAGATAGATTGGGCTGTTCAGCCTGGAGAAGAAGAGGCTCCAGGCAGACCTTAGAGCCTCTGGAAGGTCTACGAGAGAGCTGGAGAGGGACTTTTGCCAAGGGCACACAGTTGTAAGACAGGGGGGAATGGATTCCCACTGACAGAGGGCAGGGCTGGATCAGATATTGGGGGGAAATTCTTCCCTGTGAGGGTGGTAAGGCCTTGGCACAGGTTGTGCAGAGGAGCTGTGAATGTCCCTGAGGAACCACATCTGAAGCCAGCAGCTCTGCCTGCTGGAAGGAGCCACACACGTCCACCAAAGTGGATGAACTTTGATACTAACCTGTAAAGCAAGGACAGAGTGAAGCTGGGAGAGTTCATGAATCTACTGGACGAACCAAAACTGGTTTCATATATATAAAGAAATATAAGGACATGTGTTGTCATATGATAAAGGGATGCTGCAGAAATCACTGCATAAATTCATAAATATCACTGGAAACTGGGAGCCCTGATTTTCATGCCATGTGCTTTGCTTTGCTCCAGTGCCTGTCAATGGGCTTCTGGGGAATCACTCCCATTTTGTGCAGTCTAAACTACAGCTTTGCATTTTGCAAAAAGAAAAAAAAAATACAGCTTGCTTCCCAGCCCTCTGTTCTTCCCTCTCCTCAGCACTTTTTGCACAGGTTGAGGGACCATCCAGTTTTCCTCCAGCAGAGAACTTACTCACTTGTCACCTGCTTGACACAAGACAAGGTTTTTCCTCATGTTGTGAGATCCACTCAAGTCCAAACACTGGCCATATTTAAAGCCTGCCTAAGGGTGCCATGGGAGAACTAAATGCTCATAGTGCCAGCACCTCTTCCACAGACAGCTGCCTTCCAGATCAGTCTCTGCTTAGGCTTTGCAGTGAGGATCCTGACCATGCCTGCATGGAACCCCTCCTTTGGCAATGAGCAATGCCAGACTCCTGTGGATTGCTCCTGGGAAGCACAGCCCACACTTGCCACTCTCAGAGCAGAGCTTGTCCCAGAGTGCTGCATGGAGGCCCTGCAGTTGCCACTTGCCTACGTGACCTGAGCACAGTAATGCAGAGACGGGAATTCTGAGCATAGCTCTCTTTAGGAGAGTGTGGCTCATCTCCTTGCTAAGCAAGCATGTTCACTTGCAGTTCAAGCTGTCTCTACTGGGATTTCAGAGAAATTAGCAAATATTTCCACTTTCTTTCCTGCCCCTCCTTCAATCTTACCCCATGTGTCACTGCCTTTAGACTAAACCCTTCGCTGCTGCTTTGCAAGGAGAGGTTCTGCCAGCTCATCCTGCCTCGCTGTAAGCCCTATCCTTTGCCATTCTAGGTTTAAGAGAGTGATCCCCTGCTGATGCCCTGTCTCCGTATTTCCTTAGGTCATTCAGCTGTCTCTTCTCCTTGCCCTACTCACCTTGCAAGGTTTTTTTCACAACAGGTAAGGAATAGGTAGGAAAGGAAACTTTTTATCCAGCTGCTTTGAGTGCTGCATGTGACTGTAGCTCTTCTTACAAGCAGGAGAGGTTTCAGTGGGAAGGCTCCTTCCAGGAGAGGTTGGAGTGGGAAGGCATGGCCCAGGGCATTCCTGCACTTCCATAATTCCAGGCTGGATATGGTGAGCGGAGTGAGAGGAGGCCTGCCCCAGCCTGCTCTGCCTGACACCTGCAGCAGCCACAGCTTGGAGTCATCTTTCATCCCACCCCGTGTCACCCAGCACGTCCCAGCTCTGGACATTTCCTTAATGTACGTGGGGTTCCACACCCCCCCCTTATTTGTGCAATAACCCGATCACACCTATTTATACACAGGGTTAAAGACCACGGGCTCAGTGGGCTGTGGAAACCACATTATTAATTGCACAGTGCCAGATGTGGGAGAGGTTTCCCAGAATGAGTGAAAGCAGGACAGGGGCGTCTGCCCTGAAGTTTTGCAATACAGAGATGAAACCCTGGGCAGGAATGTTATTAGATGAAAACAAACCTTTAGGAAACTTATACCTCAGTTCAGCTGCAACCCTATTTTGTACACGGTGCTTAATTCAAGCCAAGTCGGTAAAGCATTGCCGATGTCAGATGGCTGCTGCTGCTCTTACATCAAATTCCGTAGGGGATTTCACCACTGCCTTCAGCCTTCCTTAGGAGACACATACCCCATAGTTTTCTGAAACCCCAGGCTAAATAATCCTGTTCTTCCATTCTCTCCCCTTTCTCTGTGGGTAAATATCTTGCTCGTGCTTGCTCTGTGGACAGACCTGTGAAACAGTTCTTTTGTTGGCTTTAAAAACCATTCTCCAGATTGTTTTCAGGATATTTTCATTCTTAACCATCACTTGGATGACGGCCAGTAAGAAACATTCACCTCTTAAACTTTACAGCCTGGTACCATCCTCACCTTCTCCTGCTCGCCCCAGCTCTGCTTATCTTGGTGTCACTAAGGAATGCAGGGCTCAGCCCGAGAATTCCTGCGGGCAGAGGGGCTTTGTGCAGCCCTGAATCGCCCCTTGGGAGGGGGCGTCTGCTCCAGCTCTCTTTGCATCGCCCGTGTGAAAAGGCTGACAGGAACGCCTGCCTTTGATAACGTTCACTCAGGTTGTCACCGAAACTCTCAGAAAAGCGGAAAAAAAGAATAAAAGGCCACATGAGAACAAGCCAAAGTGACTCACAAAAGGGAAATCTTTGCCTGCTGTTAGCAGATATTTCAAAGAAACTTGTGAATGTGGGCTACTGCCTGCCCTGGGAAACCTGCCAGTACCTGGGCAGCTACCTGAGATGTAGCACCATAGCAGAAATATTTCACATGATGAGAGTTTGCAGCTAAGCAAAGAGCTGGGAAGATACAATACCTACCGCAAAAACTGCCCTCCAAAAAAGCATAAACAAAGATGGAAAATAAAAATAACAAAAGCTCATTTTCCAAGGGTGCTCTGCCTCTTCCAACAGGTTCTCTGCATCACTCAGAAATTAAGGGCCTCTGGGCAAACAAAACCTCCAGCTCCCTTCCATCTTCACCAAAACGACCAGCCGCTTTTCCAGTCTGACAGTCTGCTCGACTCGGTCTCCAAAATGAAGGCAGTAGGGATGAACTCATTAAAATTAAGGCAGCTTTTGGCCCACTGAGTTTCCTGGAGTATTTTTGTAAGATATTAAAATCAATAAGATAACCAATAACCAACCCTAAAATAAGCAATAAAAATTCACTGTCTGTAAATACGGTAGTAAATACTGCAGTACTTACCGTACTGTAATACTACTCTAGTAATTACTGTCTGTAAATACTGAGCTAAGGGCAGCAAACACAAGTACTTAATAGCCCAGGGCAAAGCCAGGCCACCTCCCTGTTCTTCGGCTTCCCAAAGAGGAGCGCCGCAGCCAGCAGCTCTGCGAAGCCAAAGGGAAGGCAGGGTTTCCATCGGCCCGTCTGGAGCTGGACTTTCCTCCTCTTATACCAAATTCTTCAGATTTTTGTAACCTGCTCCACTTTGCCCTTTGAACCGCAGCGAGTGCAGAGCCCTGAAGGTACCTGCGGGCTCGCACGTGCCGGCCCGGCCGCCCCGCTCCGCCCGCCCCTCCAGGTCAATGGTGGGATTAGCCCCTCGTTTAGGAAACCATTTGTCTTGCCCTAGAGCCATTCCACAGGGGAACAACGTGTGCACTTCGCCCAGCCTCCAAGGCAACCGCAAAGGCTCCAGGGAGTCCTACTGGAAGCCCCTATCTCTGTTCTGTGGATGTTCTGGTGTTTTTCAAGGCTCTCCCCTCACCACATAATGACCCACGCTGTCAATAGATAAGGTCTGCGTAATGTGTACTTGCAGACTCAAGGTTTTTGGGCAAGCAAGACCTTTATCTGCACTTCAGCACCGAAGTTTACAGGTCGTTGCTGCCTTCATCTCAGGGATCTATTTTGTTGCCCCGATAAAGGAAAAGCACTGACTACTGTTCTCCTTGGAAATTTTAACATTTAGTTGTCCTACAGTAGCAACAGAACAACCACCTTCTTGCTTTTACTTTGGAAAAATCTCCATCAACTCATCCCTTTTTGGGATCATTTCCCTGACTTAATTCTCTGCCCTCGACCTAATTATTGTTTGAATTGTGGGAATGCTGAAAAACCCAGCCCAGGGCAGGTCCCTCAGTGGGAGATGGTTTATGTTGTCAGTTTTGCTTATCCAGCAAAGGATGAGAGAAATAGCAGGAAGGGGATTCTCCCAAGCCATGTGGTACACAGATGCAGAACGGAGAACACAACCCACGCACAGCGGGACCAGGAGAGGCCTTCCAAGGCTGTCACACGGGGAGTGAGATGCCCCACGCCCTCTCCATCGGCAGAAAGAATTCCTCTCTGCGGGAGGAGCAGGTGAAAGTTTCACTTTTGACAGATCCTAAGGGCCTCCTTAGAAAAGTAATTTGTCCTGCGTGAACTTTTGCAGGATTTACTCCCCAAGAGCAAGAGCTTTAGAGAGAAATTCAAACACTTGAAGCCCCTCATTGGCGCCTAAAGAGAGACCAAAGCTCATGTCAGCAGGCAGAGTCTCAGCTTTACATCATCCTGACCTGCCAACAAAGGAACACAACAATTCCTCTCCCTCCGCCCCCCCCTCTCAGTGGAAGACGTGAGAGTTGGGACTATTGACACTGATCTTTTCCCTTTACCCCCCTCTGCTTAGACAAAGACAGTCAGGAGCAGCCCTGCCTGAGTGTTGGGAAATAAGAGCCCTCCCACCCACCTCCTGCTAGGGCCAAGGGAGCGGGGAAAGCTGCCCGGAGCCGCCCCCTCTCAAAACTGGATGCGGGGGAGCGAGCCTGGAACAAACCTCGCCTGAGCTTGTGGGCAGAGCCGGGAGCAGGGAAAGCTGGGAAGAGAAAAGAGGCATTTCACGCTGTCGGCTGAGTCACCCCAAGGGTATAAAATCAAGGCCAGGCAGTCGGAGCCACTCGGAGCGCAGGCACGAGGCACCGGGACTTTTGGACAGGTACGTGCAAGCGGATGCGGTTTAGAGGCAAGGATTAAGATTAAATCTAAGATTGGAACACAGCAGCCCAAATCCTCCCATCCTATTGCTGCCAATGTGCTGCAGAGCAGGGGATCCAGCGGCTCCGGTGACCGGGAAGCCCTGAGGCTGCTTGGCTCTTGCACGGTCCCATCTGAAAAGGACACCGGCAAACACAACACATTATTTCGGTGGTCCCGTGTATACTATTTTGCTGGTCCCCACTTCAAACCTGGGATGGCAGCAAAGGATAACGGTCTGAGCAAGACCTGGCATCATTCAGGGAACGGCAAGGAGCAATTAAACTTTGGAATAAGTCTGAGATATTTCGTAATACGTAGGGTTTCAGTTACCACCCTATACTGTAATATATTTCTGGACGAGGAATGATCATTTTGATGCCGGAAAGCACAAAAGACAGCTCAGTAAGAAAAGAACCAGTTTGGGTCCGGGGTCAATTCCTTCCTCTGATACAGATCACCTGTGGGGACCTCGCACGAGTCACTAGCGACTTCTCTTTTTTTTGCAAAGACCAAAGCAGGGGTGGGGGGAGGAGGGAGCACAGAGGGAGCTGTAACACTAAATAACATGTTTCTTGGCGCTCAGGCCTTTGGGGCCCTGATCCAGGAGCATGCTCAGTTTCTGACCACTTCCACTGAAATGTGGTTCGGGAGGTGCGTTTCCAGTGCACCCTTTCCCAGCAGCTGGGCTGTGCAGCCTGTGTGTGGCTCTCATCTACAGCAGCCCCAGCCCTGCTGCTGCCTCCAGACAGACTGTGGGACATTGTCAGCTGCTCAGTATCCCCAAACCCTCTGTGACTGTCCTCTGAATGGGGCAGAACTGCCCTGGCAGAGCCCACACAAGACTCTGGTTTTGCTGTTCCAGCTTCTGCTAAGGAAAGGAAAGGCCTTCCTAACACAGGAAAGGCACTTTTACGTGCCCACTCCAACACAAACCTGCCCAGTTCAGGGTCCTGTGCTTTAAAGTTTGGCAACTCTTCTCTGTCCTCGGATCCATTCATTTGCTTTGCACAATCTCACAGAAAACAGTCCCTTGCCACAGGCACATGACCCTGTTGTTTGGCATCACTCCACTGGAAAACTCTTCCCACTGGGCTGGCCAAACTGGACACTACGCAGGACAACCTGCTGGCACTGAGGGTCCTGGTGTGGGATACAACTTGGTTCATGCTTCCCGTATCAACGACTGTAGGCACACTTAGACTAAGAATACATGGTACTTCTGTCCCCAAGGATTCATATTGACTTAGGCTTAATTACAGAAGAGCAATTAATTATCATTTACCACTGTCTGGATATAATAGGAAAGGCCGTATAAACTGGTTTCCTTTTAAATAGTTTGTAGATGCCTAGAGGGATTTTAATTTAGCTCTAAACGTTGATGTTTTGTTTTCCTCTCCCTGAAACAAAAAGGAAACAGATCTCCTAAGCTGCAAGCACGTCGGAGAAGGATGTTGTCAGCCTTGCTCTTCCTCCCTCTGCTGCTGGAGACCACAGCACATGGCCTGGTGAGCAGAGCAGCATCCAGGGATGTCACCACCTTTTTCCAGCTGGCTCAGGAAGACACTTGGGAGAATGTTAATCTCACCAGCATGTCCTGTGAGGATCGGAAGAACAGGACCTGGATCACCCTGCAGCTGACCAACAGCAGCCTGACAACTTTCCCTGTCTGCCTTCCAGAGGCCCTGGAGATCTTGGATCTCAGCAACAACCTCTTGGAAGAGGTGAATGGCACAGAGATAGCAAATCTCCCACTGCTGCGTGTCCTCTCACTGAGGCACAACCACCTCTGGTCAGTGAGGTGGGGATCTGAAGCCCTCATCAGTCTCCTCAAGCTGGACTTGAGTTTTAATAAGCTGTCATCTGTGCCATCCTGCCACGGCTCTGCCCTGCCTAACCTGAGGTGGTTGTCCTTGGCTGGAAATCCACTGATAGAAATCCAGCCCCTGGCTTTTTCCTGCTACCCTCAGCTGCAGGTCTTGAACCTCTCTTTGACACTGCTCGGGCAGGATGACAGCAGAGGAATCAGAGACTCTGCTTTTGCCATCAGCACAGATCCCAGTGAGGTGATCAACAGGCCGGGAAACTCCATCAATGCGCTTGATCTGAGTGGGACCTTTTTTGAGAAAAGTATGTTTCCGGGTTTCCCACTGTAAACACGGGTCTTGGTTGGGCAGGGGAGCAGAAGCCTTGCTGGGACAGTAGTTCCATCCTGACTGAGCCTGGAGCGCAGGAGGAACACTTCACAGTGAAAGCTGCAAACAGCTGGTCCAAGCGTGCAAGGCACTCTCATGCAAACCAGCCTCCCAAAGGAAGGGCAGAGACCAAACACCACGAGACAGGACAATTTGCCCCAGTGTAGTCACCCACCACCATCCTAATCCCACTGTTTGCTACTGACAGTCATCCCCCTGTCAGCCCCGGGATTAGTTTTGGGAAGCACAGGAGGAAATTAGTTTCTCTTTCCAGACAGGCTGTTGAAATCTTTCTTTGTCCCCACAGCTACACTCAGCTTTTAGCGCTGCATTGAAGTAGCACAGAGAGGCTTTTTGTGCCATCCGCAGCCGGGCCGAATACTTCCGCTGAGGGGGGAGACAATCCCTGCCCCGAGCAATCCACAGGAGGCTTTTTCCCTCTTGCCGGCCTCCCCTGCCAGCCTCAGTTTGTACCTGAGCTGCTGAGACACACAGATGTGAGGTGCCTTGCCCAGCTGTTCTCAGCCTGGGGCAGGGCCAGGGCCTTAGGGACTTCTCAAGCTGGAGATTTTACTTCAACTCACATTAAACAGCTGCACCACCGACTTTCCTCCATGAATTTGCCTAATCCCCTATGTGATAGTGAGTTACCCTACTGAGTAGGGATGGAAAGGCCCTTTGTACAAGACCTATTCTTTCTGTTTCGTGCCTCTTGGCTCTTTTTCCTGTGCTAGGGAAAATAGTGATTTGCCTTTCTTGCACCAGTCAGGACCTTGTAGACCACTTTCCTGAGCAGAGAAATCCTTTTTCATTTAATCTCACCCAACAAGAAATCTATTCCATATCTCTTATCAGCTTTGCTGTCCTTTTCTCCCCTCTTTTCCTCTGCCCTATGACAGTCTGACCTGCAGGGACTATCAGAAAAATGCAGCTGCATGGGTGTTTATACACTGGTGTATTGACTTTGTTGTGTTCCTTTCCCAAAAAGAATAGTTGCAGAAGGTGATAGATATTTAATGTCTACGAATTCAAACCCTTTTCCTGGGCAGAAATCCACAGGAATGCTCTCCTTAGGCAATAGGTGTAAATGTTTTTCTGTTTCAGTTCAACCAGAGTGGGCCAGAGACTTGGCCAATCTCAGAACACTTCACCTGACAAACATGCCACGGTTAAGAAGCCTCGACAGCGACTTCTTCAAGTCTCTGCCTGGTCTCCGGGAGCTGCACTGTCAGGATTCCCCTTCCCTGGGTTTGGTGCAGACAGAGATGTTTGAAGATGCTCCTCATCTGAGCCATCTCTCATTTGAGAAGTGAGTTGGTTTTTTTGTCCTTCCTCACATAAAGCACTCACAGAATGCTGCTTTTGCCTCACAGTGCTGTGGTGCCTGGGAGCTGACTTAAACAGCTTGTTATCAGATTTGGGAAGGAGGTGTGGGCTTTCTGTCTTTGCCATGTAAAACCTGTGATCTGGCCTGATAGAGATGGTACAGCTCAAAGAGGCAGCATGGGACTCATAGCACATTTAATTGTTTGCTTGAGGTTGTATCCATTGTGTTCCCACTCCTCTGCCTTATCTCCCTGTCCCATGGATGAATTCACCCAGCGCTGTTTAGATCAGCACAGATCCACTGAATCCCGCTTGTGACACAGACCAGGCTTCCAACACCTACAATGGCAATATCCCATCAGAGGAGAAGCAGGGCACTGAGGGCTCCCTGCTCTGCTAGGAGGAATCCTGACAGTTCCCTAAAACCTGCATCATCAAGAAGCAGGCAAAAATCCTCTGCCTCCCACTTCTAGTGTGAGTTTAATATAGCTCCTTGTTCAGCATTAGTAAAAGCAATGTTTTAGTCCTCATTCTAGGGGCAGCACCTCTTGGGATGTCACATACCTGAAATAGTAAGAGGAACAAAGTCCAAAAGTGATTTATCAAAATAAGAGCAGGTGAAGTGCACACAGAGCAGTCAGCATAAAGGAAAACATCTGGAGAGCACTTTGAAACATTTTTATAGTAGAGACCCAGATATAAGCATATCAGAAAACAAACACTAGAGCACTGGCTGTGCCTAGAAACCAGTTTCAGGGAAATAAACGCATACCAAGCAAAACCCCTACAGATTCCACCCCCCCTTGATTGCCCTACTGAATTTACACAACACTTTCCAACACTTGCAGGAATACCACTTCAAAGTGCTAAAAGTCATGCCCAAACTTCAAGGAATTGCAGTTAAAGTCCTAGAAAAAAGAGAGCACCTTCTGAGCATGCAGAGTGCAGGATGGTGGGTCTAATAATTGGTTACTACCAAGGGAACTGGAATTATTGCTTTGTGCCTTACACACACTAAGGATAAGGGATACTAAGCACACTCCAGTCGTTGGAAGGTAGCTCAGAGGTTTTTAATTATTGCATTTGTCTTCTTGTAGCTGTAATCTGAGTTCCTTTAATCCTTGGAACACCAATTCATCGGATGGCATCACCATCAACTTGCAAGGGAATCCTCTGTTGTGCAACTGCCAGCTCTCCTGGCTGCTGTCCAAGCCCGAGAAAGTTGTTGTGCAAAAGTAAGTGAGCTCAAGATCAAGTAATGCTCTTCAGACACAACTTCAATGTGCAAGTTGTTTGGGGGCCAGACATTCACCACCATTCACTAAGTTATTCAAATTCTTTGTGTGTTCTTCCCTTCCACAAGAAGGGAAGTAGAGGTGCAAAATAATGTCTCTTTCAGGGACAAAGCATAAAGTGTTATTAGCTGTAGATTCTACTTTAAGATGATCATGTTTTCTTTCTGTTTTGGACGATATTTCACTATTAGCTGGAGATAGAAAATGAGCTGTCCTGATGAGCCAGCCCTGGGAGCAGAAACTGGAAAACTTTAGAAGATCTTTAAAGAACTATTTTCTCCTAACCCTGCTATTCGCAAAGCTTACATCACCACCAGCAGCCAACAAAACCCCTTGCAAATAGCACCATTTCTCACCTATTGTTTTCATGCTCCCCTACGGTTTTACAGACTAATTACAATAAGCTGCAGTCAAAAGAAATATTTGCATGTAAATGGTCTCTTTTCCTTTTGAAAGGCCACCAAGAAGATTTGTCATCAAATCTCTCAGAGAGCAGGGAAGTAGATTGTTGAAATTAGCTAGTCTTTCATCGGGATGGGTTTAGCAGTTACATTCTTTACCAAAACTTCAGTGTCTGAGTAAGTAAAGAATTCGATCTTAGTCATTTAAAAGTCCCGCGTCAGCCCACCTCCAGCTGCCTAAACCAGCTGGATTAAGAATCCTGGGAATCCTGTTACATCTCTCTGCATGTGTTCCCCTGTTACTGCGGCATTAAAGTCTCTTTAAGACAATTTGCCTTGAATTCCGATGCCCTTTGCTAAAGTTCACAGCCATTGTTGTACCAAAGGACACTTCCCCTCGGGCAAAAGATATCCCTGCACCTTACAAAACCAAAAAGCCAGTTCCAGGTAAATTCCACAGTCAGTGCTGTGGAAAAACTGCCTGGACTATTGTTAAGACAATCTAGCTTTGGTCTAAGTTTCACATTCTCAGTAACATAAAGACTGTTTGACAGCAGGTCACCTATTCCAATCCAAGCAGCCTACAGAAACCTGTGATGTTCTGGATCTTGACTATTTTGCTTTCCCTCTGCAGGGCTTGGGAGACTTTTTGCACATCCCAGGAAGATTCAGGCAGACCTCCAACATCTTTGTCCCTGCTGGAGCTCTACAATAAATGCCAGTCAGAGAGCAACGTTACACTGCTCGATTCAAACACAGCCTTTCCTGATCATGATGCTTTCAGCTTCACCAGTGATGATGCCTCTGCTGTAGTAACAACTGACTCAGCTCTGCTGACCAAAGATTTGACTCACACCAGCTCCCTAATCCAGAGAGACGTGATGAGCACGGCAGCATCCAGCCCAGTGCCTACCAAAGACACCTACAGCAGCTCCCCAGTCCAGAGGGATGTGAGGAGTACAGCAGCCTCCAGCCCAATGCTAACCAAAGACACCTATACCAGCTCTCTAACCCAGAGGGATGCAAGGAGCATTGCAGCATCCAACCCAATGCTAACCAAAGACACCTATACCAGCTCCCTAATCCAGAGGGATGTGATGAGCACAGCAGCATCCAACCCAACTGAGCCAATCTTAACAAAGCCTAACAGTTCCTCCCACGAGGAGGAGGCAGTTTCTAAACCCACAAGCAATCCTCCTTCCTTGACATCTGTGACCTCCTTCCCGGTTTTTCTCCAAGAGCTCTTTGCTCAGCCCTCAGATCACAGCTCCACGAGTCCAGCTGGAACAGAACAGTTGCAGAGAGGGCTCAGAACAACTGACACAACATTCCCTCGGGAAGGGCCATTCAACCAGACCACCAGTGACTATTCCACTGGAGGAACAGGAGTCCCCCACACCACCAACCATCACATTCAATCCTCTGCCACTCATGCCAGGGAAGGTGCCCCCCAGACAAGCTCCCCACAGCCAATCTCCACCAGGAGCAGTGCCCACTCAGAGCCTGCACCCACCACACCATCACCTCATTACACTGATGACTATGACTACGAAGAAGAAGCAAAGGAAACCCCTGTGCAAACAGCCCACGCTGCCTGTGACTACAATCCTTGCAGGCACCTGCAGAAGCCGTGCAGGGAACTCCAGAACATATCCAAATGTTTATGTCCTGGCACGTCGAGGGAAGATGAGATTCCAGCCCCACCCAGGCTCAGAGAGGTGATTGAAATCACCGACAGCTCTGCACAGATACGCTGGTGTGCCCCATATTCAGTTGTTCACAGCTATGAGCTGATGCTTCGTGCCCAAGACAGCGAGGACAGGCATTTTGTCATGGACAACATCTACCCCACAGCCAGGCAGTACACTCTGTATAACCTGCTACCATTCACCACTTACCACATCTGTGTGACTGCCTCCAACAAAGCAGGGTCAAGCCAGACAACAGGCCAGGAAATTCCAGGTAATTCATGCACCACCTTTAAAACAAAACCCAGCTACAAGTACATTTTTGCTGGTCTATCTGCAGCAAGTGGACTCTTTCTCATTACCACAATCATTTTGTCTGTATGCCTGTGTAAGGCATGTAAAAAGCCTCAGAGTGAGCAGTATGGTACACACTTAGTCTCCTACAAGAACCCAGCATTTGATTATCCCTTAAAACTACAAACCACTAATTAGCTCTGGGTGATTGTTCTATGCATTCAAAGTTTGCTATCTCCACCACCTTGGTGTGTTTTTGTGAGACTCTGAGAATGTCCTTCAGCAAAACTATAAACCATCAGATTCCATAACCCTGACTTTTCTAGAGAGAAAACCACCAAAAAAAGAGAAAAACTAGTAATGAAGGTAGTCAACCAGAAAAAGTCTTTGGACCCCTGTTCCTGTGCTAAGCTGCAGCAAGCCTGGACACTAACCTTGAAAAGTTGTTTTTGTAATCACCTACAAATAGAGTAGCACAAATTTCACACAGTGAGAGGCTGCCTGGCCAGCTGTCTGCTTCCAGTATCTCTCATGAGCACAGTCAGATGAGAGCTGTAATTCAAGGTGCATTAAGCTGAGAGAGACACACTCTGCTTTCATTCACAGAGCAAAGCTGGGGGTCCAATTTTTTAAAGGTATTATCCACAAAGAGAGTTTAGCTGAAAGGAATGAGTGGGCTCAGTGACAAGGTCCTGCACAGATCTAACTCCTCTAAGTAAATGCAGTGGATGCAGATGATCAACCTAACTTCAGTTCAGGAAAAAGAAACATGAAATTTAATTGTAGTCACAGATTGTGCAGGATCCTTAGGCCAGGGGTAATTGTGTTGTTCTTTTTATGAGGCTATCCACAACTGAGCCTCACAAGTGCTTCCCCAAAACAAGTTCACAGGCAGTGGGGGGTTTGCAGTACAGCAGTGACCCTCAGAAGGGGGGAGGGGAGCATGCTAACATTTGCTTCCCAGTGGATTTTAAGCAGAGAGGATGTTCTGTCCCAATCATCCATCCCATCTACAGATTTAGCAGCTGATGATTTACCTCATACAGAGGCAAAAAGCCAAGTAATGAAGCAATTTAATGCATGTGCTGCTGAGGCTTGGAAAACCCAAATGCCCTGCACTAGCAGCAGACAGTTCTGCAGACACCTTTCAAATGAACTCTTGGGTGCCACTTTCTGTACAGTAATAGTAAGGGATGCCGACAATCCCAAGTTTGAGCTTGGCATTAGAATCCAAAGAGGTGTCCCAGTCTGGTATTTCCCCATGGGTTTCAGTTCCAGGAGCTGCCTGTTCCTGCTGCTGTACACACACAGTGCACAAAACCCCCTGAACTCTGAGGGGAAGGTGCTGTACTGTGCAAAGAGTCTCTGTTCTATTCTGTTGGGGTTTTTAATGCTTTCAGTATTACAGAAATAAAAGCCACAGAGCTATGTTCTGATTTTTTATTAAATACATGGATGCTGGTGTTGTCTTTGCCATCTACAATATTAAGCCTGAGAAATTAACTCCTTTTGTTGTTTTGGAATGAACTTTCAACATGTAGTAAAGAAATGTTTCTATTATGGTAGATTTGTGTTCTCTGATGTCCCAAAATCTTCCATTTTGTATGTGGCAGAAGGAGGCTTGTGCCTTCTCACCACTATGGGCTTGCAGTCCTTTCCTGGAAATCTGTCCTCTCCCCAGCACTGGGGAATGACACCATTACTGGGAATGACACCACCACTGGACAGATACAGATTCCTGCCACGTCTGCCCCAAGTTTGGCTGAGCCCCATGACTCAAACTCGTAATAGAAGTGAAATGCTAATGAAGAAGACAGGGTGGTGTCACCTTCCACTCTGAAAATCTCCTATTTTCACATTGTGGTAGTTCAGACTTTTTGCTGTTTGGACCCAGGTTTTTATACCTATTTCTGACCTGGCTTTTCCTGCGTTTTCTTGAGGATTTAGTGAATAGGTACATAGGATTGTCATTTGAAGTGAGCAAATAAACCAAAGTCTCATTATCCCAAACTGGGGCAGAGATGATACATTCCCTTGTGTTTGTAAAGCATAGTCCTAGGAGACCTTGACTGGGGTATTTGGTTTTACCAGAAACAAAACAAAATAAGAGATCTGTGAAGAGCAATTTATATTGTCTCAAAGATTAGTTCCAGAGAAGGGCAGAAAAAAAGATACTGCAACTGAAAATAAAGATTGCTCCAAATTAAATATGAGTTAGTCCAAAGTGAGAGGGCATAATTTAAAACTAGATATTGGGAGGACATATCTCCCTACCCTTTACCACACTGCAGCTCATAATCACTGAACCAAGAAGCTCATTACAATTGATTTCTCCAACCAGTTCTCACTCCAGCCTCTCCTGAATTTCACAGCCAAGGGAACATATTCGAGCCTCCCATTCTTTTAAAGTGCCCTTTCTGGGAGTCACACAAATATACAAATCCTCCTCCCACAGTCCCCACTTGTTCCAACTTAAAGTGACCTTCAGCAGGCCAATTCCATCTCAGCTGATGAACCATCCTGAAGCACAGATGCCCCACCCAGGGGCAGTGCCTCTCTCTTGCCTGGTAACACTCAACCCTTCCACAAGTGGAAAGGGGAATGCAGCAGGTTTAAAAACATGGGATTTGTGTTTATCAGCACCTATGAGAAGTATCAGTCCTTCAAATGCAGATTTTTTTTTCCTACTACCACTTTGTATTTTCATCAGGATTCATTTTAGTAATGACCAACTAAACTCTTTCCAGTGGAGGGAGCTCTCAGAGCACTGCTCAGGACTGGGGCAGTGAGGGGAGCAAAGCAACCCAGGGGCTGCACTGAAACTTTCCTGATAAAGCCATGTTAGGAAGCTTCCCAGCTTTGCTCCACCTGCTTGTTCCTCCCCCTTTTCCTGATTGCACCCAGCAGTAAATCCTGTTTGTACCTCCAGCTTCAAAGACATCAACCTTTGGCAGAGTGACTGCAATACCCAAACATCTCTGAAACAATTTTTAAGAGCTATCAAAAGCCAACATTAAAAAAATAATAATATATATATAACTAATACTTCACTTACTGTTGTGCAGTTCCACTTGTTCTGTTTCTCTGAAAGGAAGATCACTTGGGGGAAGTGCAGAGAGCATAGAAATACAGTTTTTTAAAAGCTTGTGCAGCTTCTTCTCTGTCTTTTCTTTCTCAAAGAGTCTTATCAAGATCCTTCTCCATTCACTTGTGTTTGTCTTCTTTCCAAAGAACCAAGTCCAAGCAAAGAGAGTCCACAACAGCCAATGGTGCCTGTGGGTGCATCCCCTGGTTGTCACAGCAGAAATGCACAATGCTCCATCTCTAACAGCACTTGAAAACCTGTCACTGAGTCTCACAGAGCCTCCCAGCAGAAATACTCTGGGAAATGGAGCTGATCCCCTCCATTCAGGAAAAAGAAGGCTCTTTAAGGGTCAGAACTCTAGCTAGCTGTGAGGGAGCAGGGAGGGACACCTTGCTTTTGGTGCAACCAATGCCATTAGAGAAGCAATCCCTGAAAGGCCTGTAAGCAGGCATGTAGGAAAGCCCAGAGCAGCAGGACAAGGTGCCTGATTCACCTCAGCACCAGAAGGGATCCCACGTTCCAGAGCTGTCCCAGGCCAGAGGGGTGTCAGGCATTAAATGGGCCAGCTGGGCAGTGATGCAGCCCAAGGCACAGAGCTCACACCACATCCCAGGCTCCATCAGCCTCTTCATGGAAGGATGCACAAGTTTAACCACGATGCTCCCTCAGCAAGCACTGCCCTGGAACAGCCACAGTCCTGCACAGGGATCTCTGGAACAACACGTTTGTGTGGAGTTACAAACGAGGATGGCTCTGAGGGCTCAGGATGTTGCTTGCCAAGAAGCCTCTGATTCATTCTTTACGTGTGAAATACAGAGAGATGTATCACAGGTGAGAACATGTTTTGTATTTGCAGAAACAGATATTAATAAAAGAGCATGTATAAACCCCGGGTGCTTTTTCTTTTCATCAGCTCTCCAAAGGATGCAGAGATTTTTTCCTGAACAGGACAATCCGTTCATCCCAACCTCTCTGAAAAGTAATCAAGCAGTACAACAAATTAACACTTCTGAAATACATCCAGGAGGCAACGCCTCACAGCAAGGCCAGTGCTCTGCTGGCATCTAGAGGGAGAGGGGGGAATCATCTCCCCAGGTATTCCCACAAAGATATTCTCATTCTTTCACCAGACAGCTTCAGCCTGCACCCTGCAGACCAAGGGTCACTGACTTACACTACCCGTGTGCTCCTGTGTGTCCTCACCTACTCCTGTGTGAAGGGAATGAAGTGCTGAGAATTAACAGCAGCAACAGTCCCAGTCCCACAGACTCATTCAGCAGTTTGTCTGTCCCTGCTTTATGACCAGGAACTTCTCTGCCAACTTGCCACTGATAAGGAAATATATAATTTTTTTTTTTTGCAAGAGCAAGGAGGAGCCTGAAAAAACTGGAAAATCAGTCTACAAGTGCAGTAAGATATATTTTTTTTAAACTATCGTAGCTTTAGAATCAGAGATCAGATCACATTCATGGCTCTTCGAGAAAAATAAACAGCAATGTCTACACTGATGTCTTAGCAGAGAAAAATCACTGTCAATAGAGTGGTTTTCTTCCCTCCCAAACCACACAGGGCAGTGCTGTGTTTTGTGCTGCTGCAGAACCCTCACCCTTCTGTGCTGTGTGACATTACCTACAAGCACAAGTAATAAGGTAATATTTGTATGGCACTGCATGCATTTCCTGACACACCCCCACAGTGTGTGTCCTCATTTTTCCTAGATCCTTTGCTGAAAAGACTGTGTGAGCAGTCTTTTCATCTATGGATGTCAAATTAGATTTTTTACAGGAACATAAAGGAGAAAAAACCCTCAGAAAATATTAACAAGAAATGGAAAGGACAAAAACTCTTCACTATACGTAGTCCAGAGCAGGAAGGAAACAAAGAAAATCAGAAGAAATCAAGTAAAAGAATCCCAAGAAAATCCATAAAACCCAGAATTCCTCATTCATTGTCTTCTCCAGGAGGTGGAAGCAGTGATGCAGCCATCCCATGAAGGCAGGGCTGGCAGCTCCTGCAGGGCTCAGCCTCAGGCACCACAAGCCCAAACTTCTGGCATGAAACTCCAGATAGAAGAAGTAAAAAACATTTTCTAGGTAGAGTTTCTTCTTCTCTGAAAAACTAAAATTTACTTGTGCAAAAAACTTCATGCTGGGAAGACTTGAGTATTGCATTTAATAAATGTTTAGAAGCTACTCACTCTTATCAGAGCATGGTTAAGGAATGGTACTTAAAACTTATCTCAGGCCATGGGGTGAAATGATGTCACCCTGTTTGGGGCAATCATTCTTTCTGCTGTCACCACTGTGGCCTCGAGGATACTCAGTGAGTTATCTCCAGGGAGAAGCAAAAAAGAGCCTCTGGAAGATTAACTTCCCTTTCAGGAACATTGTGCCAGCAACAAACATCCCCAGAGGATTGAGCTCTGTCCTCAGGGCAGCTCTAACTAAAAATCTCTCTCCTTCTTGCAGCTGCCTATTCACACAAAGCCAGGAAATGCAGAGTTTCTACCACTTCTAGTCAAAATTAGGTCCAAGTCCTATTTGGAGGACAGAGTACTAAGCACACGAACCTCATTCTTTTTGAAGAAACTAAGCTAAAAAACTCCTTTACAACCCCAGGATCTTGTGTGGGGGTGTTCATTGTGGGATTTGTTATTGTCTCATTGCTTCTTGGAGATGCTGGAAAAGGTCAGAGCAGCCAGAAATTATGATAACAGGGCAAGGAGAACAATATAAAGTGCAGGCAACTCCAAGTCTAATCTCAGCTCTTAAGAAAAATCCAAAAGGCTTCAGGGAGTGCTGGCTTTAAACGTGACCTAATGACAAATTTGGTCCTTGGGTGCCCTGGCTGACAGCTCAGCCTTCACCCTGACATGACAAGTCCTAAACCACCAAGCCTGCCCTGGCTCAGTCCCCACCTGATGCCACCTTCACACCTGCAAGGGCCTCATGAAACCAAACCATGGTCAGGGAGTTCATACTGGACACACAACGAGGCCGATGAGGGTGACAGGGGACAACAAAAGTGGGTAACAAAACCCCCTTAAATTAGCCAGACAACTCATCTCAAACCCAGTACATCCCTGAGGGCTGGTGAAACCCTTCCCCTTCCCTGAAGCCCAGCCCCAGGGAAGGAACCTTGCCAGACCAAAATTGTTAGTAAGGATCCCACTGACCACAGCAGCTCTAAACTTAGCTCAGCAGCTTGATACCAACCCAAAACCCAGGCCCCACCCAGCAATGGAACAAACTGACTCCAAGTGTTTCCTAGCACTGGAGGAGCTGCTTTTGCCAAGCACAGAGCTGTGTGTAACTGGGTGGCTGGGACAGCCCCAGCTCTAACCTTCATTTCCTTCAAAATCCTGGAAAATCCTTGCTCCCAGCCCTAGGGCACCACTGAGCAGCACGTGGTAACTGCTGGTAATGGCTCACAATCTGTCTGTGTTTTCCTCTCAGGTCCTTTGTGGCATGCTGTGGCAAAACCAAACCCAAAGCCCAGCTCAGCACCAGAGAAATGACGTCTGCCACCCCCCAGATTTACACAATATCCTTGGATGTAGCTATGTCACTGATTATACACACCCAGGGGAAACCAGGAACTTCCTGGGATACCACAACAAACTAAATGATCCCTAACGTGAGGTGACCAACCACAACCTAAACCTTCCTCAACAGCTCCTTTAAAAGCTTGGCTCTTTATTGATTCCAGCTATAACATTGTATTAGTGCTAAATATCGAGGATTTGGTACTGCTGCCATACTTTCTTGGTGTAATTTAACAGCAAGGTCAGAGTTCACAGTGCTTTTGGTCATTCAGGGTGTGTTTGGATAATTTTAGAGGTCATATAAATCCAGATATATGCACTATTACTATATAGACTATTACTAGGTAGAACTTTTCCCTGTATATGACCTAGGTGTGCATTCTCTACCTTTATACAAAAACTGGTTTCCTCTCAGCCTGGTAAAAAATTGAACATAAAAAGGCAAAGACCATCCACTTCCAAATCCTCTTCTCAGTTATCTGTTTCAAAGGTGCATAAATCCAGAAAAAAAGAAACAAACCAAAAGCATTTTACTCATTTTGACAACTGTCCAAATGCTGGATTTTGATGTCTGACCCTACAAAGCTGTTGCTGGCACTGGAAAACTGCTCACCATGGGGATGTGTTTCACTGGCAACAAGCTCCTGATATAGGTGCAGGTGCTTGAAAATGGAAAACAAGCACAAGAGCTCCCATTCTCCACCTGTTTCTTACACCTTGCTGGTGCAGGGGAAAATTCTTGGATAATTTTCTTTACACAGGAGCACTTTAAACCCTGACTTTTCACACCCAGCCAAAGATATGCCATAGAAATTACAGGGTTTAGGTATTGTGTGGGCATTTTCCTTTCAGTCAGAGCTCTTTTTTGAGCTGCTGTGTTTTACTGTGAACACAATACAAAATGAATTTGCCTTGTGGGTTCCAGTATGTGCTTTGCATCTAAACGACATTACATTTGTATGCTATTTAGGGTGAAGAAAATAACTTTAAAAGCTATTCAGAAATATAAAATAAAAAAAAAAACCCAGAAGCTTCTTATAGCAATAGAATAGTTGAGCTCATCCTAATAGGTATAAGCCATTTTTCAACTCTAACCTTATTTTCAGTGATGATAAAGCCTACCACTCTACAATAGCGATACAAGCTGAGCCTCTACGTCACATGGGTGCTACAGGCTGCTACAAAAAAATATACCTTATATCTGTTCTTTTCCTGTAATTCAATCCTGTCTAAGTTCACCTGTGACAAAGGGGCTGCTTAAACCCTTTTTTGGCAACGGGTTCTGCAAAAAAACAAGTCTTCAAAAGCTACCCAGGACACATGGGATGGCACAGCAGGTCCTGGACTTAGATCCTGGGGTTGTAATGGAGTTTTTTCTTGAAATTTAGCAGGGAAATTTCTTGAAATTTAGCAGGGAAAAACTGCAAAGTGCCATACCGAGATCTATAAAAGGGAAAGGCTGAGGCTGCCTGGTGTTGAGTCAAACCATCCCTCCCTCAGTTCCCGGTTCCCTCAGGGCTGAGGGCTGGATCCCGCGGGCTGTGAGCCCCGTCCCGCACCATCTCTCCCTCAGTTCCCGGCTCCCTCAGGGCTGAGGGCGGGACCCCGCCGGCTGTGAGCCCCGTCCCGCACCATCTCTCCCTCAGTTCCCGGCTCCCTCAGGGCTGAGGGCGGGACCCCGCCGGCTGTGAGCCCCGTCCCGCACCATCTCTCCCTCAGTTCCCGGCTCCCTCAGGGCTGAGGGCGGGACC
>JANPWX010000088.1:1659977-1690340 GCA_024734555.1 Trochalopteron elliotii
GCGCCCCGCTCCTCCGCAGCAACATCGCCGCCGGCAAAGGTGCGGCGGCCGTGGGGGGAGCCGGGCCGGGCCCCGCGTGGGCCGCGATTGGGGCGGGGGGCGATGGATCCCCCGGTGCTGGGCAGCGCCCGGGCCGTGCCCCAGGGATACGAGCAGGAATTCCATGGGTTTGACGGCTGGAAGCTGCCCGGGATGGGCCGGCGAGCGCAGGGGATGCGATATTGGGCACTGACAAGAGCCCCGGTTGCACTGCGTGCTGTGTTCTGTTCCTTTGTGATTCTCCAGATTTAAAATGGCTGCAATCAAGTGGCCAGATATTAATTGCTTAAAAAAAAAAAAGAAGAGTCTGGAAATCAGGCCTGATACTGCAGTGTTTTATATCATTCCGCTATTTGGGATCCTTTAGTCTGTCTGGGAACTGCTAAAAAGTGGGAGGAATTTTCTTTTTAGAAAACATGTTTAAGTGATGGAGCGTTTGTAGTTCTCTAGACGAGCTTACAAATGTTTTCTTCTCTTGCCAGCTGTTGCCGATGCAATTAGAACGAGCCTTGGACCAAAGGGAATGGATAAAATGGTAAACTTTGTGTTTTAAATTCTCAAAATATTAAGCTTATTAGGGATACTGTAAATTCAACGTGTCTTATAGAGGACACTACCTTTTGCTTTAGTTCTTTCCCTTGTTTCAGGTATTCCTGGGAAAGTGGGAACTAAATGGACATCTTGGTTCTGAAAATGATGTTAAAAAATATTTTGAGCCTCAAATGAAAGATTTGCAGCTGCTGACCAGAACTGTGTTCTTGCCCTTTATTCCCAGATTCAGGATGCTAAGGGAGATGTGACAATCACTAATGATGGTGCCACTATCCTGAAACAAATGCAGGTTCTGCACCCTGCAGCCAAAATGGTGAGTGGTTTCTTTTCCATTGTGTGTGAATTTGAGGAGCATTACCCAGGATAGTGACAGAGCAGGAAATTTTGTGCATTGTGCTCCAGGAACATTTATTTTGATTGTGGCATGTGCTTAAGAGTTACACACCATTATTTATTATTATTATAAGGAACCCAGTGTTCCTTATGCACAATCCCTCTGGACATGTTTTAAGACATAAGAAAATGTAGCCTAAACCTTCATCTGTCATTTGAGAAGGAAAAGCTCATGTCCCAAACCATGAGGACAGAAGGGAATGAGCTAAGGTGTGGTCAGATGGTCTGAGGATGCAGCAGCTGGTCCTTTGAGGTATTCAGTGTTCATGGATTTGGTTGTGATTGGAGATAGAAATGAGCTGCCTGTGACCCTCCTCCAGGGAAGGAAAAGGTAAACCTGTTAGATAGGTGTGTTCAGTTTTGAACTGGGGGAAAAAAGCTTTGCTTCTGGAAGTCACTTACTGTACCATAGCTGTATTTTGGCCAAAGAAATGTCTGGGTATGGGTGAACAGCACTCTAAATATTTATTGTTTTGTCATCATTTCTCCTTTAGTTAGTAGAGCTGTCAAAAGCACAAGATATTGAAGCTGGAGATGGCACAACCTCTGTTGTTGTCATTGCTGGAGCTCTTTTGGATGCCTGTTCCAGACTCCTCCAGAAAGGTAAATATATTCATTTAACATGCAGAGACTGTAGGTACTGAAATCTGTTTGTCCTCTCTTGCATGTGTGGGATGAAGCTTGAAGTAGCTGTATTCAGTTGGAAGGATAAAAGGTGTATCCCACACTCCAGAGAAATTGGGGAGTTTCATACAGGACTGTGGGAAAACAGTTCTTGAAAGTCTGAAATTTAATCAGTGTCAGCCTCCTCACAGGCATCAGCTGAACAGCAGCAGCTTTAGGAATGCCAAGAGAACTCAGAGAAAGTGTTTCTGGGATGTCAGGGATCACAGGGAAACGTGCAGGACTTGTCTGATAGGACAAATCACTTGGAATGTTACAGCTTTTTCTCTCAGTTTTAACAGCAGAAAATAATAAGGGAGGTCACACACCAGTGAAAAACATTCTGCTGAAATGCCTTCAGTTTATTCTGACCTGAGTATCTTGAGTTTTAAAAGGGAAAGAGACGGTGAAGAAAACTCAAGAAAAGTATGTTTGAAAGTGTGAAGTGTCTAACAGGCATTTTTCATGCTCTGCACAGGAATTCACCCCACCATCATTTCGGAGTCATTCCAGAAGGCTCTGGATAAAGGCATTGAGGTGCTGACCAACATGGCCCAGCCCGTGGAGCTCAGTGACAGGGAGACCCTGCTGAACAGTGCAACGACCTCCCTCAACTCCAAGGTACAGCTGCACTTGGACTGGCAGCTCCAGCCCAGCCAGGCCTTTCAGCTTTTCAAGTCTAAGAAAGAGCAGTTCCATTTTCTGTACATCCCTGAGTGTGGGTTTTCCCTTCAGCATTGCTGCTCTGTCCTTGCCATGGAGCAGACATGAAGAAGATGCCTTGTGAAGACATCTTTGCCTCAAAATTCTGACATCAAATATTAAAACATAATGACAGTATTGTTGTGAAACTGCTGTTCATCAGTGTGAAGTCTCTCACCATGTTTTCTTTACCATTGAACCCCTTAGGTTGTGTGTCAGTATTCCAGTTTACTTTCTCCAATGAGTGTGGACGCAGTGATGAAGGTCATTGACCCAACTACAGCCAATAGTGTGGACCTCAGAGATATTAAAATTGTTAAGAAGTTGGGGTAAGAAACAATATGTAATTAGACAGATTTTGTCTCTGTGAACTCACTTTCCCAGAGTGCTCCAGTCATGGGTTGTGTTTTGTTTCCAGAGGCACAATTGATGATTGTGAACTGGTTGAGGGACTCGTCCTGACTCAGAAGGTGGCAAATACCGGCGTAACCAGAGTGGAAAAAGCCAAAATTGGCCTCATTCAGTTCTGCTTGTCTGCTCCAAAGACAGATGTAAGTCAGACTGTGGCTAGAGCAAAGCCTTGTGCTCTAGGACTTGAGACAAGCAAATGGAATAACAAATGTTTTTTTAAGATGCTGTGGTGTCAACTGTCCTACACCTAGAGTGAAGGACTGCTGGGTCCTAAAAAATATTATAGTTGGTATAAAAATTGTTTAAATTATGAGAAACACTGAACTGTCTCTAATAGTATCTTGCTGTTATGCTTCTTTGTTTAGAGTAACAGCATCTTATGTTAAAAAATGTGGCACATTTGGACACTTGCTTTCAAAGTCAGTTCACAATATTTGCTTTTCTCTTTTTTATTTGAAATAGATGGACAACCAGATCGTTGTTTCTGATTATGCTCAAATGGACAGAGTGCTGCGTGAGGAGAGAGCCTACATCCTGAACCTGGTGAAGCAGATCAAGAAGGCTGGGTGCAATGTGCTGCTCATTCAGAAGTCCATCCTGCGGTATGTTAACTCCCAGGCACCGGCTCTCTGCACCTGCTCAGGGGCACAGTTGGAATTGTTTGGAAAACTGAAGCCAAACACAGTCACACTTGGCACAGTAACAGTGACTGTACCTTTAGAAAGCAGCAGCACTTGTCTGTATTTTGAGTTTGAAGACATCCTTTGATGACTTTGTTCTCTACTGGGACCTGACTCCTTCCCTCTTGTTTGCAGGGATGCTCTCAGTGACCTGGCCCTCCATTTTCTGAACAAAGTTAAGATCATGGTGGTTAAAGACATTGAAAGAGAGGACATTGAGTTTATATGTAAGGTAAGGTGGGTCATATAAATGAGCAGCAGTACTTAAAATCTACCCCAAAACTAACTGCCCAGACAGGGCCAGTTTATTGTGACATTTTCACAAGTTTCATGTTTTGACTATAATGCAAGAGCAGACATTTCCCTAAAAAACATTCCTGCTCTGCTGAGCAGTCACACTTCTATAGAAGAATTCAGGACAGATGTAAAAGCCACAGTCCCTTCTGCATTTTACCATCATATACAAAATAACAATGTGCAGCATACTTGCTGACTCTGCAGTCAGCCTCTGGATTAATTTTTTTTCCCATTATTTTTTCAGACAATTGGAACTAAGCCTGTGGCTCACATTGACCAGTTTACCCCTGACATGCTGGGCTCTGCTGAGCTGGCAGAGGAGGTCAACTTGAACGGTTCTGGGAAATTAATAAAGGTGAGTGAGGGACAAAATGTTAATACTGACTAAACATCTGTCATTTTAATAACTGGAAGCTTTGATGCTTTTTACTATGGAGTTTATTACATTTAAGTATCTATTTTTAAGCTCTGAGTAGCCACCGACTTTGGCAGTGCAGTGGTTTTGATTGACCAGACAGACATCAGTTCTCTTACAGAATCTGCAGCTGCTAATGGCAGTGTCTTTTTGTCCCAAACTTCTGTTTGTTCCCCAGTGCCAGTATTTGGTTTTATGTTTTAGATTACAGGCTGCACAAACCCTGGCAAAACTGTGAGCATCGTGGTCCGTGGATCCAACAAACTGGTCCTGGAGGAAGCCGAGCGCTCCATTCACGATGCCCTGTGTGTCATAAGGTGCTTAGTGAAGAAAAGGTAACGTCTCAGTTGGGTTAATTAGTGACACATAAAGCCTGAGTGTGTGTGCACTAATGTGAAGTGAGGCTTGCTGGTCATTTCTGTGCCCCCAGGGCTTTGATTGCTGGCGGTGGAGCCCCGGAGATCGAGCTGGCGCTGCGGCTGAACGAGTACGCCCGGACCCTGAAGGGGATGGAGTCCTACTGTGTCCGTGCCTACGGGGATGCCCTCGAGGTCATCCCCTCCACCCTGGCTGAGAACGCAGGGCTCAACCCCATCTCCACGGTAACAGAGCTCAGAAACAGGCATGCCCAAGGAGAGAAAACAGCTGGCATTAATGTCAGAAAGGTAACGGGTTAGAATACCTGGGTGTTACAGGGGAAATGCTTAACCATGGAGCTGGACTAGGGAGAGGGCAAGGTGGTGTCTCACAGTGGTAGCCTCCCTAAAATGAACAGAGGGAAATTACAGCTTGTTCTCTAAAGAGTTCACCTTGAGCACTGATAATGGCAGACATTAAATGCTGTATGCACAGGACAGGAAACATCTCATGTCTCCACAAAAGCATTTCAGCTACAATAAAAGATCCATTTAGAATGATCCATCAGTAGGATCAGCAGTGGAAGGTGGTCGTAAGTTGGGAGTAGCACCACAGCTTCTTCTCTACTGGCACTGTTGACCTTTTCTGTTGGCTAATTTTGGCTGGCTATGTCAAATGCTTGGGGAGAGAAGATGCGTGCTGTGATGCTGTGATAGTCTAGGAGTTGACTGCCCTCAGGATTCTGCTAAAAGAAAACATGCTAAATATGACTGTAGTCTGTCTTGCACAAAGTGAAGGCTCCTTGTTCCCCTAGGGTGGCATTTCCAACATCCTGGAGGAGCTGGTTGTGCAGCCTCTGCTGGTGTCTTTGAGTGCACTGACCCTGGCAACAGAAACCGTGCGCAGCATTCTCAAGATTGATGATGTGGTGAGTGGTGCTGGCACCGTGGTTTGGGTTAACCTTCCTTCACAAGCACCAGGATATTGGCATTCATTGGCTGTGCTTCAAAATGCAGTTACTGTGTAGACTATTCTCAGTTTGTGTGCTACTTAAGACCATTCAGCCTTTTAATAACTGCAGGTAAAATTAAATGCATTATAAATACTGCACCATAAAGCAAGGAATTAGAGTCACTAATAGCCCAGGATCTTTAAACAAAGAAGGAATTGTGATGTTTCCTGTGATTTCTTCTGGCTGACTCTGTGTCCTCCCTGCAGGTGAACACTCGAGGATAAGCTGAGCAGAGAGGTGGGGACCATGGCCTCGAGCTCCTGCCCTGTAGCTGGAATATGGATTCCTCACCAAAAGCGCCTGTGTGAATTGTCTTAAACTCCACCAAGACTGATGTACTTTGATCAGGTTTAACTTAAAAAAACAGCTTGTTTTCAAAAAGAAAATGCTGTTTTATCAATAAACACACAGTAGTCTACCTGAGTCTCTGCTGTATAATTTTGTTAGAGTTTGTTACATTTTCTTCCATTTGCTTTTCTCTGCTCCTCTTTATCTCTGAAAAGTTTAAGGCAACCAATCACCTCTTGTGATATATTCTAAAAAGACCCTTGAAATGCACTGTAGTGACACAGCTGGCTTAGAGCTGCTTGTCCCAAAGCTTTCCCTAAGGGTATGGTATTACCTGCCCTCAACGATGCCAGGCTAGAGGGGAGGAGGATCTTTGCAGTGGGAGCACATCCCATTCCTTGCTCTTCTGAGGTCTGCAGTGATTACTGATGCCATCACATGATCGAAAGTCCTACAAAGGGTGTTCTTCACATGCTTTCCTCCCCCTGCTCCCAGAATAATTGGTTTTCCCAAGGCTGGCTGAGAAGTCAAAAATACACTGTTCTATAATAATGCAAATTAACTTCCCAACTTCTCATTCTTACCCTGACATTTTGAATTAACCCTTTCATCTCTGTTATCGCTTTATTGAAACAACCCGATTCCTCTTAATATTTAAAGGGGAGGGTTTCTTCCGTTTCTTCTCACTTTTCCATTCATGTTTGACTGGAGCTGGAGCTTTTGAGTGAATTTCCACCATGGTGTTGACCTGCTGTTGTGCCTTGCCAAGTAGAACAAACAAGCTCGACTACTAATTAATAAATTAGACAATCGATTTAGGCATTAATGCTCTGCATGAATTATTCATTGCCTGTTTAAAATTGCAAATGCTGCCTTACCCCACAGGGTCACATCCAACAATGATCTTTTAGTTTAGGTACTATGATTAAAGCTTTCATCCCCCATTATTACACAGTTACAATTCTTCACAAAAATTACAACTGTGTGTGATTTCATCACAAGAAGAATTTGTAATTACAGTAAATAGATCCATCCAGCATTAATGCTTCTTTGTAGAGGCAGAATGTTCCTGCTTATGCTGGTTTAGGATAGAATATTCCTGGGACAGAATGTTCCTGCTTATCCTGGTTTAGCCTTACCTGCAATTGCTTACCTGAAGTGCAAATTTCAAGATGGAAAAAAGCCTCTTTAATAACTGGAGGGTGCAAAAAAGTGGGCTTGTCAGTGAGAATTAGAGGTTCCGACTAAAATCCCGCAAAAAGTTACCTACAAATCCGCACGGGCAGCGGCAGCGAGTGGGATGAAGCCCAGCCCCGCACGGGCCGGCCGGTTAACGCGCCCCCGGGGCCGCCTCCGCGGGGGCGGAGCGGGAGCCGCCTCCCTGCGCTCCCTGTCCTCTCCCTGCGCTTCCTGCCCGCTTCCTGCGCTCTTCCTGCGCTCCCTGCCCGCGCTGGGGATGGAGGACCCGCACCGGGCTTTCTGCCTGGCCGCCTCCTGCCTCCGCACGCCTCTCGACCCGCGCACACGGGCGCCCGCCGCGCTCTACGAGCGGGGGCCGCCGCCCGCCGCCGCGCAGGTACCGCGGGCACGGCCGGGAGGGGCTCCTGGGGACGCGGGGCCAGGGGCTTTCCCCTGGAACTGCTCCGCAGAGCAGAGGGCTCTCCGCGCTCCCCCGGCACCGCACGGGCCTCCCTGGGGCACAAGGGCCACACACACACGGGGGACACCTGACAGATGGCCCTGTGCAGCCCCGATCCCTTAATGAGCTTGTGGCACCATGCCGTCTGCACAGCCGGTGTAAGAAGTGGCCGTGCCCAGCCCGGGGCACAGGCTGGGATCGATCCAGAAAAGAAGCTGGATTCATACACGCTGGTGGCAGCAGCAGATTCAGGGAGGTGGAGGGTGCTGGTGCTGGGAGTTCTGTGTGGACGCTGTAAATTCGCTGCTTCGATCCTGCAATTCCCATTGCATGAGGTCACTGCTGGGGGAAAAAAAACTTAGAGATTTTTGCAGTGAAACCCTGACATAACATAAAACAAGATTTTTTTGTTGGAATGTCAAAGCTTATTAAAGTACCCCTATGTGGAAAAGTAGTACTCTAGGTTTTTTATAAAGAAACTGGCCCATAGCTTTTAAAAACATGCTGCTTAGAACAAAATGAAGCTTTTCTGATGCTGACTAACCTGGCTTTAATAACTTCTCTGACATGTGTAAGCTTTTAAAATACTTAAAGAACATTAGCTGCACACAGGTGCAAGCTGCCAAACAGTATTGAAAATATAAGCTGTGCAGAATCCCTGTCATTTCACAGTAAGTTATGGAAATGGAATAAACATTTATGCACCACATCTCTAATGACTTATTTTTTAGAGTGGTTATGGAACTAGGAGGTTCTGTTTGCTTGTAAATAAAGGCATTTTTAGAGCTGCATAATAATCAAGGAAAAATTGCATTTTACTAAGTAGTTAATTTTTTTCTTCTGGTAAGTCCTTTTGATCTTATTTCCTGTTATAAACATATTGATTACAGAGCAGTCTTGGGAATTTTTACAGGCTTTAAATAGAACCCTTAGGATATAAATTAATATGCAATATGATTATTCCATGTACTTCTACATTACCATTTGTATACAGGTATCTCTATTTGTGTTACTTTACGGTTCATTAGACTTAATTAGGATAAAGCAATATTAAGAACCTTGTTCCCCTTCCTTCTAGCAGAAAAGATTTACAAACATCTCTTCTAGGATGACTTTGACTTGGATTCAAATATCAACAGAGAGCAGACCACCCCTCCAAAGAGAGACTGTGACAAGTGGATAGACTTTTCCAAAATGTACAATTCAAATCAAGAGTATTACTTGAAGCTGGAAGAGTTGAAGAATGCCCACATGGAGACCATGGCAAAACTGGAAAGTATGTATCGGAACAAGCTGTATTTAAAAGGAGTCCAACCCTTGGATAAGAGGAATGACACCTCTCCAAAGTGCTGTAGGTAAGTTGGGGGGCACTTTTTAGCTGAGGATTCCCAAATGTTTTGCAGGCAGCTGTAAAACAGCAAGGTGTGTTTCTGGGCTGGAAAGTGTTACACTCCCCATCTCTCCGAAGGAGAGTGATAATCAGGGGAAAGTAATTTTTGATAATAGAAATGCTCATTACCTTGCTAATGGTCTGTGAGGTTTAGAGGTGGGTGTGCAGCAGGAATTGGGCAGCACATTTAGGTAGGCACGGGGCCTTTCCCAAGTCAGGAAGTGGAGACTTGGTGATCAGCACTAAAACCAGGATCTGCTTTGAGTGCCCCGTGTGCTGCTCTTTTCCCTTTTCTCCTCCCTCAGGCACTCATTTTTGTTTCTAGTGATGATTCCTCAGAGTGGAAGTCACCAGCTTTGCATCAGTGTTGGGCTGGCTCAAACCAAGTATTTTTCTTCCCCTTTATTCTCAAGGCCAACTTGGGACAAGAGTTCATATCAGCCTCTTAACCTGCACAAATCCTTTTCTGACTCAGACTTAAGTGATCCCTCGGGCTCAAGCGTATCCGACGCGTCTGATGAAGAATTAGTGCTTGAGGGGAACGGCAGCGAAACTGGATCATCCTCGTTTGCTAAGCAGCAGATTGAAAAAATGTGGGATGGCTTCTCTCTGGAAGACTACATCTCCCGTGCCAAGCACAGCTTGCCCAGCTCACCAGCCTGCAGGAAGGTGCACAAGAAACAGAAAGTGTGGTCCCCCAGAATCACTGTGCCCAAGCCTTTCCAGATGACCATCAGAGAAGCTCAGAGGAAAGAGCAGAATGTCAAATCCAAGTCACAGATTGAGCTGGAGAATCACCTACTGAAGAAGCAGCTAGAGGAGGAAGCAGAGTGTCAGAAAAAATTCCGAGCCAATCCCGTGCCTGCCGCCGTTTTCCTGCCGCTCTACCACGATATCGTGCAGCGCAACGAGGAGCGCAGGAGGTCTGTGAGGGAGAGGAGCAAACTCAAGCTCCTGGCTTCCCAAAAGCCTTTTAAATTCATTGAGCGAGAGAGGCAAAGGAGTGAAACCAGGAAAATGCTGTTGAAAGACGTTTCCCCACCTGAAAATAAAACTAAAGTGTTCAGAGCGAAACCGGTCCCGAAATGTGTTTATAGTCCAGATTTCAATGACAGGCTAAAGAAGGAGGAGCTCTACAGGGAAATCAGGATCAGGATGAGAGCTGAGGAGCTGCTACGAAATTCATCTGTACCCAACAGCAGACTGGCCTCAAAAGAGACCAGCAAAAAGAAGAAACACAAGAGCACTGAACCAAAGCAGACAGAACACAAACCCAAGATCAAATCAAGCGTTCCCGATTTTGAACTCCTACATGAGAAATTCCAGAAACGCCTCCTGCAACAAAAAAAAGTGAAACACCTCACAGTCTGTGAGCCTTTTGACCTTTGCACTTCGTACATTCCCTCAAAAAAGGGCAAGATCTTGAAGGACATTCAAGAGGATGAAGAAAAATTGAAGGAAACACGGTGGCCATTTGCCTCTCCGAGACGGAAACCTCAGGTGGGGCAGGCAGGGGCAAACTCACATCTCTTGGGAGGAGCAAAATCCAAATCTCCCAAAAGCACAGAATCCACGAGACGACGGCAAGAAGCCCTAAGGTGACTGCTTAGAGGTGTTCTACTTTATATATACTTGAAAAGTAGATTTTTTTTTTGTATTAGTATATATTTGGTACTTTAATTGGTGTTATTTTTGGTACTTATACATACGTAGTTAATTCTTCCATGCAGTGAATATAGGATTTAATTTGTTAATATAAGGGCTTATAATATAAATCTTAAAATATTTAAATATAGGACTTAATTGGTATTTATTATTGTTAAAGGAACACTAGTACATTTTTGGCAGCATGTCCCTAAGAAAAAGACAAATGACTGCTGTTTCCCAGGATATCCCGAATCCCTTAAAATGGCACATACCTTGTGTGCTCTCATAGCAACCCTGTTTTCACCCTGGTTTTCTCTTTGGGATCATCTTTGCCAAAGCTTCCTTTGAAGTCTTGCTCTAGATTTAAGATGAATTCAGCCTTAGTTTATTTTCCCCACCAGGAATTCCCTTGAGGAAAAGAAAAAGCTGGAAGAACAACAAAAAAGGAACAGAACCAAGCAGAAACAAAGAACGAAAAAATTCCAGAAAATTGTGATGTCTCGGGCTGAGGCCAATGACCCACATCAGAGCCTAGCTCAGGTGTCTAAATCCAGAATAAAAACATTCAGGTATTTTGTTGCATTCCCCTGAATCCTGAACACCTCATTCAACAATGAGAAGGAGAGGTTTGGGGTTGCACTATATGTTAAACATACAATGTGTAAAAAAATAGCATGGTCTAAGTTTAGATACTTACAGGTGGTAAATTAAACATGGTACAAGCAGCTGGTTAAAAAGTGGCCAAATTTAGCATTTCAACTGGCAAATTGTTGCTAACCTATACAGAGCTCAGAGTATAGAAATATATGGCATATAGAAATATATATATTCCACATTAGATTATTATAGATTCAGTAACTGGAGAGTCCTGTGTTTTCTCCATTGATGTATCAACTAAAGAGGAAAAGGTTATAAAAAACAAAAGGAAAGGGAACAGTGTGGATACAAAATATCCTTGCAGAGCTGGATACTGCACTGGTGTCGGTACAACTTTGGTGCAGCAGTGAACATGTCACAATTCACTTCTTTGTCCCAGCAGGTCCCACTGAAGAGGGAAATTAAAGCAGGAATATTTTAACTTCACAGTGTAACAGAAGTGACTGAGGAAGCTGCTGGTGCTCAGGAGGAATGGGATCCAAGGTTCCCTGGAGTAGAGATGCAGTGCAAACTGCATCATTTGTGTATGACTGAGCACCCAGGGAAGAACACTTCTCAGAGTGCTGTAAGCTGCCACTCCAGATGGCTCCAGCTCTGACACAGCTCTAACCCCGTGACTGCTGCTTGGCCTTGTGTTTGGGGCTAATTTAACCCTTTCTGCTTTTCTAATCCTAAGAGAAATTAATCCTGTCTGAACAAGCCTTTAGTGAGCTTTGTTATCCGGCCTGACACGGTGGTACTGCTGCAGTATTGTCAAGTTAAGGTGCTTTTAGGTGGGGATGGTCAGAGGCACTGACTGCTCTGCACCTTTTGCTTCATGCCTGGGCAGGATTCTTGGGCAACAAGCACAAATGCTAATTTCCAGTAACCTGGCATACTGTTAATAACAGGAGCTTTATAATCCATGTGTCCTTGAGCACATGATCTGCTGACTCTGGGACAGAAGCAGAAAACAGCTGGAGTCAGAGTAGGTAGGGAATTAAGAGAGACAGTAGGTGATTGTAGATGTGATTTGTGTTTGTAGATGTGATTTAAGTTCATTCAACAGCAAATTTCACAATACAGTGTTAAGCTTAATCAGATTTCAGAAGCTCTTGTCTGGGTGTAAAATGCTGCTGGTGCAGAGCCAGATCACTTCCCTGGTGCTGATGCAGGAGGTTGCTGCAAGTGTTTAACCTGATAATGCTCCTTTCAGCACAGGTGGGCAATAAGGTCTGTCAGTGGCAGTGCTCTTTCAAAGCAAGGAACAACGTGGAAGTTCACTTCCCAGCTTGGTGAGGAGTTCAGAGATGGTCAGGGAGAGAGGCTGGAGGAAGCAGAGGTGTAAAATGCCCCCCTTAGTCTCATCCTCACCCTGGAGTGTCTTACCTGCAGTGCCAGATCTGCCCATCACAGAGCTGCCTGTCCCATACTGAGGAGGGGTTACAGCCCATTCTACCTGGATTATCCAATGCTCCCTGTGATCCCAGAGATCATTTCAGTTATGAATCAACAGTTTCATTGTCGTGGGCCCTTGACAAGCCACCTTAGGAAAAAAGTGTTCCATGATCCAGACTGTGGCCACCTCTCTCAGGTGATCAACTGCTAAAGTAGCAAGATTCTCCTCATCAGACTTTAAAAGTACTGATTTTTATTTAATGCTCTTAATTTCCTATGGTGTATTCTGTTTAATTTTGCTTAGAACAACTGGAAGATCTGCATGTAAAGATCAGCATGTAAAATACCCTAAATATCCAAAATTTTTACCAAAAAACCCGAAGAATGCAAACTCAGCCTCTATTTAAGTCCATTAGCCAGGACCTCCCTCTGCTTAGCCAAAGAGACTTCTTCAGAGATGAGTTGTTCAGTACCTTTTATGTGTCTTGAAGTATGACCACATTTAATTTGTTATGAGCAATTGAACTGCTGTAGAAAATTACTCCTTCTACTATAAATTAATAATGATTTCTCTTGTACTCTGCTCCCCTTAGGAACAACGAGAAGCAGAGAAGGCAGGAATATTTGCAAGAATTGCAAGAAATGGAAGAAAGAGTAAAACAAATGCCATTGCTTTTTGAAAGAGTCACTCAGGTTGCCTTATTTCTGAACTACTAACTAATCTTGACTGATACTGAGTCAGACATTTGTAGTCTGACATTTTTAGACGATACTTCAAAAACACTTTTCAGGGCAGTATTTCTCCATTTCAATCTCTGTTGCCCCATCTCCATATAAATATCAGAAGTTTTTGAGACATGAGAACAGAGAGCTGTTGTAAATGTGTAACATTTACAACATGAGTAACTCTGTCCACAACCAAGCACTGCTGGTATAGAAAAGTAAAATCGTATAAAATTTTCAAGGATTGTTTTGCCATTCTTACCTGCAGTGAATAATCATTTCCACTTGTCAGCTGCAATTAATGAATCAGAGGATTAATATAAATAAAAGTACCAAAAGCCAGGCATTTAATACATTAGATAACATTTAACCATTGTGGTTTTTCTACAGAAAAATGCCAGAATAGCTGCAGAAAAGTATTATTCAAACAGACTGAGAGCACTGGGGATCTGCCCAGAGTTTGTTTCAAAGAAAGGAGGAGCAGCCAAGTCACTGCAATTCTCCACTGCTGAAGATTTTACCTCCATCGCTGTCAGAGAAAGGTACAGATGACTGAAGGCTTTTTCTTTTTACCCACTACATAGCTAATAATTAGAAATTTTTTCATGTTTAGATTTAAGGGGTTTTTAATGATGTTCAGTATTTCCCAGGGAGCTATTTGACTATGTGGTATGTTAGCATTAGTATGTATTTTGATTGTTTTTTCCTGAATTAAATATTAATTTGTAAAACAGAGGAGAGCTGCTTAACCAAACTAGTTATGTTATGTAATGCACTTCAAAGGAAAACAAAGGAAAATATTTCTTGTTTGTTCCTTTCATCAAAAATTCTGTCAGGTTGTTGTAAGTCACCACCTTTAAATTTTGAATTTTTTAAATGAGCCTTATTAAAAATAGTTTTAAGTATTCATTGGGTGTTATGATTTAAAAGGAAGCAGAAATTAAAAAAAAAAAAGAATATATAAAGCAATACTGTTGAGTTACTTTCTAGCATAAAGAGAGACTCTTGTGTCCCCACATCCCTTTTCCTTCCCCAGTTCCACCCCAGCCAAGACTACCAGGCTTTGTCCTGGATTACATAAAGGTGGTTTAACACCTCCTGGAAAGCATCTTCCCAGAAAATAAAACTCCACATGCAATTTGTCTTTTCAGAATCACCAAGGTTAAAGTCAAAAAAAGGGAATCCATTGAAGAAGCAGCTGGTGACAATCCCCAGTATGAGCAGTCCTGGGAGGAGGAGGAAGAGGAAGAGAAGGGAAAAGGTGTCAAAACCTCCACCCCAGATGAGCAGTGCAGTGATCTGGAGGATGGGGATGAGGCCAGAGCCAGCCCTGATGTCCTTGAGGCTGAATTCAGCTGGCACAGTGATGATGAGGAGGATGAGGAGGAGGAAGCAAAGTCAGGCCCATCACTTGGCCATTCCCAGGAGGAGGAGGAGGAGGGGGAGGAGGAAGAGGAAGCCAAGGCAGACCTGTCACTTGGCCATTCCCAGGAGGAAGAAGAGGAAGAGGAAGCCAAGGCAGACCTGTCACTTGGCCATTCCCAGGAGGAGGAGGAGGAGGAAGCAGCAAAAACAGGCCCATCTCTTGACCATTCCCAGGAGGAGGAAGAGGAAGCAAAGGCAGGCCCATCCCATGGCCATTCTGAGGAGGAAGAGGAGGATGAGTCCAGCCCCATCTCTCAGTCTGACAGGTCCCAGGAGCAGGAAGAGGAAGCTCAGTCAGACCCTGAAGCTGAGGGTGCCTTCCAGTATGAGGATGAGGAGTATGAGAGTGATGGTTCTGAGGAGAAGGCCAGTGATGAGGAAGGGGACTGACAGGAAGGGCTGGCACTCAGGAACCTCTGCCACTGCTGGCTGTGGAACAGACACCAGAGAAAAACTTGGTGCTTTGCTGCACATCCAAAATTCTGTGAATTTTTACCTCTTAGTTCAAGGGGCCTGCTAGTGCAGGAATTCTGTTTGTTTTCCAGTAAGAAAGCTCAAGTTCATAGTTTTCACCAATAAAATAATTGACTTTTGTATTACTCTTCTTTATTGCACTCTCCTGTGACATTAGTGCACCTCTGTTGTTAAAGTGAGCTGCAAGCTCATTGTTTAATAATAAATTACACAGTGTGCTGTGTAATATTGAGGGTTCACATCCAGCTCTTCCCATGGGCTGGCAAAGTCAGGGGACATTTTGGAGCAGGAATTGCTATTTTATCCCTGGAAAAGGGGAATCTGTTTACCTCAGGTAACTCTAGTTGTATGAAACTATGCAAGGAAGTGCTTTAATACCTCTTCTTACACACTGGCTACTCAGGACTTCAGCTACTCCACAAAAAACTCTCCAAAAAATATTTGGGATTTGGGTTTTTTCTTATATCAGTAGTACCTTCTCCTACTATTACTGACTTGATAAAAAATCTGTTACTATTTTTTCCCCCTTATTCCTTCTGTGTTTAGAAGTTTTTTAAGCACTTTTATTTATTTTTGAAGTGTGAACATGACTAATGTGAACTTGAAACTCTTTTTTAAACTTGAATAAAATATCTGTGAAAATATTAACCCTTGCTTCACGAGGAAGTTTGCTTGTGGTTGTCAGTATTCTGTGATTGTGAAGAGTTGAACAATTACCAATCATGTATGACTGGTACTTGTCTCTTTAGGAAGTCAAATCCTTTTCTGAAGGAAGGCAGAGGAGCTCTAAGTTATGGATTTTTTCTCAGATTATTTGAAGTGATTTCGAAGGAATGAAAAGTCGAATCTGTTTCTAAGATTTAACAGCACTCAACTAAGTGTTCTAAAAGAACAAATATGTAATTGTTCATTTACTAAGATAGGGATTAAAAATACCACTAAAATTCCTCTGAATGTAGAGAAAGTAGCAAAACCAATGCTTTTTTTAGGTTTTAGAAGGAATTGGGAACCTGTGTATAGTTTAGATTGAGTTTGTCACTGAATTTTTAAATATTTAAAATATAAACCTTAATAATAACAGAATTAATGAACATGATAAATATGATCTATCCAGGAAGAGTTAGGACAGCTTTTGGAGGTTATGCCTCAGCTTTTTTAGCATTTCTGGAAAAGAAAAATAAAATTGTTTGGACTAAGGAGATCCAATTGATTATGGTTCACCAAGATTTCCAGGAAGCATTTGTGGAAAGCAAAGGATCTTAAAGAAACCAGCCTTTTTGCAGGACAAGGAAAATCCTCATGAATGGGAGATCAAACCTTGAAGTATTAAAGGAACCACTTATGGAAATCACTTGGAGCAGCAGAGCTTTTCAGATAGGGAGGATAATGAGATTTAAGTCAAAAAAGCTGTTCAGAAATTGCATTACAAACATAAAGGGGTAAACATTCCAATAAGGGATTAAAAAGCAAAGAGAAATCAGAGATGACAGAATTGAAATGGAGACAGGGAGGTCAGGGTGAATTAAACCTCTCGAAGCAAAGTACAGCAGTAAAAAATATTTTAAACAAAGAAGAGCCACGTACACCTGTCAGGAGATGAAAAATAGTCTGGCCTAAAAACCAAGTCATGATCTGACCTTTTTTTTTCCCCCTTTTTTTTTTTTCCCCAAGGAAGATGACTTAAATGTAGAGAATCCAACCTAACTAATAGGATGAGAGCATTGGGTAAAACCCCAATAACTTGAACATGAAAATCAAAATCCAAGGATGATGTAATAGCAGCATTTTAAGGCACAAAGCTCATTAGAGAAGAATGCTGATGAATTCTTCTTTCAGGGAAGCCACCTAACAGGAGGGAGAGGAATAGGAAAGTTTCTCACAGATTTCTGAATATTCTGTCTTTAATATTTTAATTAATGGCCGCAGCACAAAAGTAGGAACACGTTCTAAAATTTGCAAAGAAAATGAGAAAGGTGTATCTGAAAAAAAGGCTTAAAAATACCACATGGGAAGAAGGGGGGAACTTTGCATGTGAATTGTAATATGAAATAATTTTTAAGTGCAAGAATAGCATTGCTATATAATAATTATATTTATATTCTGAAACAAAAAGCCAGAAGTTTGGGATATTGTGCTTTTTGAAGCATTTTTTGTATTTACAATATTGTTTCCTCTAGAAACCATCCCTTCCTGTACATAGTTATCACAACACCAAGCAGGTTATTTTCTCTTTCCCTTTGAGGAAAAAAATATTACATCATTACCTTTTATAGCTGCTCCAGATGAAGAGAATAACAAAAGAATTCAAATTCTTGAAGAAAATTTTTAAAGCCATCTTTATTTTGGAATTAATTATGGTCTCGTGTAGAATCCTCAAGGCTTCTCTAATGGCAGCAAGTAAAACATTTGCCTGAGCTTGGCAGATAAGAGGCACTCTGAAGATCAAGATAAATTGTTAAAAAATATTTCTGACAGTGTGTCTGTCCCATTGCCCACAAATTGAAGTCAAACATGAGTTTTCTATACAGAATACATTTGTCCAGGAATACTGTCTAATCCATTATTACAAGATATGGCAACTGCTGGCTTACAAACATAAAAATAAAATAATGAAATCTGATAAATTAGATAAAATGAGATAAAATTAAAAATAATTTGGTGTCTGTCCTCCTCACCCTTCAGTGGAATTATAGTTTTACATCTCTTTTGGTAATTACTTGGCTTTAGGAGGGAAAAAAGGTCTTTGTGTACTCCAGCAAAACTCAAATTTGCTTCTTTCTTCAATAGGAATTCCAGGTATCTGAGGAATGAACTAAGACTTACAAATAGCACCAGAAAAATTCCTGTCCCTCCTGTCTACTAAAATCACAGCAGTCAGATGGAGCAGAGAAATCAGGGGTGCCAGGGACAAGGCAAAGCACCCAGACATGAAGGGAGTCATGGGGGGTGAAGGTCAGGAGTGACAGGGACAGCAGGACCTCCCCCCATCTGCTGTGGCCAGTTATGATCCATGGAACTGCATCCCAGGATTAGCCAGTGGGACAATCCCCCACATGCTTATATGGCTGCAGCACCGAGGAGGCAGATGTTAACAGGCAGGAAATACTCTTATTTTCTGATAATTAACACCGTAGGTGAGACCATGTTCAATTTCATGAGCACAAACACTGTGAAAGTCAGTTGTCAAGAGGACTGAAAACAAGAATATTTGCACCTGCACAGCTCAAAACTTGCTACTAATAGTCAGGGCTTAGGGCCACAAGCAGATTACACAATAGTTAGGCAGGTTACAATAAGAAGGTTAGGAAGATTAGGCAGGTTGGTGATTAACTGCAGCAGCCACACTACTGACACAGCCAGGAAATTCTGTTTGCCAGGATGATGAATTGTTACAAACCACATTATTCAGATGATTTCAGACACAGCTTTCCACATTTGTAGGTGTACCTGGTTCTCTGGTTAACTTGCTGTACTTTTTAAATGTATGTTCCATGCCATTCCACATTTTGTAAGATGAGTAAAAGACACAAAAATTATGCCTGTAGTAAGTAGTAAAAGCAAACAATCAAAGATCAGCTTTTTGTGTGTGTCACTCTGGTTAAGCTCTGCTCTGGGAATTTCCATCCTGTAACACCTTTATCCCCAAGGTACTGGAACTGCCAAGGGTCCCATCCCAGCTACTCAAGCAATGAGCTCTCAGATCTGACACTGGGGGACCGCACAAACACCTGAGTGTGAGGCAACAGCCCTTGAAAATGACCAGCTTGGGGTTTGGAACTCTGAGTTTTCTAACCAAAAACAGAAGTGCAAACATTGCACAGCACAATTCCAGCCCAAAGTGCTGCGGCTCATCTGACTGACTCACAGAGGCTGCTCATGGTGCCACTGCAAAATACCCACTCCTAACAAACACCTCTCAATGGCTTCATCAAATCTGTGACACTGCAAAACTGTGAGACTTCCCAGGGCAGTGAGAGCTCTCTACATCTCTTGCTTGTTAACCAGTGTCACAGTTTATTCCTGGGTGAAACTTTCCTTCTGGTACTCTGTTAATGCTGATTTAATTCAAGCCCAGCGAGCTGAGGCTGAGTTTAACTCTGCTCATGGAGCTGGCTGAGTACCTGTTTGCCTGCTCCAGCTTGTTCCTGACCCTGAGAACTGGCACACAGCCCCTCCTGCTCCCACAGTTCCCTCTCCTCCCTTTCCCACTGAAAGGAAGCTCAGTGTAGCCCAGAAAAAGCCCTCAGTTTCCAACCAGCCACACAACTCCTGGGTAATATTCAACTTTGTGTAAAGGGTAACTAGGAAAAAGCTGTTCAGTTTTATGCAACAGTCAGTTCTCTCTCAGACATCTCACAGGCAGCACCACACCCAACTCAGCTCTCTGCCCTCCAACCCTCATGCAGAGCCAGCAATTCCAAATTGTGGAAAATTCCAAAATCCCATTCGAGGGCACACAGATGAACTCTGCACTGGTTACCTGTGACTGCACTGGATTTAACACTAAATGAAAATAAAAATCACCTGGAAGATGGTTCTGTGGAATAGAACTCTTCTTTTGAAGTTAAGAGTTGCCACATCCCAGAAGAATTTCCATTCCCTGCTGCTACTGGCAGCTGAAGGGGCAGGGAAACCAAGTGGGGAACATCCAGGTATACAAGGATCTTGCAGCCCTCTCCCTACTTTCCACCCTGTTGTCATAAGCCTTGTGTCTTGACAAAGAAAACTCTACAAAATCTGTAAAAAGCTTTGAATTCCTCAGACAAAAGAAATTCTGGAAGGGCCAAACATTAAGGATTAAAGAGCCAAGTCTGTAGATGAGATGCCTGAAGGTTTCTCAGGAGCACAAAATTATCCAAAGAAGCTGCACATCCCAATTTGCCTACTTAGGCAAATCATCTTGCAATAACCAGGTAGTTTCCATGACAGAGTTAGATTTGGGGATTTTTCTTTAAATACCAGTTTTATCAAAACCTCAGCAAAATACATTACCTAAACAATGGCACGGAGACACTGAAAATCTGCTTCCCTTTTATTTGTGAGTTGTGCTGTATCTTAACTCACTGCCACAAGCCCCTTTCATACATCACCCACTCAACACAAGCCTCCAGCTCTGCTGTTTCCTTCAGGCAGCATCCTGTAAAATAATGGAAAAGATCATAGCCTGATAAATTATTTGTCATTTGTGCATAGATGGCTGTGGATACAGTTCCCTTGCCATAAATGAGAACAAAGGGCTCATGCAGAAGGACATACTCCATGAAATACCTGTGAATTTTTTACTCTGATGTCTGGTTTCAAAAAACAGTTTGAAATTAATTAAAATTTGTTTCAGGTGACAGGCAGCGGTCCCTCTCCTCTCTCCTGGCTACTTACTGTCAAACAGGCTCCAAGGTTTCTAAAGTGCAAATCAAAAAGTTCTTCTGAGCATCCAGTCACTCTACAGAGCTTGCTGAAATAGTAGAAATAATCTCAGGAAAACAGTCCAGGCAGAAGTTCTTTCCAGTCATTTTGGTGAGGATTAGTGGAAGCAGAAGGGGAGGGAAGATCAGATGACTGCTAATAAAGATGGGGAACCAAAGAATGAGAGGAGCTGTTCATTTGTCTCAGTGAGAACACACAAGCACAGCCCAAGCGTGTATTTCTTATTTTCTGTTGAATATACATAAATCACTTCTCAAATACATTGAGGCATCTGACAATCATTTCCCCCAGACTTCTGTTTTCAACCTAGCATGCATTTTTTACAGTTATTTTGGACCTATGACAGTCATTTAGGGTTTTTATTTGTTTGGGTTGTGGCTTTTTGGAGGGAGTGAGTGGGGGATTGTGTAAGGGTTTGGGGTTTTTTTTAGAACTTCCTGCAGCATAATCTCTTTGGACTCTGTATCCCAGACAATTTGCTGCAGAATATCTACTTATATCCCAGTCACACAAAGAACAATCATAACAAGAAGTATTGTACACTCTATTATAAACACTGGCAAAACAAAATAGTAAGATTAAGGGGAAAATAGTTAAAAATAGAACTCTTTTCTTTCCAAAGGAAATAACACAATTTTCACCCCAGCCTCTCTTGTCATTGTTACAACAATGGTTCATTTTAGGCCATATCTGACTGCACTTGGAATCAGGAAACCCTGGCACAAATGTGCTACAGCAGCTTGTGCTTTGTTTGCACTGAATGCCTGGGCCAGCACTGCAGGATTCAAGAGACTTGCTAGAGGTTAACAGAGCTGTTCCAGGGCTAATGTTTTCCTAGAGCACAATTCCAGCCATATTCCTGTGCTCCAGAGCACTGTAAAGCTCTGCAGGTCAGGAAAGTGAGGATGACTTGTTGGAGCATCTCAGCTCTCTGGATAAACTTGTCCATTTTGCACTAGGGCAGATGTTCAGTGACCAACTGGTGATCAGGCCTGGATCCCAGCTTGGGAAAGGAGGGATGTGTGGCAGAAAAGCACTTAACAACTCATTACCAAGCACATATTCCCAGGAAAACCCCTGCCACTGACTCTACAGGAATTACAGCTCAGTTCTCAGGATGAAACATGTTAGAGTTTGGGTTTTTTTAATCTATCCATTCCCCTTAGCCCCAGACCAGAATTGTGACCTGCAAACTGACATCCCTGGAGAACATGGAAGCATCAGGATATTTTACCTACCTCCCCAGAATCCATCTTCACTGCCACCACCAGTATAGTGCTTCCCTTCACACCACAGCAAACACAAAGTTCATATTGAGGCTGCTTGCTTCTTTCCTAACTAATATGATCTTTTGATATTTCTGTTATTTTTCCCAGTAAAAAGCTAAAAAGCCATTTCAGGCTGTTGTCAATAGAAACAGAATGTAAGGGAATGCCTCTACTCCTGCAACATTAATGGTGCAAAATCTGCCCCCTCTTCCTATTCCATCTCACCCAGTACAGAAAACAAACCACAAGTCACCTTTCATATAATTCAAAAGTCAAACCACCTCAGAGGAAGCACAGGAATTGGAGAGCAAACTGCCCCACTCTGGCATCACACATCCACACTTCCTCTGACACGCAGCTTCTCATTTTCCAGAATCAAGATTTCTCCTTTTTTTCCCCTTTCTTTGTCCTTTTGAGCTTGGATTTTTAACTCTTCCATTTCAGAAGAACATCTGGCTACATTTAATGTTGGTCCTCTGGGTCTGCACCTCCTCTCCATTCAGAATCCCTTCCAGACAGGCTCTTAAGTCCTCCAATTTAATTAATACTCTGCCCTGGGAAAGGGGAAAGACACCACCTGATAAATGGTCGTTTTGAAAAACAGCTGAAATGTTTTCTGCTCAGCATCAGGAGTCAATCATTTGAAGAAGTGAGGTGGGAGGTGGGGTCCTTGTCAGAGAAGGGGGTGCTTTGATGGAAACATGGAACAGGATCTCACCCACCTCTTCCTCAGGACTCATTTTAAACAGTGAAAATAAATGTTATAGCTGGGCATGTTCCACAAGGAAGACACCAGAGTTCCCACCAGCTGTAGAAATTTGCTGTATTAAAGCTGTACATTATCTTGTCAACATGCAGAACTCTTCCTTGGCCAGTCCATGAATGTTAATGACATCCCATCTGTGTTTCCCCATCCCTGGCTCTGCCCAAGAGCAGTGCTGACTCCATTCTGAAGCAGCAAGCTGTTGGCAGCCACAGCACTCAGCTTGTCCAAAGGCTGAGTGCCTCCCCCTTCTGCAGCTGTGTGGACACAGAACAGATCCACCTTTCTCCAGATCTGCAGCAAAGACCAGTGCTCAGGGCTCTCTGTATCTCTCATCTGAGGCCACTGGAGACTGCAGCTCTTCACTTGTTGTCTCTCCATTAGGATTCCTTCCCAACTTCCCTCTTCCCCAGAGCTGTAGGAGAATATTGTGGCCAAGAGAATGCTCTTAAGGCTATGATGCTGTCTTCCTGCTGGGATGATTTACAAGCATCTTCAAATTTCTGGGATCTTTTAAAACAAAAAAATGTTAAACCACAATTAAAAAACCCAAGACTGATTTCACACTCACTCCAAACACTCCCTTAAGGAATTCCAAAGGTTGGATTTCACCTGCACTGGAGTTCCTCCCAGCTTAATCACATCAGCAGTTCTAGCAAATGCTTCCCAGGCAAGGGGAGCCTGGAGTTCATTCCAGTGTGGGGATCCCCAAAATGACAAAGCTCATCAGCTTTTGAACAAATGAAATTTGTGGTCAGAGATAAAAGTAACATCAGTGAGTACCAAAGACTGATTACTTTCATTCTCTTAACGTTTTTGGGTGATGGAAGAAATTAGAATAGAGTGGTGTGCTGCTTAAGTGACCAGAAACGAGGGAACTTTGGGGATGATCAGTTGTTTTCACAACTGATGTTTCAAAGCACTGGTGAGCAGTGGCTGTGCATTGACAGCACTGTGAAAAAGCACTTTTCCTTCACCTCCTCCACCGAAGAAGTGAAGTTACAGGTCAGAGTCACCTCATCAGGACGGCAGATGCATTAGCAGGGGAAGGAATCAATCCAATCAATAAAGGAATTGATACCTGTCTATAGTTAGAAAATGCCTTTTACAGAACAAGCTGTTCTCCTGGATCATTGAGAAATGACAGAGTTTTATCGAGTTTCTAAGCACACAGCTACATGTATAATTAATATTGTCTCACTGCCAGACATCTAGAATGTTTTAGGATTTTAAATATTCCTTTCTTCCACTGTTTCCTTCTGAAGAGTGGGTCTAACAGCTATGGGGGAAAGAGGAGACATGGAAACGAGTTAGGAATTTCCTCTATAATGAGCAGGGGGGCTGGAATGCAAAGTTTAAGGTGGTAGATACAGTGACTACTCAGAATCCATTCAGCAGGAAAACGAGATCCGGGCTTCTATTTCTGACCCACTGTGGGATGGCAGGACAGTGACTTGGACTTTCTGCTTCTCCATCCCTAAAGTAGAAATAATATCCATCCACAGTCCCAATACTCACCTAGGCTGCTGGGCAGACAGGCCTTGCACATGCAGAGTACTCCAGAAAAATGCAAATTGGATTTGTTTTGGATCAAGCCCGCCAAGAGGTGCATCCCAACCACTAGGGGGAAGCTGGTCCCAAGCACTAAAGGGCTGTTCCAAAGTAAATCCTCTGAAAAATGGACAGACCAACCCCGAGCCTGTGGAACTGAGAGTTCCCCTCTCCAGACTGCCACACCGAAAGGAGATGCAGGTAAAGCCCCGGAACAGGCACAGCACAGTGTTAAAGAGGAAGAGAGTGGGGATAAAAATGCTTTATGCTGTTTACTTATTATTCTCTTTTTGAGAAGTTCAAAGCTGGCACCAACTGCGCGGAAAGACTTACGTGGTGTGATGGAGAAAATATTTTCTTAAGGATGTAAAAGCTCACAAACATTCCAAGAAGGACCATCTAACTTTCATTTCACCTGTTCCTTGAACAGATATTTTATTAAGATGGGATTCACAGCAGGAGAGAAACTCAGATTACTTATTCTAAGTAATCAGTTTTGTCAGCAGACCAAATAAATAATGAACGACGAGCCTTTTGTTACCACTGATGTCATCAAGAAATGAAAATGTTGGCAAATTGCCACGTTTAATTCTTTGAGAGTATCTATTAAAAAGCAAAAAATACCTAGCAGATATGACCCATACTATTGATACTATATTCTCTTAACCCTTCACCTCATCTCAAAAATAATTTAAAAGTGGGAATTTTGAAGTGGGTAACTAATTTGGGGTTTTTTTCAGCTTATACTCTCTACTACTATCAAAAGTAAAACTTTTAAACACACAATTTTACATCTCTTCACTTTGCAGTAAACCTGTTTTACTAAGAAGCATTCACAGAGTAACAGAAGAAAAAATGATTTTTTTTCTCTTTTATACATCAACAGATAATAGGTATAAAAGCAGAAAAGGAAATATAACTCTTCATTTTTGAGGAGAAGATGAAGGAAACACTAGGATTTTTGCAACACATGAACATGGGCCCCAAAAGCAAAACAAAATAAAATGAATAAGCACCAACAGAATTAAGGTAAATTTTTATGCAGTCTTGCTCCTCATGAGTAACAAACACTCTCAAATTTACTTTGGTGTAACGGAGCTTTTATAAATCTCATTTTGCACCAGTAAAAGTCAGGAACAGCAGTTTGAAATGAACAGAATTTCACTCTTCAGATGCAGCACAAGTTGCATGTCAACACATGCCCTGGCTTGGTATTTCTAGAAAGAGTAAAAGGCAAATTTACCAACCACAATTCAATTACAATTAATATAATAGCAAAAACTTTGGCTTTATCACCTCTCTTTCATTTGAATTTCCAAGTAATCCTTTTTCCCTCTTGGATCCTTCTGAACATAAAGTGCACAGTTTTTCTTCAGTTAAAACAGAAACAGCAGAAGATCAATACAGGTTTTCATCAGAACAATAACAACAAAATCCAATATGTCTCATGGAATCATAATTTATACTCTCCACAGAGGTGACTTTCTATTGGCAAAGTCAGTAAGACTTTCTGCATGAATAAGTTTCAGTTAGGAATTGGGTGAATTCACCTGGAAAAGCCACTTATCCATCACAAACCTATGAGTTTTTATAATTTGCCATAAAAACCTTGTCAGGAACACAGGAAAAAACCCAAAACATTATGCCTGAGAAGCACTACCTTGAAATAAGGAGGTCTCCATAGTCTGATTTTTGATCCATCTCACTTTACTGACACACCTTTGTGCTCAGAAGAAGTGATAAAAAGAAGGTTCCAGGGAAGCTGAGAAAATTGAGAGATGCAAGTTTTGATACTGATAAAGATGTTCAACATAATTTCAGGGAATACAGAGCAAGACACCTGCACTCTTTTCACATCCCTTCCAAGGGTTTATCTCACATGAAAAACATCCCAACGCCAGCAGTAATGGTCACAAAAGAAATGTTAGGATTAGGAAACTAGGAAAACCACCTGGAGCTGAAAATGCTGAAATGGAAAGCTATAAATCATCTTATTATTTCTACAGCACTTCCTAGAAAAGCTTTAGGTAGTCCAAGGAATGGAGCACTTCAATAAAGAAGAGTGTTTCATCAGGATCATCAGTGGATCATCATCCAAGAACCAAGTTCTGCTTCCTTCATTAAGAGATCCCAAAGGCTCTTGTATTTCCATGGGACTGTTCCTGAGCAGGACTGGCTCCTGCTCACCCCTGTCCAGAGAAGATGCCAAACGAAACCTTTCTGGAACCTTAATCTAAATTCTCATTGCTGCATGGAAGAGTTTTGCATGTGATGAAATCACCAGGATTAATCACATCCACAGAGCAGAAGCACCTCATGACCACTGAGCCTGAGGCTGTGCTGGGAATTACAGTGCAAAAATAGTTCCCAAGACTTTATCATCTAAGTGGTAAGGCAGAAAAAGTTACATTCTTATTAAAAATAAGCCTTATAGGCACAGTATCATATATTTAAATAATGACCTGGCCTTGATTCCAAACTGATTTTATCAGTGTTTTTACCTTCTACTTCAGAAAAACAATACAGTGTGACTAATTCCCCCAGAGAAAAAGAAAAGGAATTAAGAACAGTGCCTTTCAATAGAAACAGTACCTCTTAATCAATGCTTTAATGTTTTATTAAAACTCCTGCTATTAGGGAAATGGCAAAGCCCAGATTCCCACCTTACCTGCAGGTCTCCTTATTGCAATATGGCTTTCAGTAAACAAAGAAGTGTTTTGAAGTTTTCTTTTAGTGTAATTAAATAATACATCCTTTAGGCCAGCAATATCCCCTGTCAGACACTGAGGTGTTAAAATTGTATCAGTAATTTTCGGTCCAGCTGTCTGGCTGCCAAGATCCAGGTGCAGCTTAGGCCTATGTGAAATTAAGGAATCTGAATAAATAAAATTAAGGATACATGAGGTACAGTTCCACAATTAAGAACTAAATTAACGCTCCTAATATTTATAATATTACATAAAGATTTCCTACAGTCAGAAGTAGAAAACTTGGAATTTCCTTGAATAAAAATCCCTAACTCTCTCAAGCTCGTATCCTCAACAAAAACTGAACAAAAATGTAGGTGTCTCAGCCAAATGAGTATTGAATCTTAATCCAATATAATATAACACTAATTTGTAAAAGGCCAGTTCTCAGCTAACCAGGCATGTGCCTTTGATTAGATTTATTTTATTACCTATATTTAGAAGAACCACTTTTTCATCAGTCTGGACTTCAGGAAAGCCCTTCAAATGAGGAGCTGGTTAAAATGGAGACAAGAATATCCTTGTAGGATGAGACACAGCTAGCCAGGGAAGAGAAAAATTGGAAAGCATTAGGCTAAGGGAAGCCTGAAATTGATTTCATTTAATAACCTTTGAAATGAAGAGTGGAGAGAGGGAGGAAAGGCAAAGGAAAAAAGGAATGCTAATGGCACAGGTCTGGGAAGACTCAGAGGTAGATGGTAGCAGCTGATCTTCACACTGCTCGCTGGTAATTTTTTGGGATTTGATACAGTTGCCAGAACAAAGTAATGACAAAATAAAATAATCCAGAATTCCTTGCCCTTTTCTGAGATGAATGGACAGGTTTTTTGGCAGCATGTAGATGTCTCCCAAAACACCAAGCCTAACTTTCTATAAACTCCCACTTATTCTGTGGAAGCAGACATTTTAAAAGGCCACAAAAATGCCTGACAGGTCACCAGTTATGATGAGGTAGATGCAGTTCTTATATTTTTCATGGTGAATCTAAACACATGGGAGCATGAAGGCTGATGCTTCTGGACATTACAATGAAGTAACTTGAGTACAAATCCTGCCCCTAAAATGAAGCAAAAGTCAGTGTTTCTGAAGTCCTATCCACATTCAGCCATTAAGGCAGTATTAAATGACATAATTAAAGAGCTCCCTTCGATAGCTGATATTCCTGATTGCAACAGCACTGCAGACAAAGTAAGATTTTAGTGTTCAGAGCAATTACTGCTTTTCTGGAAGGTTTCAGTATTAAAACACAGACAAACCAAATTGGTGTTTTAAAGTGCCATGAGAGGAGAAGACATCATCTCTCCAGCCCGTCTGGGAGGAAGAACACGGAGCAACAGATGAGCCAAAATCACTCCTGGCATAGAAGGAGAGAGTTCCACTGGCTTCAGGAAATTTATCCCAATGTTCCTGCGTGTTGCAGATTAAAATGACACACGTTGCAGTCTAGTAGAAGTGAAACAAGGCTAAAGCTGCAAAAACTGATGCAACATATTCATTTAGGGTAATTAATTATTTTCATTACTAGTATCCTTGTAGGTGCTAAGAATCAAGACTGTGGCAGCTACTCACTTGGGTCGATATTCTAAAAAAGATGGTTATTTCTGCAGAGATAAGAAAGAACATATGGTCCTTATTGCCAGCTAAGGGTCTCTTTTGAAACAATTTTCCTCAATCTGATTTGCCTCACAATTACCCTAAATCCTGCCATGATTGCTGTCGTGGAGCATTAACAGAATTTGGCTTCCCTTGAAGATGTATTTTCCCTTCTCCTGGTGACTGCCTTTATTACTGATTTTTAGATAATCCCCGCAGTTACTAGAGAAAGGTTTTGGCAAGTTTCCCTCAAGGCTGCAGACGCCTATTACCTTATCAACAGAGCATCCTTTCTCCCCTGAGCCCCCAGCCTGGGCACTGCCTGTTTCCCTGTGCAGGGACCAGCAGGGAGAACATTCAATATCCTCTCCCTGGCCGACAAGAAAGGCCACAGCTGCCAGCCCCAGTAAAGCTGTCCTGGAGAGGGGCCTGGCTGGACACAGCTGCTCTCCCCTGTCCCACAGCAAAATGTGCTGGCAGAAATTTGGGCCATTTCATCCTCTCCTTATTGGAAGGAGATCAGACTTATTTGAAAGATCCTTTTAACCAATGCAGAACTGTAATGAGAAAAGTACTGTCATTAACATTAACACCTCTGACACAAGAGGTTGTATAGGAGAAGGGGGAGTTCCTTTGTCAGAGAAACAACAGACTGAATATTCTATTAAAAAATCGCTCCTCTGAAGATAGGGGTGCCAGCATGTAAGCTGCATTCTGAGATTTGAGTGGCTCAGCTGAGAAGAAAAGCTTAAAGAACCTCCTTGAGCTAATATCATAAAATTTGGAACTATTACCTGGCTAGAACTGCCTGTGAACAGCTACTATGGTTATAGTATTTATTTTAGTGTAGTTTGTGGGGTTGTTTTTATTTTTGTTTGGTTCCTGTTTGGGGGTTTTTAAGTGAGAAAAACATCAACTGTGGGGTTTTTTGTTTCGTTGGTTTCCCTAAGGCAGAGAAGGAATAATTGGATTACCGATCTGGATAGAGAAATCACAGAAATATAATCATAAAATGCTTTGGGTTGGAAGGGACTTTAAAGATCATCTACTTCCAACCCCTCAAATTTTTCTCCACGGGAGTGCAAAATCTCAGAAGCCACAAAGGAAATACAAGAATGTCAAGACTTATTAAATAGAATTAAAATCTTTTTTTTTCCTTTTGTTTTCAGAATTGGCTATCTTGTTGAGAAGAGAGGGCGTTCACACTTGGGAGTGAAGAGAGTGTGAACGGGTATAGGGCTCCTCTGAGGAAGAGCTGTGCCTTGTGTCCCGAACGGGGCAAGAGGCTCCTTTAAAAGGCGCTGTGCTGTCCTTGCTGTCCAGCTGCCACTCAGGAGAAGGGACAGAAAAGCTCAGGGCGCAAACTTGTCCCGTCGCTCCAAGCCAAGCGATGAGGAGATGCGCTGGCAGCAGCTGCAGCCGCGGCCCCGAGGCAGCCCCGGGAAGGCAGCGGGAGCCGCAGCCGGGGCTGGGCGCTGCCCGTCCCCGGCCGACAGCAGTCGCTGCAATCCCGGACCTGGGGCTGTTCCTCCCTGCAGGAACAGGGAGCTCCGGGCGGCTGCTCTCCCCCAGCGGGATCTAACGCGGTCAGTCCTTTGCCTGCCTCTCTCCTTGCCTCGGCTTGCTGTTTCCATCCAGAGCTCCTGCTTTATCCCCAGATGAGGAAAACTGCTGGTTTCCCACTTGCACTAGTACAGCAGGTGGGGGCTGCTACCTGCCTGGGAGCAGGTGATCTGAGTGAGGGTAACGCTTCTGTTTTGGGGGTAACCAAATGACTGATTTACCGGCATTAAATAGGTGCAAGAACCTGAGTTACTGGTGATGGAGAGTGCCGAGGGCTGAGCAGAGCCACCAGAACCGCCTGGTCACTGAGAGG
>JANPWX010000088.1:1690417-1731841 GCA_024734555.1 Trochalopteron elliotii
CAGTAACAGTTGGCTTGGTCCACCCCCCCCGCCGCGGAAAATTCTCTGTTAAATTATTAAAAATATGTAGACATTTACAAATATATGGAAACAATCACTGGTGCATGGAGATGTTTTTGACCAAGTGCAGCGGAGTTTTGCTTTCTGCCTAAAATTAATTTAACTCTTTAAACTCTTGCAGCACAAGTGGCTTCACCACAGCGTGATACCAACGCGATAAGGCTGAAACCTGATGCCAGTGTGACTTTCACACACCAGAATGTGAATCCTGCTACTACCACATACTTTAACTCTGAACACCAACAGTTACAAGTGGCAGCTCATTTCCATGGCTTATCTGTGAAAAAAGCCTCACTGAGAAGAGGCTCTTGGTTTATTTATAGGCAAAACAGCTGCTTTGTGTATTCCACGATCTAGGCTGAGGTCTGCTCCCAGTCCTGCATGTTCCAAGTTACCTCGTGTGGAAGTAAAACGTGGAGACCCTTTGCAAAGCCTTTTTCACTGGGTGAGACACCTCCTGTGGAACACAGCTCTACTGGGAATTTTCTTTACTCATGAATGATAATTTTTGACGGTGGTGACAGACTAACCCAGACTACAACTTAGATTAGTTCATATTAAAAAACCAAACAGTTTTCACAGCTGCTTTCCCCTCAATTTCTCTCCTGAAATGCTCATTAAATGTACAACAAACCAAAGCAAATAATCAGCTCTAGTCACATTAATAGACGAGATGAAGAAGTTTCTCACCTGCACGTTGCAATAATTCCACTTATACCACCCAGAACTTCCTACCACTGCTCCTTTTCTCCTATTCTATTCCTTTGCATCTGCCACTCTGCAGATGAACTATAAAGTACTTTTATGCATTTTTGTTAGTTAACACTGGATTCATGAAAATGTGTCAGTACAAACAGGCATAAAACTTCCCCCGTTATTGCAAATATAAGTAGTGAGAACTTTTTCATGTTCTCCACATTTGCTCTCACCTGATAATATTCATTGCAACTACAAGTTTCCAGCTGTCTCTAAATATTACATCTCATATGGATTTGCACTCTTAAATCACACCACTGAAACAACCTATGCTTCTACCCTCCTGTATTTTTATGATCCTTTTAGAGGAGTTCTGTATCATTTATTTAGATTCATTATTGCTTTTCTCCCTTAAAAGCCACTTCATTTAATGTAGCTACCACTTCCATTTTTCAATACATATATATAAATGGGGTGGTGTGTGTGTGCTCTGACATCATGATCATCATTTTGCCAAGCAGCAAGCTGCAGTTTTGCCAGTCTCATGCTGGAGGAGAAATCAATGACAGATTCTAGATCCATTATATGCACACAGACTACAAAATGTCAAAAAAATGCAAGCAAGCAATTCCTTCTCCCTGGAATTCCAATCCAGTATCTTTGACCAGTTCCCAGAAGTCAACATAAATCAAGAAAAGACTCAAAGATCAAGACACAAAAAGACTTCCTACTACTCACAGAGAATGAATCTCTGCAGTCATGAATAATCCCAAATGAACTGTCAGCACAACACACTTCTCAAAACAGAACATTTACACACACACACACGAAGTGAAAGAATGGGAAAAACGGGTTGCTGGTAATTAAGACTCTCCAAATACATTTGGGAATATTCATCAAACTGGTTAAATCCGCTTTGTAGTTCACAGAGGCACACAAAGCTCATACAAAGTACTGAATGCTTGCACACACTCAGGTATTAACATCAATTTAAATGATCAGTTTAATTAAAGCAGGCAAGTTTAAGCACAGACAAGCCCTGCAGTGAATCGCTGCTGAACACGTATTAAAAAAAGACTGGGGAGGGAGGAGGAGCCACTAAGCTGTAACTTTACTTTTCCCCACTTCTTTCCCCAAACACACTCAGCCTGATCGTATACAGTATCCAAACAAGAGCTCTGTGTGGCTTTCCCTGCTCTTTGTTTTCCCTGCTTTCTCGAAAGCTGTAGCAACTCCTTGGCTCTTTTTCCAGGCGAGGCTGCTGGCTTCTATAAAGGGACTGCAAACCTGGCAGGCAGCATGCACAAGTCTGGTTGCAATATCCCTGCTTTGCCATCTCTTTCTGCAGACACTTACTCCAATGCTTGCAGGCCAAGCAAGGTGTTTCCCTTAGGTTTATCTGTTCCATCTGAAGCAGTAGGTGAGATAAATTCCTTCAGAGACGATTCCAGCCCTCCCTCAGGTGATTCACGCTACATGAAAGACTTAAAAAGAGTTTTTCCTTCCTGACATTGCCAGAGTTGCAAGTCAGTAAAACACACAAAACCCATGCTAATTTATTCAGCTCTCTTATCTGCCTCCTTTCACTCTCTCAGCTGATACAAGGCATGCCAAGTTCATGGTGCTCCCCTAATGCTGCGCTGCTGTTCCCTTCCCCTTCCAGAGGGAACATTCTCTGCACCTATTTAGCAAGATGGGTTTTAAAAATAGGAACACAAAATCCAGTGCTGAGTTCAGGATAGTTATGGGAGACACAGCAGGTGCAAACATTCACTTACACAGCATTTTCTGAGGATATGACAAAGGAAAACTTTACTTGAAAGGTCTCAGAAGGACTTTCCAGGGTGATTTTCATCCCAGTGTTTTCCAGATATGGTAACCAAAATCTCTTTCAGCCTACAAGTGCTAGAAAAATGTTTCAAAAAGCCAAATTATACCAGGCAAGACTGAGCTTCCTGAAGAGGGCCAGAAGGTGTCTGTGCCTCTTTAGTTGCATGTGGTCCTCAAACTTCTCACTTTCATCCATCACTGCTACAGAATTCCCAGTTAAAGGCAGCACAAGTTCAATATGTGGAAAAAATTCAGAACAAATATCCCTCAATTTACCATGGAGTTTACTGAAATTTGGAGTTTGGCCCAGGCAGAGTCTTATATGCAGACATAGCTCTGTACTTGGTGTGACGATTCAAAAAGTCAACTAGTGGTGTTTCTAGTCAAAAATTTTCTGGATGAGAAACATGGTACTGTTTAATTTGGGGTCTTTTTTTTTCTCTCTTGCCTGATGCTGAACACATAGGAGTTAATTGGAGATCAGCTTTTCATTTCCTAGGCACAGCAATTTTTCTGTGTTATTGAATTCAACATGTTAAGGTGGCAGTTGGTTGATTCTGTTGAACCCATTTCAAACCCAGCCCAAGTCAGCCTAAAGATTTGCCTGCTTTGCAGGTACTTCCACACATCCCCTGGATTTTTCTGTTCAATGGCAGGAGCAGTGGGGAACAGGTTTGTTCCCTGCAGAAGCAGACACAAGGTTTGGACAGCAGGGGCAGTTCAACTTCCACGTATCCATAAGGAGTTATAAAGTGAAATTTAATCTCACTGTGAAGCACTCACACCTCAGCCCACCCCTCAGAGAGTCACCCACCCCTTCAGAAGGCAACACACTGATCAAAGGACCTCATGCACTCCTGCATGTGCATCTTTTGTCCTGTCCTGGGGTGCCCTACAAAGAGCTCCAGTGCTGACAAGTTTTCAGCGTGTTTGAAGGTGCTTTGGAATTGGTTACAAAGAGCTCGCATACAGCAACGAGCTGCACCAGGCTCCTGGTTGAAAACAAGAAAGCTGAGAAAGGAGAAATTATTTGTCACTGAAGCGTGAAAGATTCTTACCATAAAACAACAAAGTTGGCGTTTTCAAATTACAAAACAGTACCTCAGAATACAGTATAAATGCTATTAAAGACTACTAGAAAGAAAAAGATAGTTTTCCTAAGCATCGACAGTGATTATAAGTCGTTCGCACAGCTTTTCCTTCTAATTTCTCCCTACAGTTTTATTTTCAAAGACCTCAGACACCTTGTTCCAACGTTTTAGGAACAGGCACCTTATCTCTTCTAGCCCAATAAAGCACCAAACCTAAGTCAAGCTCAGCTCCATTTATTTTACTATCAGGTACAATAATGCTGCAAGCCAAAAATTTAAAGACAGGTTTTGGAACTAAGACAATGCCTATTTACAATCAATTATTAACTGCAGCCTAATTTTACAATTGTTTCCACAATTTTCAGGATTGCAATGTCTTCCCAGCCTTTTTTCCTCGAACTGTACCAAGCACTAAGTTCTTAGAGGCATCTTTCAAGCTACACTCTACACCAAAATGCTCTCAAAATACACATATTTTAAATGACAGAATGATTTAAGCACATCAGTGTTTTTCAGATTCCTTGTGCTTAAAATTTTCTGGAGAACTACCCAGAATTCAAGAAGTTTTAGAGATGCTGTTTTTACTAATGCTGACAAATACGGCAAAAATCCAAATCTGCCTCCTCCAGGCTCCAGAAGGTCAAACAGGAAGAAATGGAGCCATGAATAAGCCCAGAAAAGTGGGCTTAGAAGATGTGCAATCAAATCTTAGCCTCACTAGAGTCATTACAGCAAAACTCCCATTGCATGTCTTTAGTGGGTACAGGGGAAACACTTTCCACCCAAAACATCCTGATAAAGGCATGAACCACTCCAATTTCCAGTGCTGCAAAACACTGGATCTCAAATCCAGCAGGGCAAATTACTAAATCCTTTTTCAGGGCAGCTCTGCTTAATGTTGGAAGGCAGCATGCCTGGAGTATCAGACATTTCTCCCTGTCTCCCATTCCCTTATTTGACTTTGCTGACCCCAATTGAGATATGGGGAATCACATCTTGTCCCCAGGCATGCCAGCCCTACCCAGTCCTCACTTTCCCAGACATCCCTGCTGAGCTGGGGGGATTTATTTACAGGCACAGGAGTTCAAAGAGGTTTTGCACCTTTTTATTAAAAAACAGATTCTCTGTAACCTGCAGGTATCAAGACCATTCTCATGCAGTTCCTGCTCTGCTTCATGGGCTACTCGTGCTGTGAACTTGAGTCATCATTTTGTTGGCAACTGGAAAAGCTTGTATAATCTGCAATTCTACTCAGCTATGGACAGAAATGACCCCAAGGACTTACAACTCACAACTATCACTGCAAATTCATCAACAACAAATATAGAATATGAATTCAACTTGCATGCTATTGAAATAACCTGCTAAGCATTAGTATACAGGCAGCAGCCAGTGGCTAAAGGAATATTTTCTTTTTCTAACACATCCAGCAGAAGCTTCAAATCCTTTTGTCACCTAGCAGAGAGGCCTTTTTTGTGTTTAAAAATAGCACTAAAAGAAAAATACTTTGATTCCTCAGTACCAAGTGCTTAAGGTTGTTTACAAGCAATTGATAGAGCACAAGAACCCAGTACAACACCTTGCTGCTATTTTCAAGCACTTACAACCAGAATGCGGAGAACTTTTTTGGTCCATTTTTTATTCAGTTTTTCACAATTCTTTTTACAAAATGTTGGTGTTATGTAAGAGGGGGAGGTCTGATTCCCACAAAAAGCTTAATAGCTCCCCTGAAACTGGGATAATTGGTACTGCTGGCCAAACAGCCCCAGACAAAGGAAGTTTGTGCAATGGGTGTCTCCAGAGTGATCCCAAACACGCTGTCAGGTCTGCCCTGGCTCAGCAAGGGAGAACACAGTGGGCAGCAATTTCTCCAAAATATACCAAGGCCATGGGAAGGGATCCCAAGGATTTGAGGGCTTTGGATCAGTTCTGTGAGGTTCTGAATTATGAGGGAACCTTTTGGTTCAGTAATGAACCAAAAACATTTCAAGGCTTCCTCCTCCCAACTGTTGCTTTAACACTGGTAGACAAACACCCACATTTAAACTATATGACTAACAGATAATTTTTTGCCAGATGCTCTTCTTATTTTTTGAATAACCTCTTGAAAACAAACAGAAAGAGCTATATTTTAAGGATGAATAAATAAGTTGTTATTATTGTTATTATCATCATCATACTGTGTTCTTATATCCCACTGATGAAGGTAATAGCTATGGAAAAGTGTCAGGAAAAATGAACCTCAATATCTACAGAAAAAGTTCTGTAAAATCAGAAACTGATCTGTGCACAGGCACAATGCAAAAATTAAAGCAACTCTGGACTAGTTTCAAGTGTTCTTCCCCAGGAATTTCTGTTACAGATGTAGCAGTGATAGCTACAAATGTTTGGAGAAAGCAAATTACAACTTTAATAAAATTGCCATGCATGGGTACCCACCAAGGGACAAGCAGAAGTACACTTATACAGTGCAGGGACAAATCTCTTCAAATAAGGACAGCAGGTAATTACAAATACACATCCCCCACTGGAACAGGCACTGCAAAGGGAAACAGAGCTCACTGTGGACAAGAAGAAACATGAAGATGAGTGAACATGCAGACTCTGGAAAGATTAAATCACCACAAAAGAAAATTGGTCAGAGAACAGAAACTGCAAACATAGGGAGGGCATGTATTTGTTCAAATTTTACTGCAAGTTTGGTTTTCTACTATGATATTGGCTGTTGGCTGTTTTAGTTGCAGTAGCAAAACAAAAACAAAACAGGAAATTCCACAGTTGTCTGAATCAAAAAGTGCTCAGAAAAAAAAGGGAAATGACAAAAATTTGAATGATTTTGGCAGAAATTCAAGCAGAAAAATTGACTCCAGTTGACATTTTTGTGATTTCTTTAAAAATCCTCTTTAAGATATTTTTCTTATTGGTATTTTATTTCAATGCTTTGTTGAGAGAATATCTTGCATTTACATACTTGAGCATAACATTTTGGCTTTTTACCACTTAAAGCAGTTGGTGATAATGTTTAGCAGTTGTTTTTCAGTATTAGGTAACTTAAAACTGCAAAATCTCAGTGAACTCCATCCACACTGAATGTGTGACAGCATCTGTCAGCCTGAATTAGTTTTATTTTGGGATCATGCTGATCAGAATATGCCAACAAAGGCACTAAAAAGCATCAAAGCAAAAAGAATCACCTCTGAATTAAGAGGCCTCTTCCCATCAGTGGCTGCTGACATTTCCTTGAGGACAGGGCAGGGGGAAGCCTCACTGGGTTGTGTTTTTTGTATGTACTAAGAGCACTCGACTTCAACCAAGAACAACAGACCTGAAACAGGGAGCACAGAGGGGTCAACACCTGTGCAGAGCTCAAATGGAATAAGAAATAAAGCTGCACAGTGTCTAATGACTGCAAGAAAAGGTCCTGTATTCTTCCTTGGTGTGTAGCTTACTCAAGCATAACCCTGAAGAAAATTATCAACAAGTCTTTTATAAATGTCTTAACACCGTTATCACATATAATGTATCAAAAATAGTTGTTGCATGTGCATTTCACAAGAAATAAGTCTAATGACTATTATTTTTTAAGTTTCCATGATGAGCAGCCGTGCAGCACCAGGGAACTGGGCCTTTTTTATCCTCCCAACAAGAGAAAAAGATGTTTCTCTGTAAAATAAAGACTGGTAGATAGATCTAAAATTTGGCAGAACAAAAAAAATCTTATCTTCAGCTTAAATACAAAATGGAGTTAAACCGGGGGGAAATAAAAGAAATCTAAATCTTCCTATTTGAGCAAGAACTTGTGTGCCCGTGTTTCACCTGCCAGCTCCAGCTGTGCACAGCAGTTCCACATACTCTACTCACAGACTGCTCCTATTGTCTTGGGGGACTTTTGTTTAGTCTGTGGTAGATGGCTGCATTTTAAAATAATAATAAAAGAGAACGCTGCATTATTAGAACTCATGCCAAGCAATTATAAAGAATTTGGATGGTTCTTTCATTTTACATGAGGCTTTAATCCGCAACAATTACCTTTTTCCAGCATGTGTGTGTTCCCCCTTTGTGACTGACAAGGAATACAAAAGCTAGGATAAGTGATATTGGCTACAAGCCACTTGGATGTGACCTTTTCATTGAAATGTTTAAAGCATTGGCTGCTCCTGAAGTTTAATCCTCAGTTTCCTCACTTGGGCAAAATGCTTACAGATCTGGAATTTTTTCTACAATGATTAATTGAGGTATTTGCTTCTGCTCCCTTGCTTTCCCAGGCAATATGATCACATGTGGCTGACTTGAGCACACACCTTCATGAGATCAACAAAAAAGAGTCAGAGCTGCAGTTATTTCTATATCTCTTTCATGTCACAGCTTACAATTATCAGGTAGCATGTAAAACATCTGGAACAGAATTAACACGCTCCAAATAATGCGGGATTCTCTGCAAAAAATATTCTTCCAATAAAATAAGGAGTCCTTGTGCTTGTGTTCACCACCAGGCCCACAGCTAAAATGATTATTTTAACAAGATGTCACTGTAGTTATGGTGTTGTTATAGTAACTTCTCATGGGTTTATATTCTTATTGCTTTAAAACTCAATAAGTAAATTAGCATAAGAGGAAAAAAATGTTTTACTGAGACAAGTCAGTGCCCATTACCACAAAGGAAATATTCAAGAATCACTTCTAAATGACCACTATGTGCCATTTTCAGTTTATGGATGATTTGTGACTTTTTTTTTTTAACCTCTTATCCAAATGATCCTAGATATCTTTGTCTTCTGAGGATGCTGAAAACCACAGAATTATTTGGAATCCAAGACTACAAACAAAGCTCTTGGATTCCAGTGGCTGTAGATATAGGCAATGCCACAGTAAAACAAAAGTTGACGGGTTTGTACAGCACTAATAAATCTCCCTAAAGAACTCAGAGAAAGCCCAACCCACCACTGCTACCACTGAAAATCACCCTTGTGGGAAAAAAACATGTAAATGATATATTAGAAAAGAACTGAATCTCTGCCTGCCTCTATCTGAACTCAAAGCTGTCACTGAAACAGAGACAAGCTGTTCTGGAGCAGTCCTTCCTTCCAGGATACGAATGGGATCTGCTCTGTTTGCAGAGGAAAGGGATCTTTTCCAAGTGGCTGCACTGGAGGGAATTTTCCATGCAGTTTGCACTGGCTGCAGTGACTGACACTACTGCTGCAAGCAAAGAAGGTGAAAGTGAAGTGTTTGCAAGATGTGCTAAGCCACTGAGGCAACCCTGCAAAGGCACAGATCTGCAGGCAACAGCAAAATAAATTTGTTTGCTGACCAGCTAAAGTTACAACACCTTGGTAGATTTCTCTATTTGAAGACCAAAATATAAAGATTAATATATTTGAGGTACTTTCTTGTTATATAAAAGTCCTGTAACTTAAACAGATGCCTGCTCTTCCAGAAGGAGTCTTCCCCAGCAACGGCCAGAGGGTGGTGTGGCATAAAAGAGCCGGGGGATCAGATTAGTGTAAGATTAAATTCTCAGTTTTAGAAACAAGTGGTGTTCCAGTTGTCAGAGTTTAACTTCATTAATGCCCATTGAGTAAGTGACCCTGCAATGAGGTTAAAAGGGACAGCTCACCGCTGCCTCAGAGCTGCTGCTCTTTGTCCTGGTCACCACTCCTCGTGCAAAACTTCCTCTGTAACAGAGGAGGAGCTCCTTAACGAGGCTCTCACATCTTTTCTGAAAAGCTTGGACACTACAAACATTTAAGAGGCTTCTGAACGCTCAAAGGCAGCTTTCACTTCCAAAACACTCAGTGTGACATCACCCAAATTTACAGCAGCTGTTCCAACTTTAAAGTTTCAAACCTCTGTGAACTCCTAAACCCACTGAAGGTGACAGCTTTGCTCAAAGGCTTTGCTTGACCATCCTAATACAATGAAATCTTAAAGCTCAGACCTTTTCCAGTATTTCAGATAGACAGGCTGCCACTCTGCTTTGTAGTGTGGCAAACTGGTAATTAGGAAGTTTGGCATGTAACAAAATATTTATGGGCTAATTGTTGAGCAATTATTTATCCAAACCTGAAATCTAGAATTTCTCAAAACTTATAATGGTTTCCCTGTCCTTACTCTGGGAGAAGCAAACCAATTATCCAAACCCTGCCCCCAGTAAAATGCCATGAAATCTTCATTAACCAACCATTCCTGCCTGCACCTTTCAGCTGTGCTGACATAATCAGAGAGGAGAATTGGTGTGTATTGACTATAGAAATCACACTCACAATTTAAGGATAGCGCTAAACTGACTATTTTGTAGATAATTCTCAGCCTCATCTTCAGAACAAACCTGTGATCTACTGCCAAATTTTTTCTAGCATTGATTTAAAAGAGTTGGAGTCTGAAACCCTTTAATGAGCTATTTTTAGTTCACATTTTTTGTACAGTTGCATTATTGTTTATAAACGTTGTCAGTATAAAAGAACAAGTAACAAATGCCAGATACATGGTTTGGGAAAAAAAATCAAATTACCAAATGCCTGGAACTGCAGCTTTAATATGAATTCCTAGTATTTTTAGCCTAATAATAGTTAAACCCCTCACAAATTTGGTAATATTTGCCAACACTTACCATCTCTGGTCATGCTACAATTCATCAAAACTCTGCAGTTAATTATCTTGATGGAAATGAATCTGGTAAATGTGCAAACTGTCAGACACACACCCATGGGAGAGGGTGAGAAGGTGGCTCTGCCAGTATTTTATTTACTTATATGAACAATCTTTCATTTGAAGTGTTGAGCTTCTTGCTAAACACTTGTAAATGTAGGATACTGAAATAATGAAGCAGCAAACAAATTGTAAATCAAAACCTTCAGTTTTTCTCATCATCAATAATCTGTTTTGCTCACGTAATGTGAAACAAAATGTTACATCCTAAAAGATCTGTCAAAAATTTCAATTGTATAAACATGATCCCTACAGTGAATAAAGTTTATGCTAGACCTAGCTCAGGGGAAGTCTTCAGGTTCACATTTATCACAGACAAATTTCAGGGGTTTTCTGCAAATAATTTATTTTAGTGCTCAGAAACTCCAAGTGCTGTTAAATAAACACAAGGAGTGTCTCTGCACAGGAGCTGAAATGAATTTGAGAGCTCCTCCATGATCTAAAGCAGTTTTCTTGTCAGTCTTGATAGAAAGAGTAGGACTAGAGAGTGGTACTCAAATTACACCCATACTGTGTACTTCCTCCTCAGGATCCCAGAGAGCAGGGAAGTAAACACTGAATTACTGAGCTGAAACTGAGAACAAGTTCCAACAGCCTCACACTCTCCAGGGAGAGAGCCACTGGAATTCAGCTGCTCTTTTCTCTCAACAGGGGCTGTTTTCCATGCAGCAGAGAAGAGACTTGGACGTGGGAAAACATTCCAAATATTAAACATTTCGGAAAATTCTCCAAGGTGTCTTTTTGTGCCTGAATAGATCTCAAAATGTGACCACCGAATGCCACTTTTAATTGGGCCTTTGACAAAATCAAACAGGAGGAAAAAAAGATTTTTTTAAAAAAGGGATGTAAAAAGTTATTTAATGTGAAGTAATAATGAAAGTTGGTTTGTTGGGGGTTTTTTTTTGGGGAAAAAAGGATGCTCAGCACCTCGATACCTTACAGCATAAGAACCCAGCCTCCAAGTGATCCTCCAAAGGTGTGCACACACAGAACACCAGCAGAACTTCTTGTGTGAGTTTCTCCCCTTAACTGGTGTTTAAGAGATATTACAAATGGGAACTATTAAAAGTCTTAAATCCAGTTCTGGCCACATTAAAGCTACTGAAGTTGAAAATAACACAGACTCCAAGTGTATTCTCAAGAGCATTGCCCTGTATATAATGATCACAAATACGCAACACTGGGTGTGTCTGCTCACATTTCTTTTGTTTTGATTTGTCCTTGACTGCTCAGGGAGAAAGCCACTCTAATATTCTGTGCCATTACTCATCTCAGAAGGGATTATCTGTTACAACAAGAAAACTCCAGCCGTGTAAAAACCAGTACCAGTAAAGCAAGCTGAAGGGAATCTACTACTCATGCTATAGAATGAGTATATAGAATTTATAAACTACACGTGCTCCAGTTCTCAATGGGAAAATAAATTTCTCATCAGCTTTGCAGGCTCAGAATCACAGAGAAAGTAAAGCATTAAGCAAGTAATACAGTCATATCTATGTATAATGAACACCTCAAGGCATCAGTATTTTTTCCCCTCCACTGAACTTTATTCTCTTGCATACTTTTCTCTGTTGTCTGACAAGACCTAAAATCAAGGATTTAGAGTTGATGTGCACAAAAATTCCCCCATTGTCTCACCATGAACTTGTGTATAAATGAGCAACTAACAACAAACCCCATTTATTTTGTCAAAAATAAGAGCACTTGGGGACTGGGAGTTAACACCTGTATGAACCAATGTGGTGGTTAGTGGCGTGAAAATACTTTTCTCTTCCCCTGGCTGAGATGTAACCAGTTGTGTCAGAACTATGCTGCAGTCCCAGTCAAGCAGAAGACCAAAAGGAAGGTTCACAGGGTAATGTGAACAAGCAGCAACATTTACAGCTGGGTGGCATAACCTGAGAACTGATAATTTACCAGAGGAGGAAGATCCAAGGGGCTGATTGCAGTTCCATTCCACAAGAACTACCTGGAATCACACCATTGCCTCAAAACCCACTTTTACCTACTAGGTCACAACTTTATTTTGATGTTTAAGCACCAGACGACCCCTTAACCTACTTTGAAAGTGCCCAGTGGAACGCATGTTCCAGTTCTACAGGGAGCAGAAGGGAGAGAGAAATCACAACTCCGTTTACCTGAGAGAATGGATGTGGGCAAAGGAAGCACAAGGCAAGAGGGAAAAACAAGGCCCAGATCCCATGTGCTTCAAGAGCATTCCTGGAAGCACAGCTCCACCCACGTGTCATCCTTGCTGCTGCAGAAAAGGTGCTTCTCTGAATGTCTTCTGAAGCAGAAGAGCCAGAAGATCCTCAGGACTCTGGATCCTCTCCACTTCCCAGCCCTATCCCAAAGACAGCCCTTGCAGCTGCTTTCTGAGCAGGGAGTGCAACATTATCACCCCCATCATTCAGCAAAACCCAATCTTCTCACAGGATTTGGAGCCTTGAGGCCTAAGGGGAAGAAGCTCAAAATTTTATTGTGCTCTGCTTCTTTCTGTGTTGAGCAACAGGTCCCAACCTTCCAGTGACTTTCCCTCAAGGGTGAATTCAACAGCATGAAAGCTTTTTTAAGGTTTAACACTTTCAGATCCCACGCCAAATGTAAGCATATTTCAACTCAATTGGTCAGCACTTCCCACAGCATGTTTGACAAGAAGTTTGCCTCATGCTGAAAACCAAGAAATCCTTTTTTTTCTGATTATTATTATTATTATTCCCAGCAGGATCCGTAAAATGCCAAGCACTTTCCAAACACCCTGTTCTTGCCTTGTGAAGTTCACAGTGCCTGCAATAAAGGCCATGGGATAAGGCACACCCATACCCCTGGCCTCGACCAGAAACACACACAGTAACTGTCTGGATCTTGTGGAATTCTTTCCTGCTGCATGGAGTGGTACCACTGTTGTATCCCATTCTCCTAAGCAGAGGGGTTCTCATTTCTCCCAGATGCCCAAATAAGTTTTGGATGGTTCTGTTGTGACTAACTTTTACAGAGATGGTAATTCCTCACAAGTTTCCTCACAAGTCATGGTGAATCAGGCCCATCACCTCCATAACTCCACTAAAATGTTCTTCACTGTATTCTACTGTCCAGACAGAGAAATTTAAGGAGAAAATTAAACTGGTTTTTACAGGTTAATAAAAAATGCAACACTGTGAAGAAGTGACTACTCACATAAATCATTTCAAGTTGAAGCTAATGTAGTTTTGATCCCCCCTCTCTTCAAATATTTTTTATGTTTGGGTTGCACCTGAGGTCAAAAGCCTGTCATTTATCTAAGGTACAAACCCAAATGCTTGCTTCAAACCAGATTGAAAATATTACTTGAAATTTGTAAAATAAACTAATCTTTCCTAGAAAGAAAAAAAGTCATGATTCAGTCACCACCCTGCCCTCTCCAATAGCACAGGTGAGTTTATGCAGGGGATTGACACTGAGCTGCAGAGTCATAATTCCATTATTCATAGTAATTCATAGAGAAAAAAGAAAAAAATTCATGAGAGAAACATTCTTCCTGCACTTTGGAAGTGATGTGAAATGTTATATGTTTATCCAAATGAAATAAAGCCTCTAAACCTTCAGAAAAAGGTTTATTTCTAGAAAAATATTAATAATGCTGAAACAGAGGCCCAGAAATCTCCATGCAAATAACCCTATTGAGATGATTTCCCACTTACCAACAGTTCACAAACATCTGAATCAAACATGAGGCAAGAACCTGGCATAAACCTCTCCTCTGTGGGTAATAAAATATGAAACAGTGCCTCAGTTCTAATCAGATTATCACATGAAAGGGAAAACTTTTAAAGGCAAATTACCCTAATTTAATTTGTATTCCTCTTTCAGAATCATATTAGGATTTCAACCCAGGAGATCTGTGACAATCCCAGAAGCTCAAGACTTCTAAGCCAACAGTTTTGGGGTAAAATAGTGACGGTTTCTTCACCTGTTTGGATGAAAGAGCTGAATCACAATGTGACATCAGAAACTGTCAGGTGACTTTAGGCTAAAAATAACAGTTGTTTCAAGGAAATTCCTTGTTTAAGAGGAAAAATACATCATATGACAAGAGCAGGGTAGAGCCAGGACTTTGGTGCCTGCTAGCACAGGGAATACAGCTGTAACTACAGGGAAAGTCACCTTGGAGTGTAATGCAATTCCCAGACCATTCTAGGTCCAGAAGAAATCCATTTAAATATCACATGCAAGAGAATACTAGGACAGCAATGTGAGAAGGTGGGGAAGGAAAATGGATTATTAAGAGAAGAGAAATGAGGAAATACAGCTCAGGGATTCTTTGGTTGGATGAGAAGGAAGTTGTGAATGATGCCTGATGTGGGGCACTGTGCTTTGAGATGTTCCTCAGAGGGCCAGGGAAGAGATTGCAGCATTGCCTGGAATAAAATAAAATAATTTAAAAGAAAATATTTTCTTGCTTTTGATACTTCAGGATTTGAAATGGAAAATGGATCTAATAGAAGGTCTCATAAATTTAGTCTTAAATTAGGGACTCAGCAGCAAAAATGATAAATTGTGGTATAAATAAGAACAGAAGGTTTTCTTCAGTAACTAAATATTTAGCTGAATAATCCCCAAGGATTCCTCCAATCCCAGATAAATTCTTGCCTGACCCAAATCAGAGCACCCTTCAAGCATTATTTGTACACTTTTGAGAGTTGCTCATGGTCCCAGGGACCTTCATCTGTGCTCTGTTCCAAAAGAGCCTCACCCAGCCCTTGTGAAATATGGAGAAAACAGGCACAGGGAAGAGAGGAAAACACTGGATATTCTGAGAGAACATCACAATGGCTCCTACACTGCCTCACTCTGCCCTAATTACTGAAGACTTTTGCCTCCTGCCAGAAGCAGCTGCAGACAGAGCTGGGATCTGGAAGTGGCAGCAATCCCCAAACCTGCAGGATGCCAAAAACATCCTCCAAAGCCAGGGGAGAGCAGGAACTGTCACATGGAGGAGCTGCTCTTAACAGGGCTCATCTCATGAGCCACTTCTCTGTTCAGGCATTTTTGATTCTTTCATGTAGAGAACTAAAAGTAATTCCTTTTGGTAGTTTTAAAACGTACCCAGTTGGGGGAAAATTCCTGCAGCATCCTGTCATAATGTACCGATTTTCATACAATTCTCTGGCCCTCCAAGCATTTACACAATAAGATTTTAATTTTATTGTAGGAAACTCCTGTAACAAAAATCTGTATGAGATCTTATGAAAAGGAAGATGGCACTTATTTAAAAATAAATCTGATCACACTGACTTTAGTCAGTGGAACTCTCACTCAAACACTCACAAGCACACAGTGTTCTCTATCAGAATATTTTGTGGCTCCAGTTCCAGGTGCCCATCTTCTTGACACCTCTGTTAAGGTTGGTTCCTCCTTTCATTTGAATGAAATCCCACATCTGGCACTCTTTAGCCTTTAACAGAATCTTAACCCTGGTTCTACCATTTCTTTGCAGCCACCACTTCTTTTTCCCCATTATCATTTTAAAACAGCTCTACCTAATTTTAGTAAGGAAAAAAATCCCTACATGTCAAGTTTCAGAAATGGAGTATTAGCACTGCAAGCAATTAGAAATTGGGGTCCACAAAAAAATCAGCAAATTCTCAACATGCTATTTGTGATGTGATCACAAAGAGCACCACACTGTTCCTTGTAAAAAAAAAATTAAAATCTTATCTACTAAACACACTTGTGTCTTAGAACAATTCCAGACATATGACATTGTGCAGAGAAAAAAAAAAAACCCAAGAATAGTATCTACCAAGGCTGAGCTTTGTTTTCTGATTAGGTGAAACAAAAGATCCTAAATTTCTTACTAGGGGAAAAAAGTCAATTTTACTCAAACAATGGACTTCTACACATGTATCATTTTATCAGAACTATGGATACAGTATCTAGCAGCTACATCACAGAATGTTTTATTCCTTTGCTTGGTCCAGATCTTTTAGTGAAAAGAAGTAGAAATTAATTTTCTGTGAGGAATAAATCCTGACCAACTCTTAAATCAGGGTACACAGCAGTGCCAGCACTCTGTCCCAGTAAGGACACCTGACATGCAGATTAGTCCCAACAGAAATGTTTTATTGATTATAGCCTGTCATATGACAGTCCCTCTGCTATTTATGTACAATTAGCGTCAAGTTTCATCCTGGGCCGCTGCCACTTTGGATTTAATTTTACTTGGATCCAACTGCATGCACACAAATGGGTCTCCTACAGTTGCACTCCTCGATGTGGGAGCTGTTTTCCCTTGAAATTGCTGAGATATGTTTTCAATAAGGGCCTAAAAATGCTGCAATTCATAATTTGAGCCTTCAATCCACTGCTTTCAAAATGCACACATCACTAATCTCAGGCTCAATAACATTTCAGGCCAGGACACAGACATGAACTCAGATTAAGGCTTTCTTTAGCTTTTCACCCAAAAAGGAAGTTAATAGACTACAGTAGTCATTGGTAGCTGTGTTACAGCCAGCTCAGGAGAAAGGGAAGCTCACTCTGCCAGAAGCAAGAGTAATCTCAATAAATAACTACCTGGGTGGGCCAGGCAGCTCTCAGTTCAAATGCAGGAAGCAGCCCTCCTGACCAGGACAGCATTTTCTCCCAGGATGTCAAATCACTCAATGCCCAGGGCTGCAGAGCACCAGCCCTGTGCTGAAAAGAGAGGTGGCAGTGAAGCCTCACATGCAGCACTTTGGATTTCTTCAGAATTTGCAAAAGATTTTATGGTGCTCTTTAATTTAAAAAAAGCCAAACAAAACAACAGCAACAACAAAAAAATTTCCACTAGTCCTGTGTGACTCTACTTTCATTTAGTCATTTCAAAGTTTGCTAGAAGGGGACACATGATACAGTTAAATATCAAACTCCACAGTCATGGGGGGATCTAATACTAAAATTAACAAAAAGTTTCAGCTGGCACCACCAGTTAAAGAGAAGACAGACCCCAGGCTTTGCTCCTTCACAGACCCACCACAGGGCCACGCAGAGTTAACCAGGATCCTTTTATTCACTGTCTCTTCCATACAGGTTTTGTGTCAGGTTTATCAATGCAGAACATGCCTGATCTTCCTCTTTTTCCTTCACTGCCCTGCAGCCACCCCAGTGTTAAGTCTGAGGGTATTTAGAAGACCATGGGACACACTGTGACCCAGCAAGCACAGGGGACAATAAATCCAATTTCAATACAGCTATACACTGCTATGCTACCAGAGGACCATAAAATATAAAATATTTTCTATTCCTACAGGAAGCACAAACTATATAAACCAACTTTGAATTTCCTAGAACCATAGAATTGGCTCTAAGTACACATACTCCAGGTGATTGTTTTAAACCCACGAAAGTTAAGGTACTCATTTTGGAATCAATTAAAAAAAAAAAAGTTACAAGCTCCTGAAACAGTAAAAAGAAAAAATTGTGTTTTCTGGGGGTGGGAGTCCAGTTTAAAAGAAAAAATCTTCCATCCAAATCCATATAGCTTGTGTTTTGGTTGGTGGTTTGTGGTGTTGGTTTTTTGTTTGTTTGTTTTTCACTTTGAAACAATCTGGTGCCTTAAGCAAGATTTCTTTTCCTAGATCACTGGCTGACTACAGGGATAAATTCAACCCACTTTTTTACAGTCTCCAGCTGAGCCTGATGGTAGATCCCTTCTGCTCTCCCAGGTATGTCACAGTGCACTCCTAATCAGTACCAGTATGCCGTTCTTTTAATCTGTGGCCACTTAGTGGCCCGGGATGGATTTTAAGTACAAGCCATAGCCAAAACATAACACTGTGAACTGTAGTGGGTTCTGTTAGTGCTGGAGTTGACCTCCTGCAGTCTCAGGGAACACCAAACAAGCCCTGCAAGTCACTGTCACCCTGCCAGGCTCACACTGAACAGCTCCATGGACACTGATAGTATCCAAGGCACTCTGAGAGCAGCCTGGGCTAATCTTGGCTCTGCAGCCCCATTGAAAGAGTCATGCCAGAGGTCACAAAACATCCCTGGCAGCTCAGGGAGAGTCTGTTGGAACAGGAAAAGCCATGTTCACTTACCTGCTGCTAATTTCTTGTCTTAAAGACATCTAGAACAGTTTAAGCTTTAAGAAAATGACTTTGCCTTCTCAGAGCCTGTCCAAGGTATTCTATAGGGCATCAAAAGATCATCCTTCTGCTTACCTTTATTAAGGAACCACACATTCATGTCTCAGTGTCACCTCTAAGTGTTCTACACTGCAAGCCTGACATATCTTCCTTTATTCAGTTAATATCACACAAAAGTTGTGGTGGTACTGCCAGGTGCAGCCAGAACTGAGAACCAGGTTTTCAAATGGAAGAATAATTTGGCTGTATAGCCCACAAAAGAGAAGGATGTTGAGAACGAGGAGATTCCTCTCTTTACATTTTAGCCATCTGGTTGCTGAACAAAAGTTCTCTATCCACATGAGGTAACTGGATGGGCTGTTAGAGAACAGGATTTCCACACAGAAGGAAGCTTCCTAAGTTCAGAATTTGTGCTCGAACTTTTTTTGTCCTGCAAGTTTCTCAGAAAAGACACTTTCCTGAACATACTGAGATGTCACAATGAAGTGACAAATGTCACCTTTATCTCAATCTTCATGGAAAAGAGCATGATTAGATATTTAACTAAATGGGGACACGGATTCAGCTCAGATCATTGCTTTTCTCTCTTTCACTGATATGGGAATAGAGCTGCTGAAAAGCTGTCAATGTCCAGTCAAGTGATCAGAGACAAGGCTGGAAAGTAGTTCTCAGCTCTTTCTCCATATGGTCACTCAGTGGTCATCCATGGACCTTATCACCACGGCATTTTATGGAGCAGTTAGTGAGGAAGACCTAAGGCTGAGAATTTCATGGGTAGCACAGAGCTTTGGAGCTGGATTCCTGTCTAGAGGTTCTCTTGCTCCCATTACCACAAACCTGGGCAGCCACTTAAACCAGCCTGCCTGACTTCCTGTGTGAAGAGCACATTAGAGGCACTAAAAGCATCAAAGCAACATTTGAAATGCTGCAATTATTGCATAAGATTGTAATTTCTGAGTCATTTGCTAGACTCTGTGTTAACAGGTGGCCTCTCACAGTGAAGGGATGTGCAAAACAGTAGCAAGCAAGTGCCAAATGCTCAGCAGTTTGCAAGACACTTGTGGAGTATATTGCCAAAGCTTATCTATAGTTTCATTTTCGTGGCTGCTATCAGCTTGTTCTGACCAGCATTGTAAATCACATCTCTAGTGATACTCTAAACTCACATTCTGAATTGCTTCTGTGCAGTGCCAGAGTTCAGTCACCAGTGAGTGATGCACTTCCTAGGACTTAGAACTATACAAGGTTGCCCTGTATTTTAAAGTCACCCTGAACCGACAACGTGCCTTGTATAATAAACTTTTAATTGCTCCAACTCTTATCTTTTCTGATAAAAGTTTCTAGAGACATGCTGGTATTTCAAACACTATAAAATATGTCTATATTTTTGTGTGTCTCTAAACAGAATGGCCAAACCACTTTCAGGTCCATGACAGCCCAGATTACTGCTGGCTTAGATCTCACAGGGCTCCCAAGACCAACAAGTTTCTGATCACTTCCCTGTCTTATCAGACTTGAGACATTATTGAAATATAAGCAGAACAGTCAGTTTACAGTAAGGAAAACCCATCTTCTCCAAATAACCAGACCTAAAACATGCTGCATGACTCACAGCTCCAGCTACAGTTGCAACATGCATTTCACAAGGTTTTCTTTCTGTACTTCCTTTCCTTTTGGAGGTTCACATTAGTTAATGAAATTTCTTTGTAACTGCAGCACATTCATTCAGAAATCATTGGGGAATTCTTACTTCACACTGGTTAAACAATTCACTGATTTGTTTACAAAAAACCTGTGCCAAATAGCTAGACTCTTGTCATGAACCTTCACCCAGATCTTTTTTATAGCAGTTACTAGAATGTATAACATTAAGTTAAACAGCATTGAAGGAGTTCCTACCAAAAGTAGAAAGACAAATTCCATATTACATCAAGTAGATGAAATTTGGACAAACAGCTCTTTCTTGTGTATGAAAGACACTTTTGCACTGGGATTTACCACAGATTGCCACTGCATATCCCTGTGAAACACAAACAGTTCCTAGCAAATATTATTGCCCAGCTGTGTTCTTGGGCTCTGATGTAATACACAGGGAAGCACAAAAGACAGGTCAATTCTTATCAAATCCCATTCTATTCTTGTCCATCTCTCTTCTCATACTGAGTCATGCTTGCTATCATTTTTATGCAGAATTATCTTGCTTGAAATCACAATAGTTTTCAGTGAAGAAATACTGATAAAACACAAATATTTGCAGTCCCTGGCTCTATAAGTAGCAGATTTAGATTAGGGGGATTAAAGCAAATTTCCTCTAATAAAGACACAGGTTAGATCACCCTAAACTCTCTTCTTCCCTCAAACGAGAAGAGCACTTCGAAGAAGAGCACTCAGCCTTTTCCACACGGACTCTGCCGAGCAGGTATCACGTTTCCAAGGACCGGGGCAGCTCCCGCAGGAGCTCAGGGCTGTAACTTTCCACTGCCCAGCCGGCTCCTCGCTGTGCCCCAGGCTGCCCTGACCTTTCCCAGCGCAGCCCCTCGCTTTGGGCCGTGCTCGGGCACATTCCAACAGCCGGGGTAAAATCGGGAGCGAAGCCGGTGAGACAGGGTGAGTGAAAATTCCAACGGGAGAGGAAATCGGGGAGTGAGGTGGTTTGCCACATAGCTCCTGCTGCAAATAAATGAGACTCTGATCCAGTTTGTAGTGAAGTTTGTGTTGCATTTACCATAAAGCAAGGAGAATCAGGCTCTTAGGCTGTTATTTTGTCATAAGCACAGAGAACATTGAGAACAGACATCTTTTCATCAAATCTCTGACCTGATACATGTGGACCTGAAACTGATTTTGCAAATTGAGGCCTAAATTCAAAGCCTCTGCTGAAAGGACTAGCAATGTCTTACCTCCACACAGCTTCTTTTAATAACCTCCCATGTTTTTTAAAAGACAAGTTGAGGAGGAAGGATACACATACTTCTCCCTTTCCTGTTCTTCCTACCACCAAACTTTCTCTTTTGACCTGGGAGAAATCCTGCTCCCTGTCCTGCCAGACCCCCAGGGACAGCAGCCAGCCTCTGCCTGGCACTGTTTGTACCACGCCGAGGGTTTTGCTCTCTAGTCCAGAACAAGAGAATCAGATGTCTGCCTTGAAAAAATGCTCACTCTTTTGTGATGCTTCACCTTTCCTTCTCCCACCTTCCAACATTAGAAACCTTCCTCAGAAGCACAAAGGGCTGGACCCTTAAAGGGCTGAGCTCCTTTGAGGTTATAAACTCTAGGAGCAGAGAGAAGCCTGACTCCGAGTTTGCTGGGCTTTCAAGGCCAGCTGTCTGTTCCCTGTTGTCCTGGAACATGGACAGGGGTGGCAGTGCCATAGGAGGCATGTGAAAGACCTGGCTGGGTAAGCAGGAACAGAAGCCATATGAGGTCAAAGGAGGAGCTTGGATCACTCTTGTACTGGTGCTAAAAGCAGGGCTGTACAGTCAGTACAGAAGGCAGCAAAAAATAAACTGCAAGTTTCACAGTGGAGGGATGGAGGAGTTTGTTCCTAATGTGCAGAGTATCATGGAAGATATCAAGACAGAGAGGAGGGTTTGATGCAAGGCTTTGAGAGGCTGTCCCAAGCTTGTTAGGCCCTAGAGACTCAACTTTTGCTTAGTTTTATTGACAGTAGAAAAGTAACAGATTAAATTTTAGTGGTTTACCATGACCAGTGTGTTGCCTTCACTGTGTTCTCAGACACAAAACATAAGCCTGAGAGATTAATTCAATCTGATTTTAGTTACAGCCATGATGAATGTTTTACTCAAGGGGAACAGCATGAGACTTCCTGCAATCCAAGGCTCTACCATCCCTTCTCTCCAACAGAGTTCCTTTAGGATGAACAACACCTGCCAAAGCCCAGAGTTTTGTCTGTGGTGGAATCCTTGCATCCAGAACACCTTTCCTACCTAGTTGTTAGTGATCCACAATAATGAATAGACTCTGTACCACCAAATTCAATGATTCCCATAATGCCCAGAAGTACTGATTCTGTTCTAAGGGTGTGTGTACACCACTGATAGTAATTCCTATTTTATTATCCAATCTTCTCTCCTCCCAAAGGAGATTTTCCTTATCTTTACTCTCATGACTAAATGATAGAAGCTATTAACAGTCATTCCAATTGGCTCTTCATATCCTACTGCAGTATCTCATCTCATCTCCATCATGAGGCCCTCTGAAGAAAAAAAAAACCTGTGTGCTGACTAATTTAGGTCAGCAATTGGTGGTTGTTACTTTTTTTCTTGTCTCAGCAGGATGAAAGCTTGCTAAGAGCCACGAATCCTTCTGCAGGTGATTTTATGGCAATGGTGGACCTTGGGGCCCTGCTGCTGCAATTAAACAGAACCTGCCAGTTCCTGTCACAAAGAAATACTTACTACCACGTTGTCTTGAAATGAAACAACTCACCTGTGTTGAGAACAAAAGCAAGACAACTGTGCTCTGCATGGACAAAAGCCCATTAAGTACGGGATTTGTATAAAAACCTTACAGATATAGATACACACAGCATACAGAAGCTGTGGGACTTCTGCCAGTTCTACCCATGACAAAAGGATAGAAATGCAGAGGAACAGAAAATATATTTGGAATTTAGGAGAAACAAAATCATTAGTGAAAGTCACTCCTCATTTGTACAAATTTGTTAAAAAACATTGCTTGTAATTCACTGGGATACAGTAGGTTCTACTAAAAAATGTTTGTACAAACCTGCAAATATTAGATCATCCACAGCCATTTTCTCCTGATTCCAAGAGGTTGCAGACAAAATGTGTTTTGTATATTAAAGAAGGTAAAAGGTTGCTTCAAAGCTAAGCAGCAGTTTCCAGCTTGCCCAGAGTAAAACTGTGTTCTTTTCTTCCAGCAACACAAAGTAGGTTAGATTTAAATTCCAGTGTACAATACTTCCCACTGGAGTGAATCTAACCCAAATTCACAGCCTTTTACAAATGACAAAGAGTGTAAGAGTAGTAACAACAGTCATTAAAAAGGGAATAAGAAGGAATGTAGGAATCTGAGCTTCTTCTGGTTTAAACAATAAAAATGTGAGATGTGCTAGAGTCTTATGGAAAGCATTTTCAGCCTTGCTGCTGATAGGAACTGGGGACATGGAGCTGCAGCAGTTTTGCCCCTCTCAGGCTGTCAGACACAACTTGAGATCTTTCCAACAATACTACAAACCCCCCCCCCCCCCCAAACCTCACCACAAATTCCAGCAGACTTTGAAGGGAAATTAACTAAGGAAAAATTAACAGCTATACACAGGAACAAGAATGTTGGAACCCAGCTGACTTCAAACAAATTACATGGACAATTATATGCTTCACTTGCATGAGTCACTGCTCTGATCATAGTAGCTGTACTGTTGCAATAATTAACTATTTTCCCCTCCATGAAAATTCATGTTAACTGTGCACTTACTGCAGTTCGTTTTCCCAGGCGTAACAATCAGTCACAAAAAGGAAGGATGGTTGTTTGGGGCATTTACCTGCAAGAGAACAAAAAAAAATTGAAAAATTAAAAAGCTGAGTATTTTAATATTTTTCTATATCATTGTATTTGATCCACCTGTTCATACTTGGATAAAATCCTGCTTTTCTGAAAGCAACACTGTTTTTGCTTAAATTGATATCTGCTCTTTGAAGTACAATCTAAAATCAAACTAATTTACTGTATTGATTTTTTACCTGTACTTGTAGCAGGTAATATGTTTTAATACATACTTGTGCATTTCGATAATTCCAAATTAAAGAATTTTAGTATCCCACCCATCTAACTTTTCAAAGTATATACAATTACATCACTAACTACATGTATCAAAACCAGCACTAAAATACATTACTAGCTGCTTATACAGTATTTTAAACCAAAAAATCTAAAAGCCCTTTGCAAATGAGGAAAATGCCTCCTTCTGGACAGGGTAAACTGTGTTTTACTTGAAGTAGATCCAGAGAATCCTCATTTCTAGGCCAGGTGTCTCTCCTGCAGATAACACTTCATCTGGGAATGGGTTCTTGAGTGTGCAAGCAAGTGGGGTATATGGACCCTTGAACATGATAACATGATACTTGAACATGATACTGAAACACACAATATTCTAAACTGTAATGGGGTTTGGGTCTCTTTTTTTTTTTTTTTTTTTTTTTTTTTTTTTTTTTTTTTGTAATAATTTCTTGGATTTTCTCCCTTTGCATAGAACACTCGTAACTAGAGAGACACTGGAGCATCTGTGGATCAGCTCTTTATGCCCTTGAGAGATAAATAAGTAAAAACCAGCAAAGAAAGAACAAATAATATTTACAATCACAATGTACACCAAATGTATTTAACACACCAGTGATAACACTGATGATACTGAAACAACCAAGAATTGAGTATGACATCTGAGCCTTACAAAAAACCCCAGAAAATACAATAGCCTATTATGAGGCTGTAGGATACAAAGAGGTTTCAGCTAAAAGGCCTCATTTAACCCTGCACTGAGTTAGGCTGGAGTCTCCCATCCCAGCAGCCTTGTAACTCCAGGCTTAGGAAGGGAACAAGCATCAGAGACAACCCATAAGGGAGAATGTGTTTGGGGGAGTTACATGTAATTATAAGTGATCATGACATATATTGAAATTAGGAATTATTATAGAAAGAGTAACAGGTTCAGGCAAACCATGTTCACATTCACAGCACACTCTACACCATCAGCTTGGACTGTTCCACTCTGTTAAAACATGACTGACCCACCTGTAAAACAAAATGTTTTTGGAGTCTATAGAAATAGGGATAAAGCTGTAGGGCACGGTTGGGAAGGCAGGGGTGGGGAAAGGGTTGATGCGTGAGTTAATTAGAACGTGTTTAACATTAGTTAGCACTTAAAGACGTAAAATAATGAACAGCACTCTCGTTATTTACAGAGAGTTTCCTTCTTTTCCCACACCACACGCTTGAGTCCGCCACAGCTCCGGCTCCGAGCAGCTCCCGCCGGCACCAGTAGATGGCACAAACCATTTGTTTCACTGCGTCCATCACCAGAGTCACCCGAATGTCTCAGAGAATCACCCGTCAGCTTCAGAGCCGTGCTGTGATACATCCCTCTAACATAAGAGTTATAACCTTTAGAGTAATAGTTTGTTCTAAAAAAACTTAAAATATATATAGCACTGAACAAAAATTATATTATATACATGTAGATACATTGTATACTTTCACAGGTAAAAGTGGATATAGATAATGAGGAGAAACACCAGACATAAATTAACTACAGCAGTTTCTAAAATATCCTGTGCCTTAGAAAATAAGAAAATAAATTAGACGTATAGAAGTAATATAAATCATGTTAAATTCACAAAAAAGCACCTATTTATTTTAGAACTACATAAAGATTTTAAAGAAACAACAAACAATCAAACCTGTCAAAAAATTTAAGAAAATTTGACAAGGAAAAAGATGACCAAGTATTTATCTAAAGCAAAAAATTAACAGTTTATGATCAATCATACACTATCATCTATGAAATCCACATGATTCCTAATGAACAAGAAAAATAGACAATAAAATTTGATTTATTATTTTAAAAAAATAATATACACACTCCTGGAACAATTGCTTTGCTGTTACAAACATGCTGGAAAACTCCAGTTCCTGGAAAGAGAAGAAAAAGGGAATTACACTGAAACACAGGGCTGAGGAAGCAGCTCATGTTCTGTAAAGCACACTACTTGCTCTTGTAGAGTTTTGACAAAATTCCTGGAATACTACAGCAAGAAGAATCAGGCTGCCTGACTCCACTTTTAAAGTTGCAAATATTATCTATAGCTACCTAATTATAGGATTTAATGATACTTAATTTTGTATTTTCAGAGAAATATTATGACATCATGTAATTTTACAGGGCAAACCACTTAGCTTAATAGCTGCTATTCACTGCAGAAGCACACATTAAAAGCTATGCAATCATAGGGTAAATTATGCTCATATCTCCTGGTCAAATTACAGCTTAATAACATGAGAAAAACTGTAAATAATGTGAAGATTCATGGTTTAATTATTTTAATAGAAAGTAATGTATCAAATATTTATGAAAAATAAAGAAACAGCCAGGTCTAATGGGCTGGAATATACAAGCAACAACGGTTTTCTGCATTAAGCCAGGAGCTCCTGGACCAAAATGTTCATCGTAAGAACATCTTAATTTTTTCCTCCAATCCAGGACAACTCCAGGCAGGCAAAACACCAGGCAGTGCTTGCCTCTCCCCCTCCCATCCCTCATGAGACCCAGTGATTGTGCAGATAAGCTCAACAGATTGATCTGAAAGGCAAATTTGGTTTTGGCAGGTTTGTTCTCTGCTGACCCAACCCAGGTTGTGCCACATGCTCAGATGTGATGCAAGGGGAGAGCAGGGAATATGCAGCCAGGAGTGGAAGAACGGTTCCACATCAAACCCTGCTCACCCAGACTAAGGTGTAAGGCCCAACTGATTACATTTGGGACAATTTAGTCTGGGACATTTGACAAGACAATGTTTGGATGCCAACAATTTTACAGATAAACCCAGAAATAACATACATGCCCACCACAGTGAAGAAACCACATTAGCACAGCCACATGACTTAATGAAATTTAGTGTCATGTTCTCAAAGCAATGTTGTGACAACATCATTTTGCAGGGTAAATACCCCACTTTTATGGCTGCTATGGACATCTGGGCTGTTTGCCTTAATTCCTGAGCAGCTCAGATATCCACAAGGGTATCTAGGGGAAAGTGTCCCTGCCCAGGGCAAGGTGTTGGAACGAGATGGGCTTTAAAGCCCCTTCTCACTGCACATCACCTTAAAACTCACCATGGAAGACCCATGGAATGGAATTGCTCCTGCCTGAAGGACTGGTTTGCTGGGGAAGGCAACAACAGCAGCCTTCAGTTTTGATCACCCCACAAAGGGCTGAGGAGGGAATCAGAGATAAAGTGAACCGGAAGCCAAGACAAATATCTGTCTGTCTCCAGGACATGTGAATTCCCTCCTTCCTGAACCTCTGTGCTGCCTCTCCACCTGATTCACAATTTCTCTATAACACATTTCTGCTGAAATGAGCTGCACTGAGTATACCTGATAGTAGGGCTGTTTACAGTAACCCACCTCCATTTGATTTAAACATATTAGAGAATAATCATAGAAAAAGCTTAATTGGCAGTTCAGTAAAAAAAAGAAAAAGTAGTAAGAGGGATTAGTCACGTCTGTAACCAAGATGGAACAGCACTGATAATCCTTCGTGGTGGAACCGGGCAACAGCCACTGTGCTTGGCCTGGAGATAAGAGAAATGTGTTTCCAGACTCAGCAAACTGCCACTGCTCCTCTCCAAGGCAGCACAAGGGTCACACAAGGCTGAGGTTTTACTCCTAACCAGGCATCCTGTCACTGGGGATTTCCTGAGGGGGACAGAAAGCAGAGCACAAACTAAACCAGACAAACTGGGCATCTTTAGGAGTCCAGGGAAGTGGTAGCAGTGGACATTTCTCTGATGGTTGCACCAAGAGTATTTCATGTATCATGAAGATCTCCCTATAAACACAGAAATGGATTGAAGCATGGGTAACCTGAAAGCACTTAGAGTATAGGAACACCTTTGCTAGGCTTGCCCTAGGGATTATAAATTTGGGATTATAAACCCAAATTTACAGGACAGACTTGGAATTTCATGGACCAGGATCCCAACACTGTTGATAGAGAAGTGAACTGTAAAACATCAACATCCATAACACCCCTAACCTGTTACTTCCAAGTACAAGTTGGAATTTTCCATCAGTAATAATCTAAGGGCAGATCTGCAATAGGTGAATCTCCATAAACCAGAATTGGGGCTTTTTTCCTAACCCCACGAGGAGGCAATTGGGAAAAGGTTTGAACAAAACTCAAATCCCATTGTCAAAAGAAGAAGGAACATGCTGAATCTGAAACAGGCCAAAACAACAGCCTCAGCAGGAGACAGGAGGAGGATTAACAAGTGAAATTGCTATTTGACAATGAGTGTTGCTGAGATGGAAAGCACAAAGGACTGGCTGACAAAAATAATTATTAGATTCACAAGTGTTTTAGACACAAGATGATGGAGCTGATGATTTATCTCAGCTCAGCAGTAAAATACTCCTGTTGTTGGCTGTTTAATTGCAAACCTGGCTGAACAGCCCCCTCCAGGACACAAAAATGTCATATATTAAGATTTAGAGGGAAGTTTTCTTCCAGTACCAGTTACGTAACTACTATCCTCCCAAAACTTCTGTACAGTTCTCTTTATTAACAAAAGAAATATGAACTAGATCCCAAAGAGAAGTTGGTTAAAAAATAAAAGCTATGCTAGGTCTCTGAGAAGACTTTAGAGGTTCTTTCTCCCAACACTGGGAGACAGAAATAGGCATATTGAATTTGCAGATTGGTCAAGTTCCAAAAAATTTTCCAAGGTCCTTAAAATTTTATTTTCTGAAGGCACAAAAGACACAGCCTTTATTGCTGCTGAAATTAACTTCCCTGGGTCACAGACTACTATTCAAAGAGTGATTACAAACTAAAGAGCTTTCTCCAGTCAAGGAAGGGAAATAAATGCCATACTTACAGTATTTTAGCAACTCTTGCCACTGAGAATTTATTGTCTCAAAACAATGAAAATAAATACAAAATAACTCAATTGATAAATGCTGGCTACAATCAGCAGAGATAAAACAACCACCCCAAAAGCAGAATAAAACCTATTTCTTTGGAGCCTTGCCAGCTTTGCCCTGAAACACACTGGTTTTGGATGCCTTCCAAAGCCACCATCTCACCTGTTGTTGCAGTGGTCTTGTAGCAAACATGTTTGACTTCCCTGTTTCAGGTCAAAAATATTTCTTCTGCAAGCATGAGCAAGTCAGAGTCCAGAGCCTTCTCAGCTTTCACTTTGTGGGTATCTTGTGAGACTTTTTTCCTACACTATTTTCTGACTTGGTAAATTTTCTGGGGGGGATGTCATCAGTCTTTGGCTCTGAGTGTGCACTGTGCCTTCAACTACCAAGGCCTAAAACTTGTGATACCTTCAATCACAGTAAAAAATTTATAAATACAAATTATAGCTCAGAGGTAGAAACACTCTTCTTTTCCTCTTGTGGGTAGCAATTGCAAAGGTACAATTAACCTCAATTAATAGGAAGGGTAAACTTTCTACAAAGAATATGCTGTTCAGGTGTTCTCAGTGAGAGCACTTGGCACTGCTTCAACTGTCTGTAAGAGGGAGTTCTGCTGGGGTGAAAATTAAAGTGGCTAAACTTTAATCCAAGTGCAAAGTAGGCTTTTATTTCCCTTCTATAGAAAAAGCAATCCTGCTAATAAAAGCTACCTGGAGAAGTTCAGATTCTGTTTGGATCCTGAGTGCATCATTGCCCTGAAGAGGCTCCCCTGAGCCCCCCATCCCATGCTTTGGCCACTGACACATTTCAGCTCAGCTGAATTCCTTGGTTCTTCCCTGAAGTCTGTGCTCAGTCCTGCCCCTGCTGTGCCTGACTCGAGTAGACTCCCTGGATTCCTGACCTCCAGCCTGCCTCATCACCACACTTGTGTCATTTCTGACACAGTCATCACATTTCTGCTGATCACTGGGCTGCACCCAGGGCTTGGGAGTGCCACCAACCCTGCCCAGCTACTGGAAAAGTAATTTTCTGCAACCCTCACCTTAAGCAGCAATGCAACAATTAAGCTTTTTCCCCTTGCTCTCACTGTTCCTTCCTATTAGAGGAAGAAACATTCAAAAGTGCCAACTTCCACTTCATCCACAAGATTGGTGGAACTGACAGAAAAAGATAAGGTCACCAGAGATAAAAAACTGGGGAAAATTACTAAATCCTGCACAGAACTGTCCCCTTCATGGTTTCTACCATGTGTTCAAATTACCATTTTCAACCCATCAGGTCTCCCTCACATCCCTTGAGATACATTTTATATTCTCTATCCAAAAGCTATTTCCTATTGGCTTTCTGTGTTACAGTTGTAGTAATTATGGCAAAACCAGCAGTCCTTGCATGCTATTTATATGGGTTATGTACCTATCCCATAGACCAGCAATAGGTACCTTTAGTTTAATCTTTACTCCATCAAGCCAGGCTGCTAATTACTTACATATACTAATGAACTTTTCAACAGTCCTGCCCAAAGTAGAATATCCTAGACCATGCATTGTAGAAAAAAAGAAATTACATCCCTTGGAGTCAAAGGTTTTGACTTCAGAATTTTAGATTCTTAATTTAAAACCTCCCTGTGCATCTGAAATTACTTTATGTGTATTTAGATGTAACTTGGCTTTTGAGCTGTATACTTTTAAGGGGAGTTCATACTGCCTTGTATTTCATACAATTGCCTCAGTGTGAAGGAGGGAGAGCAAACACCACATCACTACCTGAGATCAGGGGGCCTTTGGCTTGGGAATGTCCTCACATAACCTGGAAAGGAAGAAACAGCAGAAGATCTGAGTAAGAGACTGAAAAGATAAAAAGCTCCAAAAGCAAGAGGATACATTTTATTGTCTTATTTTCCCCTCAAATTTTTTTGTACTCCCAAATTCCAGAAATATAAATGTCCTGCACCCTCCTTCCCACTTAATCCTAGCTCCATACTCATCCCTGCTGGAAAGAATGTTCTCTACAGCCACAGTGCTCCATATCCAGGTTAAAACTAATCACATTTGTCAGGTGAGATTTCAGTGCTGGCTTAAAGCATATGTGAAACTATGGCCTCGTTAATCAGCAAATTTTACCTAATTACCAGAAACCACAAGGGATGATCCCCCTGCTGTAATATTTCACAGCTCCCATTCCCAAACTCGATGGGTTGTGTTGTCCCCTTCCATCAGGCTTGTGACCCAGATACCAGCACACATGAACAAATTCCCATCCCCCTTGAGATCCAGTTTGTATCTGCAATGGGCTCCAGCTCACAAATTACTGCTGTTCTGTAGAGTGAGCTCTTAATAAAAACTTCTCCTGGTTTGGCAGCCCTGGCCTTATATGCACCTCATTCCACCTGGGGTCAGGAGGCAGAGGGAGGTGTAGGATCAGGATGGAGAGATGCAAACAAATCCAGGCTCCTCTTGCAGTGTTGTTCCCTGATCCCCACTACAGGCAGCACAGCTGAGGAGATGCCTTTGTTTCCCACTTGGAAAATCTGTTCCATTGAGGATTCCAGAAAACAGAACCATTTCATTCCAGCTAAACTCCATAGCTTGGTTTGTGCTCCTCTGACAAGTCATTAATCTATCTCCCATACACAAGGATCCATATAGGGGAGGAAAAGCCTTGCTTCTGGACTGCATGGGAGACAACACAGGGCTTTTACAGGCCCTTATCACCCAGCCAGCAGAGGGGGGCTGACAATGGCACATTTTCTTCTAGAACAATCTACTGCAGCCATTTCCCCCCTGCCAAGAAAACAACTGAACTATTCTGAAAGGTTAGAGATTGGACTACTTATTTAAAGGAGATGAAGAATAGATTTTAGTCCCTCTTATCTGTTTCCATGAGAAAATCTCCATGCTTGACCCAGAGTTCCCCTTTTGTGTCTAGTCTAGACTATCATAATAGATCTGACAATTGTTTTTATTACATAACTTTGGGAAACAGATTCAGAGAATTTGGTTATTAGAAAAATTCTGCTTTGAATAAGATAGCACAATATGTGGCTTTTAAAAAACAAACCATGAATGCCTCTATTGTTGGTTTGCTTTCAAACTTGATTTCTCAGTCTAGAAAAAAAGCAAAAGTCATTACATGTATTTTAGATTGTGCCAAATAGTAATATCCATAGGAAAATTTCCTTTTTCTACACTTCTTCCTGTGCATAAGGACATAGTGGAATTCTTGATGGATGGAAAAATAGAATTTGACCTTAAATCGCTGTCCCAAATGATAGTAAAGTGAGAATCCCAAACCAACAGTAAATAAAACTCATGGTCACCAATTCACCAAAGTAATCTATTAAATCATCAGAGCTGGACATCCTGCCAGTCACTCACAGCTAAAAACTCTGAAATACTTGTATCATCCTTTGTCATTACTTGCTCCTCCAGACTGGGTACAATCCACACTTCTCTGAGGAGTGAGGTGTAATAAATCTCTGTAAAGCAGTTTTGTTGCATTCATGGCCACAACACTCCACTATTTACTGAAGAAATGCCCTCACTGTGCCTCAGCAGACATAGGCAGCCTTACAAGACATTTTGTATTAAAAATAAGGCTGGTTTAGATGTGGTTTCTTCTAAGTACCTTCATATTAAACTATTTTTGGTGCTATTTTGACTTCCTCCACAGTTCAACCTTCCAGATTACTTCTCTGTCCTGCTTTACACTTGGAAGGGATGGAAAAACTTGTTAGTGGTGTTAAATGGAACAGAGATTCCTGCTAATGGATTATTGATCATACTTGAGTGATCTTTAGAGTATCACAAGCAGAATGCCTTTCTCCCCTCTGTATAAGAATCTAATATTAAAAATATTAGCATTCCATGGTGATTATTTTCATGAGGGAAAGCACAAAGCACATCTCTGCTGTAAGAAGAGGTGGCCTCTCTATTTTTAACCAAAGATTTTATAGGGTATTTCATCAAATTCAGAGAACCCCTTCACCAAAAAAAAGTCAGTAAAAAATTTCTCCATTACTTGGCCATAACCACAAGCTTGTTTGGCTGAAACACATCACAAAGTAATTTGCTACCTCCCCACAATACCAATTTTAAACAGAGCAAGAATGAAGGACTTGGCAGATGAAAAGTGCAATTTTATTTCATGTACATTGTCCTAGAAACCTTTTTCAACTTTGTGGGTTGTATCTAATAGGCATCTTGAAACCAACCCAAAGTCCTTTTCCATCTACAGTCCAGGACATATTAGACAGATTTAGGTTTAAGGCAAATTTGATGTTAGGTGACACCTAACTAAAGCATAACATCTCTTTCCTACAGCTGGAGTCAAATACCAATATTTTAGTTTTACCTTTCATAAAGTCAGTTTTCAGAAATAACTTGGGCAACAGGCTGATCAAAAAATTATATGTAAATATAGATCTTCATTTAAGATCCCGCCAGGGCAAAAATCATTAAACTGAAGACCCTATAAATAAACACCCCTTGTTTTCAACTAAGTTTGTAATGGGGTTAGAATGGTTAAAGGCACCCCAGGTTTGCATTTGCACAGCAATGTCACACCGTGTGAATCCAGCCTTTCACTCTGGCCCAGACAGCTCCCTGGAACACTCAGAGCACAACACATGCTTCTAATTACCCATTTTCTCTGTGCAGGCAGCTCTCAGGACCTGCATTTCCCAAATCGTTGAAGTCTAATTACCCAGGAAGAAAATACACGCAGCATCTTTGCTGCTGCCCTAGAAGGAAAGAGGAAATGACAAAAGGCCTGTCCATGCACACAGACAAATTGGTCACCTACACCAGCATCTTCACCTTTTGGGGAGTAACTTGGAGGTGTTTGGAGCCAATCCTTCCTTGGAGGGGGAAGTGAAGTTGGCTTTTGCCGTGGAAGGTGTTGCTGACATGCCCCTGGGAAGTGTGGTGACCTCTGTGACACAAGGAATGTGTGGCAGCCCTGTTGTTTTCAGCCTGTGATGCCAAGTTTGTCATTTTACCCCGCCTACAAAACTGCTTATTGCTACCTGAACACAGAGCTTGCAGGGATGCTCCCTTAAAATCAAATTCTCCAAAGGATGCTCACAGGGGAAAAAGGATTCTAAGGATAGAAATACTTTTTTTTTTTAGTTCTAATTTTCCCTTCACAGTGGAAAAGACCAGTCACAAAGGAATATGATCAAAGACTATGTTTAGTCACAGGTATGACAGAAGACAGCTGCAGTTTAAAAATACAGCTTGCCAAAGGCTGAACAATAGTTTATGGGCTGAAATAGAGAAATGAGTGAAAAAACAAGTAAAGCTTAAACAGAAAAAAAACCCCCATATGTAAAATCAAGGAGTTCACAGTGAAAGCATGAAAAAAATAATAACCAAGAATCCTGAACAGGAAGTTGATTGTGTACATACTATGCACATTCAAAAAGCTGCAAGCTCATCTTCAAAAAGCTTGGGAAGACTGTGAGAGCTTTTTCTTCAGCACAGTGTTATTTGCCCAAAACTGAAAGCTGCATTTTTCTCCAAGTTGTTTCTTAGTATCACCTCTCCAAGAGAAACCTGAATAGTGATTTGGTTTCTACTCCTTCCATCCTTCTACCTCTTTCCTTTCCCAACATAAAAAAAAAGATGTTGCTGATTTCCAAAACGAGCAAGTTAAAGGAGCTTGTTTTGGAATTATAGCCCCATGTTCATCACTTGGGGAATACATTTTAATTTCAAAGCGGTTCACTACAGAACTGGGAAGGGATAGCCAAGTTGTACACATGACAGCATGGAAGGTAAAGGCAATGCATTAAAAACACCTGGAAGTGCTGAGGGACAGTTTGGAATTTGGGCTCAGTTATAAAGCTGAGACTGGGCTGAGATAAATCAGTTACAAAACAGTCTCACTTGGAGCTATAACCTGTATTTTATCCTGATGTGTTTATGAACCTGGCAGCCACTAAAGCCACTGATTCTCATGGAAGTGACACCCACCACATTCACATTAATACCCTGGCACTCATATTCCGTGATCCACAATCCCAGCTACAGAAGGATACAAGAGGCTGGCTGTTACTCCAGAAGGGCCATTACTATTATCTCTGGATATAAAGTGGAAGTTTTTCCAGTTTGAATCAGATGAATGACTGAAAGTTATCACATGCCTACTAAATCATAGAGAGGACAGGGCTTCACCAATCTTGTAAATATCAAGAATTTACTAAAGACAAACAATCATGTTTAGCTCCTAATCAACTTAGGAGCTATTCCTCAATTGCCATCTGGAGTTATTTTGCTCGTTAGAGAGAGAAGATTATTGCCTCAAAAGCTGAAAGATCAAGTAATGCCCCAAATAAAGACGTTACCACAATGAAGTTAACAGCTCCATTTTAAATACTAAGTGGACCCAAGTAACAGGCAATTGCCCAGAGACAATTGTTAGATTTAACACTGTGTAAAGTTTATTGAGGAGAATCAATAGTCTCTGCCAATGGCATTTGGAGCGCTGACACTGTAGAATATTTTATCTCAGATTCCTGAATTTTACAGTTTGATTGTTACTTTATAACACAAATCCTACTACCTTTCTTTAAAAAACCCAAATCCTCAAGGTCCTTAGAAAGTTGCCATGGGTTAGACCAAAAAATAAAACTAAGAAACTGTATCAAAAGCCGGTATTAAAAAAAAAAACAAACCCAAAACACAAAAAAGCAAAACACCCTCAACACTTCCAGAACTAATGAATGTTTTCAGAAATGACCAAATCTGGCTTAATAAAAAGGTGACACTTGGGGCTTGTCTCCTCGAAAGATTTTATTGACGTGGCTTTATGGTAGTCCCTGTGTCAGCAGATTTCACACCATCTTCCCAACAGAGTCCCAGCATCACAGAAAAAGGTTCACAGCTGCAGATTCCAAAATTGTTCCTAGAGCTGAGCCTAACAAAATTTGTGCTAAGTTTATTACAGTTAAACAGTTCTTGAAGAACAGCTGATCTCTCTTAAGTTATGAGTATTACTTTATAGCTATATAATGCAAAAGCAATATTTATATCTCACTGTTCTCACTTGTTTACATAAAGACTTTTTTTCAGTAAAAATTGTATAAACTAACTTATTTGAATTTTACTAGTGGAAGGGGGAAATTTCTTACCTTTGCCTTCTGACTTCATTTCAGCATCAACAAAATTCACATGAATATGGCAAGCAAGACTTGCCTAACAGAAGAATTCAGTTATCAGTGGGACATCAAAAAGATGGCATCTTTAAAAGAGTGCAGATAGAGAATTTGTTCCCTTTAGTATAGAGTGGCTTTTCCCCGTTGCTTCTTAGAATCTGTTTTTCATGGATTTGTACATACAGTGAAAAGTTATTTTACAGTTTGAAGTTTTATGCCTAAACCTTTCTGAGGGCTATTTTAATTATCTCAAAATATTCAAATGATTACCAGTTCATCACTTTAGGAAGTTTATTGAATATATCCCTATTTGGCTTTTCCTCAGTCCTGTTTTACACATTTCATACTTTTACTCTCTCAAGTGTTAATCACCAATTGTCTCTGAAATTGTGCCCATCTGTTTAAAACACATTGACAGTGAGATACCCAGGTTCAGCTAAAATAGTCTATGAGTGCTCTTGGAATTACTTTAGGCCACTCCCCTGCTGCTGTTCCAAGCAATGCCCACAGATACTCCCCTAATTATGTTGTTCTTTCCTTTGCCCTGTCACCAAGCAAAGGAATATTTAATTTGCTCTCCACTTTCTCTCTCAGCTCTATTTTCCAAGTTTTCCCTTGAACTGAACTTATTTTTTTCTCCCCAAGGACACATCAGTTTTTGTTTCTCCTCTTCACTCAGTTACATTCAATTTCCTGTTGCCAAGATTTTTAGATTATGTTGTATTATTTCTTCCTACTTGTGTTTGTAACACCTGACTTATGATCATCTGCAAATGCTGTTAATATTCTTCTTACATCCAGCCTCTCTGAAATCACTGATCTGGGACATTCATCAAAACAGACAGTTGCTTTCTTCCAAAGAATAAATTAAATGAAATGCAAAATTTGTTTGGTCAAAGACACAGTAAAGGTGGAGTCAAACAAAAGCAATTAAAGAATAAAAAAAGTATATTAGAAGCTTTCCCAAAGAAAAAAATAAAACCATTAAGAATGGCAGCAGATGCTCAACGAGAAGAGGGATGATCAGGCAGGATTAGTTCTGCCATTTCCAGAACGACATGAAGCAAGAATGGAAGGACAGAACAAATTCTCTGCATTCCTTTCATTAGCCAAACATATTTCCTGGTCCTATCATGTCAATAATCCCAGAACAAAGTGGGACAGCTGCAGGAGAAAGTGGAAACTACAAGGCATCTTTCCCAGCTTTGAGAAGAAAGCTCTGGCAATGGATACAGTGTGGTGAAGTGAAGACTCCACAGTCAGGACACGCCCCCCATAAAGGCATGGATGGGGAAAGGGCCTTTCCTGAGGGATGAGGTGGAGGCTGGAGCTGTTTACGATGACACTCGACATTAACAGATTGTTTCAGTTGTGCTGTTGCCCAGACATCCTTGAAAATTTACAGCTGGCAATTTCCTGTGAATGCCTCCTTCCTTTCACTTCAGCCTCACTCAACACCTGCCTTCTCTTTGCCTTATTTCCCCAGCTCTATTTTATTCTTCCCTGGTCTTTTCATTTACAAGTCCTACTTCACCAGTCAAGAAATTATGACACCAACTTGATTTGTATGCCTCCTCCCTGTATCAGAACTTCAACTTTCCCAGATGCACAACCCCTAATGCTGGCACACCACCCAAGAAAATCATTTTGGTTCTGAAAAACCAAACTGACCACAGCCAAAGGAGATGATCTGCTAAAGCAAATTTACAGGAAGAATGTCCAAAAACAAACAAAAAAGCTTTAAAGAGTAAAAAAAAAAAACCACCTGTAAAAGGAAGAGCGCTCTAACTTTGAGGTGAAAGTTAATAAGCACTGCTGGCCTAGTCACACAACCTTTATTTTGTGACACTCTCAGACCTTGGTGGCCCATCCCATCACCCCTGAACAGTGTGTGCAGGGATTAGACAAGCACGTGAAATATATTAACCCCCACAAATTGTGGGCCCTTGTGAAGAACAAATAGACCACACAAAGTTTAGTTACTTAATTCTGCCCATACCCACTCCTGCTTTGGTTTGTGCTGCTGGGTCTCCCCTCCCCCATTTTTTTTTCCAGGCTGAAGAAGCCCAGCTCCCTCTGTCCCTTCTCCACCTTGAAGATAGGCCCTGTTGGACTTGCACAGGGTTTTTCACATCTTTCTTGTAGAGATGGACCAAAATCCAGGCATGGTGTACCAGATGCAGCTGCTGAGTGACCAGCAGAGAGAAAGAATCACTTCATTTGATGTCCTGGTTATGCTCCTTTTGATCCAGCCTAGTGTGCAGTTAGCTTTTATCACTACCAGGCCACACTGCTGACCTGAAACCCAAGCAAATTTTTCTATTGATTCCAGCAAGGCTGAAATACCAGACTGAACATCTAATAAAGGAGCCATCAGACAGGGAACAGTGGCAACAAAACAGCAAGCACAAGCTTACAACAGCTCCTGATAGCATGTGTGGGAGAAAAGTTGTGATCAGATACAGGCACTCTGCTAAAACAGCTGCTTTTACTGCCTGCCCTGAGCTTCTGAGTCAGCCTCCACCTGGATCCTTACAGAGGGAAAGGGGAAGAGTTCAGTTTTCCCAGACCACAGCTTGCAGGAAGATAGGAAAGCTGTTTCTAAAAAAAATTAAAGTGTTATTTGAGATAACAGTGATGAGGCAGGACAGGAACTCTCCCCTACTCAAGCACAGGATTTAGCAAACAAACAGGCAGAGCCAAACCCTGCTGGGTTTGTTACTCCTGCAATTTATGAAAACCACATTGCAATCCGGGGCATTACCAACACCTGATGAAATTGTGAAGCTGCATTGACTCCCAAAATAGTTAACATTCATTTAACAAACTGATTTGAGGATTTAAACATTTGTCTCTTATATACATTTATACGCAGAGAAAATAGAAGTGAACCGTATGCACAAGCAGAAGGAGTTAAAAGAATCTGACTTTTTGGTGTCTTACATCAGTTTGTTTTGAACACCAGAGCTAGCTAGAACATCAAAACACACATAGGAACTGTTTATTCTAGGTGCTAGAGTTTCAGCCCTGCTTTTAACCCACCAACAGCTTGCTATGCCCATCCATTCCACTGGAATCACTTTCCAATTCAATCCCAGCAGCTCCAGTGCTATCTTCAATTACAGTCACTCTGCAAAGGCCAACCCACCAGAGCAAGACAAACAAGCTGAATTAAACAAAGCACTGTTACCACCCTGACACAGATGTTAACAGGATGCAGTTCCTTTTAGGCATGATAAAAAATAAAAGAAACCATTCACATTGCAGCTCTTCAAGCCTTAAATGCTGCAGAATTTTTTCCAAGAAACTTAACTGAGGAATTAAGTGCAGTAATACATTACATTAAGCCAGTATTACATCACACAGGATCTGATTTGGCACCACACTGTCTTGCATCTTCTGAGAGTCTGCCCAAAACACAAATGTGGATTTGAATACAAGATTTCCCCAGCTGTCCCAGAAACAAAGTAAAGAAACCACATAACACACACCCACAAAATGAAGATTGAGGAGCTGGAATACCCCACAGAATTGGTCAGGCAATCAGAACAGTGTAAGTATGTGTAATTGTATTTATTTATTCAAGTATTTTATGGTTTTCATTGCACTGGCAATCTTTTGGGGATGACTACAGATGCCTAACTTTAAACTGTTGCGTTCCACAGAAGGTATAAATTAAAAAAATCATATGGAAAAAATACAGGTTTTGAGACCCATCCAGCAGCTACATGGCTGAGCACACACTATCTGTAAAGTTAGAAAGTAAACCAAGATTTCAAAAACATTGTTAAGTGTTCTTCTTACGACCTATTAGCAACAGCACAGCACCTGCCTGCTAGATTCAAACTTCACACACCAGTGGTAATTTAGCCACTACCCCCAAACAGCCTACACACGACAAAACACTATTTTTTTCCCTTTTGAAACTGTGAAAAGTGTTTAAGCATCCCTCCCATACTCCCAGCCATAGCACAGATGAAAGCCACCTCAACAAAGCTATAGAGAAAGCTTCCTTTGGAAACCACCCAGAGGGCATTCCCCAAATCAAAAGTATCACTTGTATTACAAGTTTCACTGACCAGTGCAATACCATCTCGAAAACAAAGTAACTGCTTGGAGTGAAGTGCTGAAAAAGAAAGTTTGTTCCTAGAAGGGTATTTAAATACTTCCTAATAGTAGCCTCCTCACAGAAGTAAGTCGTAAATTTCTACAGCTATGGCTTCTTCAAATAAGGAGGTAAGACTAAAGAAATGCATGTGTAGGTACAGACTACATTCACTGGTAGGAGTTTTTCCACGTGAAAGTTGGCAAGCACGTTCTCTGCTCCTGCAGCGATGAGATGAGCAACCATAGCCTGCTGAGCTTGTGCCTCCACAGAAAAGACCCAAGATCACCCCTGCTCCCGCCTGGTTACCTAATACACCTCACACAGCCCAGGAGCTGGATAAATCTAAAGCCAGCCTTGCCTGAAGCACACTCCGGAGGGCAGCTGCAGGCAGCCAGACATCCCATGGACAGAGGCATCCTAGAGGCGGGGACACGCACCTCACTTACAATCTGGAGAGGTTTTGGTGGAGAGCATAGGACTGCTGGGGTAAGGGACAGAAAGCATACACCGAGGGCTGGTGCTCCTACTGCTCACAGGGCCCACTCCACAGCTGAGATACTCCACTCCCCGCCCTCCCTGAGAGACCTGTGGGACAATGCCCGACATTGCCACAAGCCCCCACACAGAGGGTGCCCCCATCTCCCCGCTACACTCCCGCGGAAACAGCACCTTAGCACCAACGGGATGGTGCTCGAACCCCTTCCCCTCACGGGCCAATTCCATGGACCTCCTTCCCTCCCGGGCCAGCACCCCCGAGTCCTTTCACCTCACTGAGCAGAGCCCCGCGAACCCCTTCACTCAAACGCCTTCAGCTCACTGAGGAAAGCTCCTCAAGTCACTTCACTGAGCAGAGGCCCCCAGACCTGTACTCCTCACACGGATAAGTCCCCCAAAGCTCCGTCCCCTCAGGGACCGCCCGCCCCGCTCCCGCCATTGCACCTCCGGCACGCGCCCGGGGGCGCCCAACGGCCGCGCTTTTCCCGCCCG
>JANPWX010000088.1:1736828-1775000 GCA_024734555.1 Trochalopteron elliotii
GGGCGCTGCCCGCCCTCCGGGGCGCTGCGGCAGGAGCCGGGGAAGGGCCGCCGCGCTGGGTGGGTGTGAGTTATTTCCAGCCGAAAATGAACGCTCCGAGGTGTCGGGCAGATGTTACTTAATCCGTCTCGTCCTTCTCCTTCACGTGTGTGTGAAGAAGAAGGGAAGGGGCGGTTTCGTTGCCATTGCTGGTGTGTGGAGCGTGATGCGAACGCGTTTGTCGTGCGCTGCGTTTCAGAGGCACTCAACCCTCCTGGGTGGGATTTACAAGTGATGCAGCTAATTCCTTGGAAGAGGGAGGCAATTCATTTGCATTGCGTGCTTAGAAATGGAGCACAGTGACTCTCCCAGGGTGGGTTTGGTTTGTTTTTTTTTTCAGTCGCTGCCCCCAATGAGCTTTAAGTATCTGGGTTAAAGGTGCTGTAGGATTCATGGTAAATGCTCAACATTTCTTACTATTAAGAGGCTGCTGTTATTGCTGTGTGCTGCATGCCAAAATGAATCGGGTCTACCACAACAAGCTAACTGTTGTGTTAAAGGTCCAGGGTCATCGAGAGTTGGGATAACTGTGTAAACAGTGCTGTAAATGCAGTTCTTTTGACCTTCGGTAGATGTCACATTCTTGCTATGTTGTAGTTCAGATTTTTTGCTGGTTTGGTTTTTATTTTATTTTTTTAAACTTTTTCTCTTTTGTTCCTGTTTGCCCATTTATTGAAGGACTGATCAGTGGTGGTTTTTGGAGCTGAGGCTTAAACCTGTTCCGGAGTTCAGGCGTGATGGGGGAGGGAAAAGTGTAGGAGTACAGTAAATCAGAGATTATGAGCTTCATGTGGGTACAGTGTTAGGAGTGGGAGATGGAGTTGGTTGCAGGTGGTGGTGGCCACAAAGCCGCCATTTCTGTGTTTCGGCTGGCCAAGTAGGTAGGTCATTTTGAAGATAATGCTGGGAGTGGCGAAGGGCCCTATTCAAAACATTTCCTTTCGGCTTCCATGTGTTGAATAACTTCTCTCGGTCACGCTGCTCCTCCTTGGCGCTCTCGGGGCGGCCAGAAAACCACCGAAAGAGGCTCAGGTCTGAAATGAATGGCCCTACCTGAGGAGCGATTGGTTCACGACGTTTATTGTAGTTTGGAAACCGCTTTCCCGGCTCACGGCTCAGCCATGGAGGCCAGATGTGGACAAAAAGGGGCGTGCCTGGGAGCACGAGTGGCTGGGCCAGCATTAACTGCTCTGAGCCTCTTCATGGGTGCACTTTCCTTCTAGTGCTGCTGCTCCACTGCCCCTCCTTTGCCAGGTGACATTTTCAGCGTCCTCCTGAGCCAAAAGAATGAAATGAAGAATGAAGTCAGCTTTTTCTGCTTCTGTGTTTCTCACTTTCAAGCTTAACATTGCAATTTTGGAAACATTAGGAGTTGAAGGAGGGAAGAATAGACATGGAGTGTTAATTTTAATTTATTTTGTTCTCTGCTTGGTGTTTATTTTCTCCTGTTTTTGCAGGTACATGTTTTAAAAAGACTTGACTGGATGTTAAGATGAAGCCCTTAAAATGGTGGTGTTAGTGTAGTAATACTGAGTTTTCTACTTAAAATCCAATTAGAATATTTGGATTTGAAGGTATTTTTATATATAGAAGTAAAAGAAATTACTTGATGCTACTTGGATGTATACATTTCTAAACAAAAGATTTTCCTTGTCTGGATGCTACTATAAAACTTCCACTTAATTAGTAATTACTTGGGTTGAGGCACAGGTTTGTCTTGCTCCTTTTGAGCATGACTTGAATACATAAAGCATAAAACGAATTCTTCCTTACACATGGAGTTATTTAGTGAGAGCAAATCTGACTTTATGGGGTGTGTTCCTGGAAAAGTTTCAGGTTGTATCTTTCTGAGTATGCAGATGGCTCTGGTGTAACTTTTTGATTGATCTTGCACTTGCCCAGACTTCTGGCTGTTTAAGTGAGCAGTTTTATGTGAGATTTGCAGGCTTACAGGGTTTGAAAGGACAGTGAGTGGCACCCAGGTGCTGTAGATGGCAGGGTGGGAAATGTGTTAGAATTGCCATTTTCTGTGAGAACAGAGCAATAAACTTGATTAGGTGTTTCCAACGTGGGGGAGGGAGGGTGGTGTGAAAAAGGTAGAGTATAACTTACCATCAAAAATTCTGTGGCTTCTGGCTTGTTTTCCTGCTTTTCATGAATGTCTTTATCTTGCACCAGTCTCTGGCTGGTAAAGAATCTTATGTGCACACCCCACCTGACTGCCTTTGCATAATATCAAGGCTGCTCTATCTAGGACAAAGAGTTAATGCATGTGTCCCTGGGTTTATGGGACCTGAAACCTCCAGTAGAATTCCATTTCAGTTTGAAGTGATCTCACATGGCACACAGAGTAACCTGCTGATTGAACAGTCCCTTTGCTTCACGTTCTCAAAGTGCCTTCAGTCACCTTAGTTTCAGTGGTAATTTTTTTACTTGGATGTGGTTAACTTGTAAGGTGGTTTTCTTTTTTTCCCCCAACTATTTGAAAAATGCCCTGTGGCTAATTTCTTACTCTGTGTGTAGATCGTGTTTCACCTCCATACCCAAGTGTTTAAAAGCTTTTGGAACTGAATCTTCTGAATGTGCATGTTGGCCTTGGGAACTCGATACTGGGCTGAGATTGCCAGGATGGGTTTGGGCTGTAGTGACACGAGGCTTTTCCACCAGCAAACACGTAGGGCTTGGTACCTGCTTTGGAATGAGCCCCAGGGTGCTGGTAACACAGCCCGTTCTCTAGTCAGGCTGTTATTGTGTTTTACCTGTTGAAGACCCTGCCTGAGAGTTGAGCTGGGGTAGTGATGGGTGAATTTTTCAGGGGGGAAGAAGAAAAGTTTGTGGGTATGTGCCCCACAATCGAAGCAGTGTTATCTGTTACTGCTAACATAAGCATCTTGTTTCAATGAGACAAATGAGCTAAGTTGAAGCACTTGCTTTGCAGCTGCATCTGATAATAATTTCTTACTATTTGATCGATTTTTTAAATTTATTTTGCAGTAATCTATGCCAGCAATTATGACAATGTTAGCAGACCATGCAGCTCGTCAGCTGCTGGATTTTAACCAGAAACTGGATATCAATCTCTTGGACAATGTGGTGAACTGCTTGTACCATGGAGAAGGTGCACAGGTAAGGTGACTTGGAACGTGCATTTATTGACCATGTTTAACCTTACAGCGAATCAGCTGAGCAAAATCAATTCACTTCAGTAACAATTAGTAATGTTAGTGAATTTACTGAGCTGGGGACTGGAATATCACTGGCAGTCACATGGAATGTGAATTCACATTGAAATGACACTTGGAGAAATGTTTATTTGGTGTGTGTTCGTTGCTAGCTTGCCTTCTGATGTTGAGAGTTATTAGCAAATATGATTTGGTAGGGACACTTGGTGCAGCTCACCTTTTCTGACTCAATTCTTCAGGAAGATCTGAGCTACCTGTTACTTCTTATCATGGACAGAATTGTGAAGCCGTAAATGTTCACTTCAGTGAGGAATTGTATTTAAAAGAAAAATCTTAGTGGTGCTATTACTGTGTTTGTATTTATAAGAAGCATGTCATGCATATTTAGTAGAAGAGTTTGTTCCTTTCTTGTGTCTGGTCTTTTTTATTTCCCATTACAGTTTGCACAGGTTCTTCTTGCATTCTTTCCTTTGGACTTAGTGCAGATTGTGAAGTACTAAGTTGAAATGGAAGGACTGTGCATTTGTGTCTTTGCATATATTGCCTTGAAAGTGAATCTTGTATTGCTTTTATCTATTTCTTGGACTTCTTTGGAAACAAGACTTAAATGTTGAGAGCAAGTATTGCTACAAAGGGTGTTGGCATGGTTCCTCTTCTGGCAGATTTTAATTGTTCAGGCTCAACAAATTGGGAGTTTCAGTGTCAGGCATCTCTTACTAAGATAGTCTTGCACAACAATAAGTGAATTAAATGGGACAAAGTAGCTGATGCTTTTCTATTCTTTCCAGCTGTTAGAATAAACAATGATATACTTGCATATACTTGCTTTGTGTATCTCTTTAGGGGGGAAAAAAGCTTTTGTAAAGCTTACTAATGTGAATTCCAATAGGTTTTGAAATACCTTGTTGTTTTTTGAAATACTTGCATTTTGAGTGTCCTAAATTTAAATAATTGCTTGCTGTAGTTTTTTAAGTGTTTGAATGGCAGAAGACTCCTTGTAGCTTCTGCCTTAAAAGTATGGACATCTGTGGCACTTGTTTTGTGATCTTTTACTGCCCTGCAAAACAGGTGATGCTTATGATGTTGTTTGGTTTGAAAAGAGTTGAAAAGGTTGGGAAAGTTTATAAGGAAAATAAAGGATTAACACTAAATACAATGATCAAATTGCTGTTGTTCTGGCATTGTGAGAAGTTGCTTCACTTAAAACAGCTGGGAAAAGTCTCTAGTATTTAGAAAATCAATGCAATAAGATGCAAAAATTCAAGAGGTGGTGTTTAACTGGCAAAAGTGAATTATGATATAATCTTGTTTAAATACATGTACTTATACATGTCACCTCAGTGAAACTTTGGTCAGCTGGTTTGGTACCTTTCCAAACTGGAGACATTTCAGGGAGTCTGAGCTTTTCCCTCTTCCAGGGGGTTAAAAAAAATGCAGGAAAAAAACGGTTCTCAGTGGAGTCTGACAGCTCAAGTCCTTTACTAAAGGATAACAGGAATAATAGGAGTTGAGGAAACTGAATATTAAAAATGGGAGATTACCAATGGTTTTCCTGGAATAGGTCAGGGTAATGTCAGGGTAAAACAGGTTTAAAATGCAACCTGAATGGCCTGTGCTGAACTTGCTTTCAGATTCACCTGCCTCCTCCTTCTGCTTAGTTCTTATCTCTGCTTGCAAAACTGTTATCTGCTGATCTATATTAGGCAAGAAAGAAGCTATTTTCTGTCCTGGAGATTTAAATTTTTTTCTTTTAGCTTTTTTGGGTATACTTCTCTGAAAAGAAAGAATGTCTCCACCCCAAGTGCAACACATGACTAAGGAGATTTCATGCAAGTCATAAATGTTTATCTGGACTCATCCCAGCCTCTTAATTCCATTGATCTGTTAGATCTTCACATGTCCAGAAAGATTATTTGCAAATGTCTTTTTGGTACCAGTGACACCATGAGACTTTATTTTATTACTAAAACAATATTACTAAATTTATACTGTTTATGCAAGTACAGGGTTTGATGTCCAGAAAAGGGGTTAGTGGGTATGAGAGCAAACCTTTCAGTTTTGGGAGAAGGATATGGATTGTCTGTGTTAGTGTTGAAATTTGATCCTGGGATATGTCACCAGTATTAGAAGCAAGCAGGAGGCCTATATAAAACCACTTTCAGATTGAACCTGGAAGTAATACAGCTATTCCTTCCCTTTTAAAACTCATGTGTATTAAAAGAGCTGGTTTTTCTGCTTTTTTTTTTTAACCTGATGTCACACTGGAACAATAGGGCTGTACTGGTTGTGGTCTTAAACAGAATATTTGTGTGGCACTTGTCTGTATCAAATCTGCAGGGGCTTGCTGGTCCAGTTGCTCCACTGTGCTCAATTATATCAAGTAGAGGGTGCAGGTAGTGTTGTACAGATAGTTTAGACATCCTTGCCCTTTTCTGTTGGAACCTCCAATTTTATTTTGTAGTTGACACACCAAATTTGTCAGTTTCTGTATAGATTTGGGGTCTTGATTGGGTTTCTAAGTTGCTGAGAATATGTGTTTCCTTACACCAGTTGCTGATTAGCTCAAGTGTGTACTTGGATGGGACTAGAAAGCTGCCTGGCTGTAGTAAGTTTTAACTGTTGAAGTTAATCCTAAAGCAAAGCTTTAACTGCTTTGTAACTCTGTTCAATTGGCTCTACAGTGCAGTGAAAGAGTGAACTAAGTTCTGCTAATTGTGTTGTAGAATGTCCCCCTTGTTGGTAAGGCAGTGCCTGATGCTTTCAGGGGGACAATTTGCAGCAAGATTTGTCAGTACGTGGCACTTTTGGAAATGGCTGACATCACTTTGGCTCCCGAAAAATTCTTGAGGACATCCAGGTTTTTGAAAAGGATGGCTAAAATGAATTCAGCTATTTCACTGTGTAATTGCTTCAGATGAGGTTTTCAAGAAACCACAGCATCTAGGACAGTAATTGATAATGTCAGTCTCCAAGGAAGAGCAAACCATTAGCATGACCAGCTCCCTTCCTCCTGCCAGTAGGTTTTTATTATGGTTTTGTAGGTTGTTAGGTACACCAAGGATCCCTCAGAAGTAGGGATTGGAGATCTGTAATGCTCTGCTCTGTGGTTCTTCAAAATAAAATCAACAGTTCTGCAGCACAAAACAGTATTCCTTAAAGCTGGCACTTTGTGTAAGTGCTTCCACTGGAACTAGAAAGTTTGGGTGCCCTGGAATGAAGTTTTCTCTAGATGACTTTGTGGAAGCAGAGAGAGCTTCATTCCCTAGTAGGTTTTCCCCATCATGTGTGCTGTTCTTGCATGTTTGCTGCTGGTCTGGATGAATCATTCAGAATGGAAGAGTGGAAGTAATTACTGTCCTGCATCTATGGGCTTCTGGAGTTTGGTTGTTACTAAACTTCAGCTGTCACAGAAGGAGGCTTAAGGGACTTGTTGCTGCTGGTTGAGTTCTGCCTAACTCTTAGATAAGTAAGTTAAATGGAGTGTTGCATATTGATGTCTTCAGTGACAGTATATAACTTCTTAAATAACCTAATGCTAACACTTTCTTCAAATCAAATTTTCTTTCAGCAAAGAATGGCACAAGAAGTGTTGACTCACTTAAAAGAACATCCTGATGCGTGGACAAGAGTTGATACTATTTTGGAGTTCTCTCAGAACATGAATACCAAAGTAAGCAAATTAACTTTTATTTATTTGGTTTTCCTCTTTCTTCCATTCATAAACTTTGAGGAAGGTATCTCATTTTTAGCCATAGACTTTCTTGATTCAAACCATATTTTTTTGATTGTCTTGTTTGCAAAGTTGGCTTTAAGCAAGAACTGTAAATGAAAAAAATATTCAGAACTCCTTTTACATTGCCAAGAGTTTCTCCCTCCCCCCCTTTTTTTTGAGGATGAGCTAATTTGGATACACAGATTTTTTTTTTTTTTGAGGCACATACAAGCATTATGCCAGTTCCCAAGATTGGTATTGTGTCTGTATAAATCTGAGTAATGAAAAGTCTCCTAGAGCCACATTTTGTCCTTGGGTAAGTGCTTGGCTGTGTGTGATCATAATGAAAGCCATGTGCATGTAACTGAGGACAAAATTTGTCCCTAGGTGTGTTAAAGACAAAACAAACCTCGTTAGGCCAAGGTTTTGAGCAATCAAAAAAGGTTAAGTGCCCCAAAGTTTGTAGTACCTCAGTTCTTTGCTACTATGCAAAACACATTTGCTTTGTACTGCTTTTGGAAATCCATCCATCCATCATGTAGAGGCTAAAATGGGCAGCACTCAGGGCTTTTTCTGCAATTTGAAATGCTTTACCTAAGACTTGTGAAGTTGAAACCAAAAAAGATGATCGAAATGTATTTTCACTGTCTTAAGTTTGATGATTATTATCTCAAATAACTGACATGCATGTTTTTCTGCTGGATACACACTGTGTTCAAACAGAAAAAAGAATTGTGTTTGGATGGTTTCTGAAATCATGTGGTATTCATGAAGCAGTTCATATTTTTTTTTTAATTGCTCTCTGAAGTTGAGGGGAAAGCAGTTTAAAGAACTTCCTCAAAGTAAACACCTTTAAGCACCTTTAAGTAACAGTGTTTGCCTGTTTGCTTGCCTGGTAAACTTTGCTTTTTATACTGACAGACATTACTAATGTTTAAGTTGATTTATCAACAGTATTTTTAAAAACTCAAATTTGTCTTGTGAAAAATGAGATGATTAGAGGAACAGAAAGAAAGCAACAGGTAAAGAATTCTTCAATTTACATAAATTGCAAATGATTTGGTGCTAAATTTATGCACTATGACATTTGGCTTTTATGCAATCATATTTTTTCTTTAATTAAAGCTGTTAACACTACCTGATATTAATCATAATGTTCCATTATGTTGATTGCTTGTAATAGGAAGAAAAGGGGTGTCTTCCTGTGCAACTGACACAGCTAGGCTTTGACGGCAGGCCTCCACAAGGTCTACCCTTTTGATTCCCTTTAACTGAATTCTGTTCATCAATTGTTTTTTGTTTCTTGGGAGGTGGGAGGGAAAGGGATTCGGTGCATAAAATAAGTAATAAGGGTGCCATAGAAATTTCTACCATAGGGATCATTTCATGCTTTTTTTTTGAGTCTTTTGCTGTTGCCTGTCCCTCATCTTCATAACTGGGCAGTGAAGGGTAGACAATTAGCAATGAGCAAACCAAGAGCAAATTAGTTTTTGAAATGCTTCCGTCTTACACAGAGTTAAAATGTGTTCACGTGTGCTGTTGCAGTAGTTGACTTAAAAGGCAGAACTCTGTAGTTAGTATCAGTAACTTTTTTGGGACTGGTGTTTCTCATTATCAGAGAAATAAGTGTAATTAGAGCCATCAAATCAAATGAACCAAAGTAAAGGCCCCCAAAGGCCCCTTGCAGGATGTTGGGGCTGATGGAGCCACTCCAGTGTGGTGTGGCAAAAAGGATGTGCTGGTGAGGGTTGTACACAGTGATTTTGCTGCTGTTCAGTGTCACATGGGAGTGTTAGGGACAAGGAGTATTTCTGGGACTGAGGAAGAAGTGGACAAGGCACTGCAGAGGGCAGAACTGAAGTCACAAAAGAATGAGGAGAAACCTTTGCAGCATGAGCAGCTTAAGGTCCATGAAGCCAAATGAGATGTTTGAGCAGATAATGAGGGATAGGTGTGGCAGATTGCTAGAGGTGTCTGTCCTTTTCTTTGACTCCAGGAAATTCTCAGTGAGGGAAAAACCCACTGAAGAGGAGGTCTGTCCTTAGTTTGTTGTTAGGTTTTTTATTTGACTTTCATTTGGTCATCTAGTGTTTGAAATGAAACTAGACTTGGCCATTCTGGTTTAGAAGCTAAGTAAGTTCACTTGTGGAGAAAATTAGCATTTCTAGTTAGTTGATACCTGAAGAATTAATGTGTGTGCCTGTGGAACATAGAAATTGCACTAGAGTTTAGATGTGCTTCAGGAAAGTTAGCACTGTCTGATATAAATATTCATGCTGTCAACATTGTTAGGAGCTTTTGTAAGTATGTTTTGTATCATGAGCCTGGATCAGTTGCAGATGGTGTCTGTAAATTTATAGCAGTGGCTGAAATCAATTCTTGTGAAGCATTTTGCTTAAGAATGTTTTTGCACGTTTTCCTTTGTGAAAATTCCCTTGATTTAATTTAGCTTTTATGTCACGTAATTAAATCAATTTACAGGTTAAAATCTAGTTGATAAGCTTTTGCTGCTGACCATGGAGGAAATAAAAACACCCTGCCAACTTTCAGTAATTCATAATTTTTCTTGGTGCCCAAGGTTTTGGAAGGGGACAGAATATTTTGCAAATGGCAGGATGTGCACCTGAAATCTCATGGGAATTGGGGTCAGATAGAGAAGCAAAGGGATGTAGGTTATGTTAAGATGAGAACAGCAAAAATGCTCTTCTAATACAATGTAGCTTGGGACAGTCTACATTGTGGGTTTTTTTTAAATTACCTTGAAGTCTGTATGATCCCTTTGGTTGAAATGTTAATGATCCTACTTTGTGTAACAACTAACCATTTTAAAGAGGAACTCTTATTCTCAGCCAAACTTGGAACTGTGAAAACTTGAGTTTACCTTTCAGGCATTGATTTTTTTTTTTTTTTCCTTTTCTTCCTAATCCACTGTAGATAAAGTAAAACTCCTCATCCCCTTTTCTCTCCTGTCTATTCATGCTAATGGGGTTTTACATATTAAAGTTCTTTGGTCGTACCATGACAAACTTCTTTCCCTGTTACTGTGAGTTGGCAGTAGGGACAAATGGGCAGAGGGAGTGGCCATTTGCAACGTTAATGGTTTCGGGTAAGAACGTAGGAAGGAATTCCTGAAAGGTAAAATGATTTCCAAGAGCTTATTCACATTTTTATTGTTCTTTGACTGAGCACAAAAGTTCATCTTTAAATAGTAGAAATAGCTGCCATATTGGGGTGGGGATTGAAATTAAATAAACCTGTGGGTTGTCTTGCTGTTCCTAAAGTAACACACCAGTGAAGTTTGGGAAATACTTTCTCTAGAAAGTGCCAGTGTCAGGACATGTGATGCTAAGACAAGTTTTTTTTTTCCAGCTTTTAGAGGAACAATAGGAAGCTTGAGACACCATCCAAGCTGCTAAATATTTTAGGAGCCTGGTTGTGTTAATACTCAAACTTAGGAGCAGTCATTTGTGATACAAATTCATATCTGGCTGCTACTTTTCCAGATAGCCAAAATTGTCTGCCAGAGGGCTTTTCATTATTGTTTTTTCTTCCCTCTTGGTGTGAGCATGATCAAACAGCAGGACTTAGTATAGCCAAGAATAAAACAAGAAAATACAATGCATGAAACCTCATTAAATGGGTTTAATAGACATATATTTAATAAAATTGTTAGTTTAATAATCGTGAAGTCTTAGATGTTAAGTGTGAATGTCTGATTGAATGAGAGTCCTGCAAGTTAGTCAGTCCTACAGTAATGTACTCACATTTTGTTCCTCTCCGATTTCAGTATTATGGACTGCAGATCTTGGAAAATGTGATAAAAACAAGATGGAAGATTCTTCCAAGGAACCAGTGTGAAGGTAGGGAGGGATTTTTGTCTCTTCCTCATAACTTTGTGTATTAACTTAGATTTAGCCTGTCAGTCTCTAAGTGACTTTCTGTCATGCATTACGATATCTTGAATGATGAAACCACATCTCTCACTTTTGTGACAGTGGTCTCAGTGGGTTGGTGAGCAGCTGAAATTCTGTAAATCTGTGGAAAAGGTGTGACTGATAGTTTTGAAACATCTGAGGTGACCCCTGGCATTGAGGTAGAGGTTTTCATTGTCTCTGCTTGACACAGGAGGTTTTGTTTTCCTCACCCTCTGGGAGCTGTGACTGCTGCCCCAAGTAGAGTCTGTGGCCCACTTGTTACCTTGTGTAGGTTTGTGTAGTTATTTTGAAATTGTAAGCAGTTACAATGATTTTAAAATAGAAACACAAATAAATGCACTTTTTCTTACCTATTGGTTGTCACTCATTCTGTTAGGCAGGGAGGTACTGTGCAGTTGGGTTTATTTAATGAAGTGTGTAAACAGGCAGATTGCTGTAACTGTTGCAGTGTAGGGTAAGCCCCAGTCTCCCATCAGTGCAAGGAAGCTGGAAGTCTTGAAATGAATTCTGTGTTTAGTTTATGGGTTTTCCCCTCCCCTGTGGCTTGCAATATTGCTGACTTTTAGACATTGGCTACAGTAAATGGAGGTACCCCTGTGGTGACAGGGTTAGTGGGTTTCATATGGTTGGCTGTCAAGCCATCACAACTTGGACTTCAAAACATTAAGTGCAACCACTTTTTGACATTAAATGGTGTCACTGTTCTATACTTGGCTTTTTACTAAAAGATGGTCTTGGAACCAATTAAGAGTTCCAAATTTCTGTGTTCTGCTGTGAGTTTTTATTAACCATGCTGAGACATGCTTTAAATTTTTACTGTCAGTGCTTAGGTTCTGAAACTATTAATTAAAATGGAATTTTAAAGTGTTGATGAAAACAAATGCATAGAGGGACTTCTACAGTTTTGTGCTTATTCCTCTTCTCACCTTTCCCCTATCCCTTCCAACTATAGGTTGGCAAAGGGTAGCTGTCTCTGAAAGTAAAACTGAAAGTGAACTTCCCATTCATTCACCTCCGTTGGAGGTTTCTAGGGAGCAGTTTCAGCTAAGGCTTGGACACAACTACGCTCTTTTGAGAAATTGAAAGAGCTACCTTAGTTAGCTAAAGTGAACTGTTCTTTATGCTTTTAGTTATTGGAGCATCTCAGCTCACTCATGATTTGTTACATCCTTGACTGTGATCACTTAGTTTCAGCATTTTGATGTTGTCCCAAAGTTTTTGGCTGTGGGAGCAGAGCAGGAGGAAAAGGAGTTAGGAGTATTGCCCACTGGTAAAGGGAGGTGTAGTACAGATGTCACAGGGATGGACCCAACTTGATAGTTTGGAACTGAACAAGTGCTAAATACAGGATGTAATTCAGGAATTCAAATGCGTGCTCTTAATGCATAGGAGAGCTGAGAAACAGTGGTGGTGGGATGAGGTTGCTGCTGGCTGTGCTTTTGTCTCTGACAGTGCTGGTGGAGTGGTTCATGCCACCTAAGAAGATGCAATAACTCCATGTATTACTAACCAAAATAAAGTTAGTGTCTGTGGTTGTGTAATCATCTTGAAGTATCTTATTCTTACTTTTTCTGACTTACATATCTATTAAAACTCCAAAGAAAATAAAAAAATACTTTATGCTAACAAAAGTGTGCTGTTTGTTCAGCTTTTAAAACATTTTCCCTTTGACAGAGGCAAACTAAAATTGTGAAATTGACTTTTATCCTGGTCAGGGGAAACTGGGTTAGCTGGCTTTTACTTGTGTGGTAGAAGAGGAACCAAATGTATTTTCTGTACCATGGTATTTTATCCAGCTTGGCTTCAGTGCTTGTAGGAGGGAGAATCTGTTTCATCTCTAATCCAGTTTGATCTGGTCTGTGGTAGTTGTTTTTCTAATTTTTTTATTTGGCTGATGATACTGGCTGGTACAAAAGAGCTGCTCCAGAGCTCATTCAGGTGGCTTGATTACCTGGGAGATAGTAGGGCTGGTTAAATTGAGGTTTCCTTGACTCCAGCCCATTCTTTGGTTGACAGGATTTTCCTGTTTGAAGTGTAACTGCTGGAATGTGTGTGCAGGAAACTGAAACTCAGTGTACAATGGAATGCTTAGTGACAAAGTAAATCACACAGGTTTCAAATCAGTTTTACCTTGTATCATAATTTATAAAACATGTCTTCTGCATGTCTGGTTGGTTTGTGTAGTAAATACAGCTGACAAATCTTACTGTTAAGAGGAAACTAAATGCATTTATGAGAGAAACACTGTTCCTCCTTTGTAGCAACAGCAGTGCTTAAGAGTTAATGTCAAGAGTTGATCTGAATTAAATGGTCAGTGAATAAAAAAAGGTTTTAGAACTACTTCCCTGAAACTCATTGCAAGAAATGAAGCAATGTTGTTAATTACAGAGCATGAACCGTAACTTTTTTATCAGGTGGTGTTTTTTTTTTTTTTTTTTTTTGGTTTTTAACAAGTTGTACATCAGAATGACTTGTTGGGCTGTGAGGTTAGCCAGAGGTTTGTTACTGCTTCTGTCTGTATGCTGGAGGGTTTCAGCTTCCAGCCTTGAATTTCAAATGCAAGGAGGAAAATGTTTTCTTCAGATGTCTGCTTTAGACTTGAAGCTCTGGTCTGAAGTTTTTCTTTTGTTTTAAAATAGTTTTTGGGTTTGAGCTTTTGTGGCCTTAACAGTGTTTTAACTTTTGTAAAATAGCTTTCTGTTCCTCAGGTGGTGGTGTTTGTGAGCACTTTTCAAAAGTTCATTTTTATCTTTCTGTAATTCAGAAACAAGAATTGGGCAAAACAGTCAATTTAGCATTCTAAAATACTGACAAAATGGCTTTTTGTTTTTCTTGATTTTTGGTTTGCTTTTGGAGTTAGCAGTGGGTTCTGTAGACAAAAGTGGAGTGTTGAGGCTCAGAAGGGGTAAAATTCAGTTAAATCAGATGCCTGACCTGCATATTCAGCCTTGAGACATGTTTGGTCATAGCCCCCAGCAATGGTTAGCCTTGCTCTGGGTGATTTATAATGGCTCTTCCACATACACAAATGATGTCATGTGGTTTTCATTGAGGCCTGGCTGATGTATTCCAGAACATCCCAGGCAGTGCTGAACCTGGCTGACTGCCAGGGGATTGGGCCATCACTCTCAGCTTGGAGTTCTTGCTTTATTGAGGTGTGATGCTAAATGGCTTTAAACTCCGATATCCTTTAGAGTTGATTGTTTAGTAACACTCAGAAAGGATGGCATTTGATTAAAGTGCTGTGGTCTCAAAAGGATTTTCTCTGGCAGTGTGAAAACCTGCCTGCAAAGAAAGGCTTTTTGGTCTTCAGTGCAGTGATACGTTTCATTAATCCTGCATTGTGAAGTGAAATACTGTTCCCCTGAACAGAGCGAGCCTGTCTGGAGTGTTTGGAGGTGGAATGGATAAAGCACTTCTTCATTATGAAACACAAATTGCTTGTACAACTTTTCTCATTCTGAAATGAAAAAGTCAAGTGTTCAGAGACGCAGTTCAGTGTTTTCCAGGAAGGTCCTGGAGTTGAGTGTGAAGCTTTTGATGCAGTGGGAGCTGCAGTAGAGGAGGTGTTTCTGTGCAGACATGAGCTGTTTTAATGGAAATTCCTGGCCTGCTTCATGAGGAAGATGTTTCTTTAATTCTCTGTAAGGAAGAGGGGATGAGCTACATGGCACTTCTGCTTATGTGTGAAGACAAACTCTGTGCCTTTTTTCAGAGTTTTCATGAGTTTTCTGTTGAAAAGCATGGATCTTGGATTGATTCAGTTCACCACTGAGGGGTAAAGAGGATTGTAGGGCTGTATTGGGAAAGCATTGTTTCTTATCACTAAAAAATAACATGGCATTTTGACTACATTTTGGCACTAAACAGTTCAGTGTAAGTGTGTACGGATCCAAACATCCCCAGAGGGGACAGCTCTGCTTTAGCATTTGGAATTCTAATTTTGATTGCAAAATAATGTTGATTTGCTGAGTTACATTGCCCACCTGATTCATTTGTGCCTATTATTCTTTAATATAAGCAAAGACTTTATTAATCTTGGTAAATTAGAGTGAGCTTGCATCTGCAGCACCAGCTAGAATAATTTTTGACACTTGGTAAATGCTTGTGCTCTGTGATTGCACAGAAGGCTGTGCTCGTGTGCCTTGAGGACAAGAAGTGGTTTTGTTGCAGGTGTGTGTTTGCTGATTGTGTCCATGGTTATTTACCTGCTGTACTGGGCTGTGACAGGAGCTCTGTGCTCAGGGTACAGAGTGTGCAGGAGAGGGAATGGCTTCCTAGAGCACATCCAAAGGTTAAGCTGTAGGATATTTCCTCAAGTTCAGGCTGCAGAAATTACTCACGTTGGATGACATGACATTCCTCAGTGTCCCAGTTCCACTCTAAGCATGGCATAGCTTGGGTCACTTGGGAGAACAACTTTCCCTCTAGGAAGTGTTTCAGTTTTACTGGATGTTTGCCTCTGTCGAGGAGCAGCTTTCACAAAAGGATGACAGTATCTAATGGACATCCAGGAATGCTCCAAAAGGCCTCAAGTTCATGCCCTTGCTCTGTCATCCCTTTTATGGTACTTTGTACAAAAGTACTTCTTGGGCTTAGCTTTCCAGAAAATTCCACCAGTGGGGCTGGTCCAGGCCTGGAGCACGGTCTGCTCCCTTTGGTTGTCCTGAGATCAGTGCAGTTGCAAGGTCAGATAATCTTTGCAGAACATTTTGTGTGTCCTGGGTGTTGTGGTTGATGTGGCTTTTGTTTTGTTATATGGAAGGTCTGTTTTCCTGCCCTGTCTGTCTCTTCCTGCTTGGCTTAGTGAAGGGCCTGAACTTGGCAGTTGTGGTGTTGGCCTCTTCAAGATTTGTTCAGCTGATTCTGTGATGGAAGGAGACCTTCTGGGCAATGGTTGTGGGGCTTGTGCATGTGCTTTCCTTTTTAACATAACACTTCCTTTTAAGTTTCCCCAAACATGGTGCTTTTAGCTTATCCCATGGATTACTACCCCTGAACAGTTTCTTGGCCATATTCTGCTGAAAAATGGTAATGAGCCTCTGGGTTGATTTTTGTCAGAATGTAAATTTGGCATATATTTGTTCTGCTGAAAGTTAACTTTCCTATGGAGTGATAAATAAATGAGCTATTAAATATGGAGCAGAAACCATAACACTTGAAGTAAAAAAAGAAAAAGTAGAAAATGACATGGGAGCCAAAAAGAGCATTAGAGACTTGGATAGCTGCTGCTTTCAGGGGATTAAGAATATGACTTTGTTCACTGGATGGACGACCTCAGGAGGCTGCAGTGTGATGTGTGAAAAGGAGCAAACTTTTTAGGTTGTTTTTTGAGCTGTGGTCACCATTTTTACTCTTATTTTTATTTTTTTAATGGAGAAACTGTGAAGCAGAGCAGCTGTTCTCCTCTGCTGGTCTCAAGGCTGGATCGATGGCAGCACAGTATTCAAATTGTTACTGAATAGCACAATGCCATTGATGCAGCAACATGGAAAATACCATGGATTTGCAGTTGGAACTCCAAGAGCAATCTTATTTTTAATTCCTTTTTGAAATGTAAGGAGTTGCAGCAGTAGGCTTCCTTTAGTGGTTTGGCAGATGGTTATAATAGTTTAGTCTCTGGCACTGCAAATCTATTTCCATACTATTTTGGGGGGCTTTAATAGCTCATTTGTGAATTATTATAATGCTTCAGCAAAGAGTGTGTTTTAGGTTTAAAACATCAGACCAGGCCGATGGTGTCAGAGCAGTGCTTGGTAATAACTCTTACCCAGTGCCTGACAGGGATCCTTTAATAATGACCATTCTCCTGGAGCAGTGGGGATTGATCCCAGTTGATGATGATGAATAGTTCCACTTGCAATTGGAGCTACCTGTAGAACAGCTCCTGTCTAGAATGTGTGTAACGGCTCAAAGTCTGGATCTAGTTTTTCCAGATTTCACAAGGATGCAATTAATAAAACTGTCCCTTTTAATCCTCTTGCTTAAGCCTGAAATAAAAAAAAACCTACTAAATTTGGTCAAGTCTTAGACAAGTTTTAAAACTTAGAACAGAGGCTGTGGATTATGTCTTCAACAGAAGACATTCTTCTCCTTGAAGTGACAACTTCTGAAATCTTCAACATATGCATGTTGTCTATGTGAGTCAGCTGACTTGTCTTGTTGAAGAAATGATTGAAACAAGATTTTTGGGTTCATGAATTTGAATAGCAAAGCATCCACCAATTCTCCAACTTCCTTACGACAAGAAAACACTTGCCTGGTTCGAAGTGTGGTGTCAGAGCTGAACTCCTGGAACGTTCACCTGGGTCATGACTCCAGGCCCTCTGTGCCTGCCTTTTCCTGAGAGTTGGGTGTTTCTCTACAGAATGGATATTGACACTTGGAAAGCCATTGTTTCCATGGATTTTTTAGGCTGAGCTGAGGGTTAGGTGGCAAAATGAAACTTTGGGTAGTGTAGCGTCCTACAGTGATTGGGGTTTTTCTGGTTTTGTGGTGGAGCTGAAAACTTTAAAATAATTCAAAAACATTTGTAGAAGAAACACAACAAAATGAGCAGTTCTAATGCACTGTGTGCCTCTGGTTGGGCAATTGCCAATGTAAGGAAAAGAAAAAGCAATAAAGCGAAATTTACTGAGTTTGTGGGCTCACAGCATCCATATCTGCTATAAAAACCCAGTGGTACACACTCGAATTGTGCTGTATTAGTGAATGAAGTTTTGAGTTCGGTCCTTCTAGGATTTCACAGGGGAAGCTTTGTTAAGCTCTGGCGCAGTGTTTGACTTTAAAATGCTGTGCATAGGAATTCCTGTGTTTAAAATGGATCACCTAAGTAGACTGGAGTATCTCTGAACTTTTGCATGCCGTGCAGGTGATGTGTCAAAGCTTTCCATGCACTTCAGCAAAGCTGGCATTAAAACTGGAGTCACACTTAGGAAGTTCTGTTTATTTTCTGAGTTCACTTTGATAGAAATTACTGCAAGGACAATCCAATCCTTAGTCTTTTGCTTTATTAAAATAGTTTAGGTGTAAAGCCATTTCATACATCTAAAATATCCCCTGTCAGGATTGATAAAGATGTATTTTTCCCACGTAGCACACAAGAAGGATGCTCACTGATGCATGCTTATCTGGCCCATTAAAAGTGTTTCTGGTTTAAAAGCATGAAGAATCTGAATTGAGAAATACTTGTTGCTACATCTGTGATATCTGGCATAGCTGAAAATAAATCCCTACCTCTTCTGCAGGTATTAAAAAATACGTTGTTGGCCTAATTATCAAGACCTCATCTGACCCAACGTGTGTAGAAGTAAGTGAAGAACTCTCAGGGGAGGATGAGGGAGGGGAGTGTTATGCAAAACCTGACTTTTCTCTTCTTTTCTCCAGAAAGAGAAAGTGTATATTGGAAAACTGAATATGATTCTTGTTCAGGTAAGACAGAGTTCATAACATTTTAAACCTTACAGTAAAGTCTCTGCCTTTGCTGTGTGTCTGACGTGTGGCTACTTCCCTTGGCAGATCCTGAAACAGGAGTGGCCGAAGCACTGGCCGACGTTTATCAGCGATATTGTGGGAGCGAGCAGGACCAGTGAGAGCCTCTGCCAGAACAACATGGTGATCCTCAAACTGCTGAGTGAAGAGGTGTTTGATTTTTCCAGTGGCCAGATTACTCAAGTGAAAGCTAAGCATTTGAAAGACAGGCAAGTATATCTGTTTAAATCTTAATGAACAGAGTAGACTTTGTGCTTGCTGCTAAATAGTTGCTCTCACTTGGAGCTTTTGTGTGAACACCTACAGCTGTGTAATTCCATTTCTGAGCCCAAGAGGGTTACTGATTTTTCTTTGAAGCAGTACTCCTAGGGGATCCCTAGCTTCATTTTGTACACACAGAGACTTGTACCTTGCTGCACGTAGCATCTGTTGGCTGATGGTTCCTATGCTTTTAACACAGCATCCAGCACTGATTGATTGTATTTCATTCTTTCCTTAGAATTTGCAAGCACAGGCTTCAAGGTACTTCAAATATGCATTATTACTATCAAAATGGGGATAAGCCAGGTGGCTTTTGAATGCCTCCATCGGTGTAGATCTTAAGGACCTGTCCTGTGTGCATAGATATCTTGATTTATTAAATACAGAAATGCTTAGTTTTTAATTAATTTTCTTTTTACAGCATGTGCAATGAATTCTCTCAGATATTTCAGCTGTGTCAGTTTGTGATGGTAAGTCTCATTACTTTAATGATGTTTTCAGAATTCCCCCCTTTGTGCCTAGCAGTGTCACAATGTCATAAACTCTCAATGGTCATTTACAGGAAAACTCCCAAAATGCTCCCTTAGTCCATGCAACTTTGGAAACTTTGCTACGATTCCTGAACTGGATTCCTCTGGGATATATATTTGAGACCAAGTTAATCAGCACACTAATATACAAGGTACTCTTGCAAAAAAAAAAAAATGATAGCTCCTAATTTTAAATACAAGTTGCAGAAAAGCTGTACAACACTTCTGTAATGCTCTTTATTTTATTCTTCCCTCAACAGTTCTTAAATGTTCCCATGTTTCGAAATGTCTCTTTGAAGTGCCTCACAGAGATTGCAGGGGTCAGTGTAAGCCAGTATGAAGAACAGTTTGTAACACTTTTTACACTGACCATGATGCAGTTAAAACAGGTAAATGTTTTTCAGAAATCTCCCTTTGAATTTCATATCACAGAATCCATTTCTGTAGAAAGTTGTATTGACAGGTTCACGTTCATTATGGAGCTCTTGATAGGAAAAGTATTGTTCTTTGATGGTATTTGTGGCTTGATCAGAAGATGCCAAGTGTGTTTTTCTGAACTTGCTTACAGCTGTATTCCTGCTTTATTGATTTGATTAATTTAAGAAATATTTTGATCACTTGGGCTGTTTCATGGGTAAATGTGAACTATGTGTCTCAAGACATAAACTGACCTAACTTCTGAAAGTTTCTTTTTAATCTTTGGAACTGATAGAAAAATTTCCTCATGAAAAGCCATACATCAAATTTATGTAATTTGATGATTCCCCTCTGAGCAGTTCAGATTCAGGTACATGAGTCCTTTCCTCAGTGTATTTGTATCATAAGTGGATGGGTGAAAGGTTTTTTTTTAAGTCTTTTCCTCTCTTGGCAGTGTTGGTCCATCTTGAAGGTTCTTCATAAAAAACAAACAGCAACATACTTGTTAATACGAAGTAGTTGTTCTGTATAAAAAGGGAAATTCTTGATGATTTCTTTTTGTTAGATGCTTCCTTTAAATACCAATATCCGACTTGCGTACTCAAATGGAAAAGATGATGAACAGAACTTCATTCAGAATCTCAGTTTGTTCCTCTGCACGTTCCTCAAGGAGCATGGTCTACTTATAGAAAAAAGGTTAAATCTGAGGGAAACACTAATGGAGGTGAGTAGCTTGGTTTATCTGGTTTAGAAATGTAGCAGGGGTGTTCTCATGCTCAAAGGATGTGATATTAATGGAATTTCTAGATCATTGTACTTAAAGTGGGTAAGAGAAAAAACTCAAAGTCACAAATACAAAACCCTCTCAAAAGATTTGTTTCCTAGTGTGGTTCAATGGCATTCTATTTTCAGTGATCCTTTACCAGTGCAATGTCTGAAGACTTGACTCTGCCTCACCCTCTTCTTACTTGTACCTTCATGGACGTTGTCAAAAGTGCTTCAAAGTAAATGAATATATTCTTTTTTCCATGGGTTTACGTGTTTGTTTAACTCTCACATGAAGAAGGTGTGTTGCTATGAGTCCTTCAGTCTGTGTTTTCATGGAGCATCCAGAACTGCTCTCTAGGGTCCAGCACGTGCTGTAGGCCAGCTCCTCCTTCCTGGTGTAGCTTCTTGCCTGGTTTGCCATTTCCCAACTGAAAAGCTTTAAACAGTCCTCAAGGATGAGACTTTCTGTGTAATAAAGACTGCGTGTGCCAGTGGCAGAGCCCTACCAAGTGACTGTGACAGTAAAACCACTGGGATTGTGGCAAATACCGGAGATTGAGATAAGAATGAAGGGTTGGAAAGGTTGTAGCACTGAGGGTACTGCTTCATGCTGTAATTATTAGGGTTTTCTGTTGTGTTGTTTCAATTGTGAAGAACAATTTTGCTAGGATTGAGCTGTTCTGTGGTGACTTTTTTGCTACTGCTCTACTCCAAGGGAATGAAAGTTGCTCCATATCCCCTTGAACCATTTGAGTGCAGAATCAAACCCTGTGTAGCTTTGGAAGTTGTAGGCTGAGGAGCTATCCTGGGACAGGGGCAGAAAAACACCACCTCAATTTTTAAACCTGGAGATCAGGTATATTGGGAGGGGGGACTACGTTTTGCAGGTTGATTAGCTGTAATCCAGTGTGCCCATCTCAATTCCAGTATGTTCCAGCCAGTGTTCGCAATAGCTAATGGAGGTGGCCCTCTACAAAACAAAAGAAGTATATTATTAAAATTGGCTGCAAATATCAAACTGTAGCTCATTTAGGAGATGGAGTCAGGGATGTATCACTTTTTTATTTTCAGTAGACCAGCTGGTAACATTTTCAGATAAATACTGAATTTGCAAGTAGTAAGCTTTTAAAATAACTGGGAATCAGGGGCACACAGCTCAAGGCTCAAGGTTCTACTTACACTGAGGCTGTAGTAGGAAGAACTGTGTAAAACAGACACTTACAAAACTGGATTCTGAAGGCTTTTAGTCTTGTATAAATTGGTGAAATATTTAACCAAGTTCTTATGCCTGCCTAAAATGGTTGCAAATTCAACTTCCGTAAGTGCTGGTGTAATAGAACCTTAAGTACAGGTTTACTTTAATAAGCTGTGTGTCATTCTAACCATTTAATTCCTGCACTTTGGATATAGCAGGTCTCCTGAAATTGTTCCATGGATTCACTGGATCTCTGTAGACTAGCAGAGGAATCTGCATCAGTTTTTTAAAATGAAACTACCAAGAGAAATTGATGTGTAAATATTAATGTATGGCTGTCTAGAGTCCCTCTTTTGATGCTGCAGGTGGAGATGCTAAATCAGGTCTTTACCTTTCAAAATGCTCTAAGTTGTTGGAGTGCTTAAGCTATGAAAATATCTTCAGATTTTGTAACTTCATTCTGTTTGTTCACTAATGGGCAATTGCTTTGATACCTTTCACCAGGGACTGCATAATAAGCTTAGGCAAAAAAGGTTTGCCTGTGTAGTTTTAATTTCTCTGGTTGGTATCTGAGCTTGTCAGAATTGCATCAGTGGCTTTGCCTGCTCAGCCTGCTCTGGCTGGTCTGTCAGGAAAGAAGTTGGAAATGTTCTGGTAGATGACTTCTCTGAAAGCAAAAGAGCAGTATTCCAGGGTCAAAGGATCCAGACCAAAGTAGCAGCAATGGTCTTGAGAATAGCAATCACTGACACCAGCTGGTGAGGCTTTCTTGAGGTTCTGAAAATGCCTTGCAGAAGCTCCAGAGGCTGTGGGTTTGATAATTAACAAACAGGCTGGTTTGGTGATGGCATTTCTAAGATGTCTTTAGGCTATTTCAGATTCAAGAATACAAACACACTTTGAAAATAACAATAAGTGACAGGAGTCCTTGGTTTTGAGTTTCTGTGCCAGTCACAACTCTGACCTGTAAGTAATGTCATTGCAGTGTTAATTCCTCTTGTTCCAAACTCTCAGATTAATTTGGCATTTTGTCAGGATTTGGAAAACTGACCTTGAAGCAATGTGCTTTGATATGCAGATATACTCACTAATTGTGTATTTAAACCACTCTTTTCCAGGCTCTTCATTACATGTTGTTGGTATCAGAAGTTGAAGAAACTGAAATTTTCAAGATTTGCCTGGAGTATTGGAACCATTTAGCTGCTGAGCTCTACAGGGAAAGTCCGTTCTCAACGTCGGCTTCTCCGCTGCTTTCAGGGAGTCAACACTTTGATGTTCCCCCAAGGAGACAGCTTTATTTGCCTGTTTTGTCCAAGGTAATCCCTGTTCAAGTGAAGGCACTGTAAACATTCAGATTCTGTTTGTGAATTACAGATTGTGCTTCATATAAGAAAACTTATCTTAGAGTAATTGATAGTTGATTGAACTCCAATCATATAATCAATATGAAAATACTTTAGGATGATACAAGTAGGTAATAGTGTTAATGTGCTGTTTCAGCTTTAAGATACTTAATTTAAAAATGAATCTATAGTAAACAGTTTCTGTGAACAGAAAGGCTGGAATGTTAGAATTGGAGGATAACTGGTGTGTTTGGGAAAAGTGGTCCTTAAAAGATCCCTAATATGACAGAAGCATTTTGGAGCTCTGGGTAGTATAAATACTACATAGGTTGGGTTTTTTTTAAGTACTCAGCTTGTTCATTGGAGGGAGAGAAGTCAGCAGGCTCTATCATTAATGGCACGTTAGCTGACATTTCTGTACAGCTGGATGTAACCTTTCTGTGGGTGAGGCTGCCTGAGCAGAGAGCTCTGGAGACGTTTGTGCAGCTGGGAGAGCGTTGCTGGCGCAGTTTGATGGAGTTTTAACTTCCCCCAGGTTCGATTGCTCATGGTCAGCCGCATGGCCAAGCCTGAAGAAGTCCTGGTTGTGGAAAATGATCAAGGGGAGGTAGTTCGGGAATTCATGAAGGATACGGATTCCATAAACTTGTATAAAAATATGAGAGAAACGTTGGGTAAGTGAACTGGCTGCAGTTTGTGTGCTGTGGGTCTGTGCAGCTGCATCAGTGTTACAGTGTGTTATCTTAGGATCTGAATTATTGTGTGGGTGAAATGGTTATCAGCAAGGAGTACTACACAGACTGGAAAGGGAGGAGGCAGTGGCTGCTCTGAAGTTTCCTGTTGGAGGCATGTAGTGTTTTATAACCTGATGGAGTAGTAGTACACTACTTAATTTTTGTCCTTAGGTATTACAGTGATAATGGCTTTTTGAGGCAGGGAAAAATATCAAGAGTCCTAATTGTAACTTGAGGGAGCAAAGGGAGTAGAGTTGTCGGATATTCAGGACATTAGACCCTCAATATTAAATTTATTTTCTGAAATGTAGATGGGAACACTGAGTGTTCACAACAGGTTGCACTGGGAATGTGTGTGTTGGAAAGCTTGTGAGATACAAAGTGTATGTGGGTGTAGTGGGTGTTTTTATTCTCACCTTTCTGCTTGGGATGTAGGTATAGCCAGTGTTAAATTAATTGTCTTAATACATTTGCATGTAGAAAGTGAAAACCATTTTTGTTTCGTGAAGCAATTAATGTATGTCCTGAGCCTAAGTTGTATTGCCAGATACAAGATTATTTATATGAAAATGCAGATCAGGTTTTTATTGCTTATGTTATGTTACCTATAAGATTCACTTGGAGGAAAAAAAAAGGGGGGAGAATGTGGTGGAAGCTGTATTCTGTGGTACAATAAAATTCTATTTCTGAACCTAGCTGTAAATTGCTCTTGACTTGCTGGGATTTAGAGTTTTATATTGGAGACACTAATCCTATTAGGGGCTGATGTAAGTGACTGAGTTGTGATACCTGAATCTTCCACCTAGACCTGTTCAGGAACACCAGCTCCACTTTAATCGTGGCTTATTGCAACCAGCAAACGTGGTGACATTAAGATACAGAGCTGAAGAAAATGTGTGGGCTTACACACTGTATAAATGTCCCTCATAGGCAGCCAATCCAATATTCCCTGCAGTCTATCAGTACTGATGCCTTTTGATAAAAATTTGCCTTTGTATCACGTGGGACATGCATTGATTTAGACTTTTCACATCACCTGCATGTGATGTTTTGTTGAGATCCCTTAGAACTTAAATTCTCAATAAAATTTATTGTCAGTCTTTAAAATAATTGGAACAAATTTCTGCCTCAATTACTACCTCATGCAGAGTCATGACTTCAGGAAGGAAACATTACAGTTTTGAGATCTTCAGTGGGTTTTTATGTAACTGCTTGTAGAGTTGAGATCCAGGCTGCTCCTTTAAAACGTTCCACGTTGATGTCTTTCAGTTTATCTCACACATCTGGATTATGCAGACACGGAACGAATTATGACTGAAAAGCTTCACAATCAAGTGAACGGAACTGAGTGGTCGTGGAAGAATCTGAACACCCTGTGCTGGGCTATCGGCTCCATCAGCGGTGCCATGCATGAAGAAGATGAAAAGAGGTTCCTGGTTACAGTAATTAAGGTATGGTGGGGCAGAACTAACAGCTTGGTCACGCTTCAGTTCATGCTGAAGAAACCAAGTTGGCAGAAATACAGAAATACTGCTCTGTGATCTTAGAAAGCTGCCTTGGTGGATAAGACACATCCTGAATTTAGGGGTGATGAATTACTTAGTGATGGACAATGCATTGATCCAAGTAGACTTTTCATCAGATAAAATTTAATTTATGCTGAAATGTGTTCTTTGGGGATGCAGAAGGGATGGGAAGGGATTGCTTATGAAATGGCAAAGTAACCCAGGACTGTAACTAGCCTAACACCTTGCTTTTTTGCTACATCTGTGTATTCATTGCTCAAACTCTTTTAAGTTTGGTTAATATGTGGATAATATTTTTACAAGAGTAACAGACTTTGAGAAGTCATACAAAGCTTCTTACAGAATATTTAGTTTTAAGTCATACAGAAGATATAGTTTAATTTCTTCTACTTGATGTGGAGTCTTTATTTTTATCTATCAGCTACTCAGCCAGTATTGAGTACTAAAAGGCTTGTTGAACTCCCCCTGCAGGAATCCTTAGTAATAATTTAAAATGGAGATTTCTTAGTTTTAAAACACAATGATCAGGGTTTGGATGAAACTAAATGATTGCATCACCCCAATCTTAATGCACTTGTTTGGGTTTTTATTTCTTTATTTGGATTTTGACCTTGATTGTGACAACCATTTTTAATATATCTGCTTATAGGATGTTATGCTTGTAATGCTTTTAATGGAACTAGACAAACTGAAAGAGGAAACCAACAATCTGTTTTGTTGTAGGATCTCCTGGGACTCTGTGAACAAAAGCGAGGAAAGGACAATAAAGCCATTATTGCATCAAATATAATGTACATAGTAGGTCAATACCCACGGTTTCTGAGAGCTCACTGGAAATTTTTGAAGACAGTAGTCAACAAGCTGTTTGAATTTATGCATGGTAATTATCTGCTTTTTTTCAATTTGCTGTTTTAATTCTTAAAAAAAAGGTGCCTATGCATAGAGCGGGAAAAATACAAAGCAATAACTGCCTTGATTTCATTTAGAAACCCACGATGGCGTCCAGGACATGGCTTGTGATACCTTCATAAAAATAGCACAAAAATGCCGCCGACACTTTGTCCAGGTTCAGGTGGGAGAGGTCATGCCATTTATTGATGAAATCCTGAACAATATTAACACAATCATCTGTGACCTTCAGCCACAACAGGTAGGTTGGATTCAGGGTTGTGGATAATTCCTAGAGATTAATGCACAGTTCCTTCCTGTTGAAATGTAGGGGTGTTTTGCAAGGGGTGTTATATTCTTTAGTTTTTGCTAGGGACACTGTCAGGGTATAAATGCCACAATCAAGTTGCATTGCTGAGATGTCAGTTGGAGTGTTTGGAAGGAGAATTAAAGTGCATTTAGTTGGAAGTTTGATTTTTGGAATGTCTTCAAGAAGACACTGCGTGTAACTGGGGATTCTGCTCTGGGGAAGAGCAATATCCTACTGTAACAGTATATACCTACAGCTCTTGTATTTGGGAAGGAGGGAGTGAGGAACAGTCCCGAAAGGGAAAATCCAAAATCCAGTCCTTTCCAAAAAAAGGAAGGGGAAATCTGTCTGGGAGGGGTATGACTCATGAAATGAGAAGTAGTGTGCACCTGCACCAATGTACTGAAACTTCAGGCAGAGTGGATCTGGCACCTGGAAAAAGATACTTCCAGGATTGATGGGAGCCAGTGCACAGTTCAAACGTGTCTGGTAAAATGGAGATTTTTCCTTAGTCCTTTTTCACCTGGGTGTTTGTGGTGTTGCTGTTCCCATCAGGTGCACACATTTTATGAAGCAGTTGGATACATGATTGGGGCACAGACAGACCAGACTGTGCAGGAGCACCTGATAGAAAAGTACATGTTGCTGCCCAACCAGGTGTGGGACAGCATCATTCAGCAGGCAACAAAGGTGAGCTCTTCTCTTTTAATGTGTCCTGTGTTCAGGTCAAAAACCCTGCTAAATGTTTGCCCTCCCCTAGTTGTATTTTTCACACTAAGTGCATGGAATTGGGCTATACTTCATTATATGATGGCTAAGACAGAGATTGACATGACAATGAAGGTGTTGTTTTGAGAGAGGAGACTTACATGACAAAAGAAATACTTGTTTAAATCTGATTTACAGTACAATCTGTTACTGTACAGAATTCATTGCAGTATTTTTTTCTTGTGCTTTCACTTGGATTTTGAGTAACAGAAAAGTTAAAATGCTAAAAATACTGTTCACTGTTCTTCTTTTCTTCTCCCACCATTCTCCTAAAGTATGTCTTTTCTTATTTTATCTTCTGTTTCTTTCAATCTTTTAAAAATACTTTTATCTCTACATATTAAAGAACAACAGTCTTGCACTTCACCAGAGACAATCCATTTGCAGTTAATCTAATTAAGGCCCTGAAACTTAAGCAAGCTGGAGTTAGTTTTCCTACCCTGACTTCTCCCAAGAACATACTGCATTTCCTTTGGACCCCTTCTGTTTTCCACTTCTTAATCTCCTTAGCTTTTCTTCTTTCACTTAACTAGAGTAATGCTTGTAGTTCTGCAGCAAAAGTAATTCTATGGAAAAGTAGAATGAAACAAAGTTTTATCCTGTCTCTGCTGGAGGTAGTGGCAAATGTCATGAAATAAACTGCAGGATCTCTATAAAAAGTCCATAAATTAGAGTGATCTGTTCTTTAAGGCAGTGTATAAAATAAATTGTTTAAACTTAGGCTTTTATATTGAAAGCCAAAGGGCAGTTGTATTCACTAATGAAGATGAACTCTAATTTTTTTCACAGAATGTTGATATTCTGAAGGATCCTGAAACAGTTAAGCAGCTTGGTAGCATTCTGAAAACCAATGTACGAGCGTGTAAAGCAGTTGGCCACCCCTTTGTGATTCAGCTTGGAAGAATTTATTTAGATATGCTGAATGTGTACAAGTGCCTAAGTGAAAATATTTCTGCAGCTATTCAGGCTAATGGTAAGAAATGCCATGTTCTTCCTGAAAATGGGATTAAGCAGTATCTGCCATTAGGTTTCAGAGGCCATCCCAGTTAGGCTAATTTTACTGTTTGGGAGAGTGGAGGAGGACTGAAAGTGCTCACTTAAATCTTTGTTTGTTAACAGATGTTGTATTCAAATAAAGAACTCCCAGCTTTAGAGGGAGGAAGAAACATCTATAAACAAGCAAGTTTAGGAGAATGCAGAACACCAGGGATGCTTACTTAGAATTAATAAGCATCTTGCTGAAATGCAGTGTAGCCTGTGTCCTTTTAGCTTACTCTGGTTTTGAGTATTAAAGGACTGTCTGTAAATAGGATCTCATTCATTCCTTCAGAAGATGTCAGCAGGGTTTTGGGATGAGACTGTGCTGCTACAAGGCTGTCTTGCAGAAATGTAACAAGAGAAGATGCCTGAAAGTCTTGGTGAACCAGGCTTGCAATCACAGAAGGAATTCTCAATTACCTCCTTTATTTTTACCAGCTAACTTAGGGCCTGTGGCATCTCAGTAGAATGTGCTTCTACAGTAGTTCATTAAAAGATGAAATGAGTCAGTTGCTAAATTCTGTGCTGTGCCCAGTTTTCTGGCCAGTGCACAAGATGTACCTGGAAATTGGAATGTTAAATGCAGCTTGGTAACTGTGCAGCTGGTTTACCTTGAAGTAGCTTCTGGGAATTCAGAATAAAACTGACAGAGAAATCAATAACTTTTCATTCAGCTGGTCTAATGGCCAGAATTCATCATTGCGAGATACAGTGAAATTGAGGAAGCAGTTGCTGGATCTGTGGGCCTGGTGGACTCCTTGAGCAGCAACTGCTGTGATTGCAGTTGCCTCAGAGAATGTTTTTACAACTGGCAAAGATTAAAGACAAAGGAAGTTTTTAATAGTCTTTGTCATTCAGATATAAAAATAAAGTATTTTCTGTTTTGTTAGTATCGAGGGCGTTTTTTGTTTTTCTTTTTTTTTTTTTTTGACACCTCACACGATTAACTGAAGCTTTAAAATTTTCCAGGTGAAATGGTAACAAAGCAGCCCTTGATTAGAAGTATGAGGACTGTAAAAAGGGAAACTTTAAAATTAATTTCTGGCTGGGTGAGCAGGTCCAATGATCCGCAGATGGTAAGTGGATGCATTTTATACAAATAACTCCTAAGACAGATTTGGGAAGAACTCTGCTTTGTGTTCACTTGTTGGTCACAGGAACTTGCTTCAGGAGGTGTGTAAAATATAGTGGAGGGAGTGGAATTACAAGAGGTAAGCCTGAGCAATGTTTGAGATACTTCAGTTGATTTTAGCTGAGTAACCTCAAAGGGAGTCAAGGAGGTGTAAGGCTGAGACAAAGGATGGGAACTTCAACTTCCTTAGGAAAAGCGTCACCTGTAACTGAAGGAGGAACTTGGCTACAAACTGTGCTGGAGACTTTTCTCAGTAGCTGCACTGCTATAACCTGGCTTACTCTTCCAACCAGGTAGCTGAAAACTTTGTTCCTCCGTTGTTGGATGCAGTTCTCATCGACTACCAGCGGAACGTCCCGGCCGCTCGGGAGCCCGAGGTGCTCAGTACCATGGCTATCATCGTCAACAAGCTGGGGGGACACATCACTGCTGAAATACCTCAGATCTTCGATGCTGTTTTTGAGTGCACATTAAACATGATCAACAAGGTATTTATATTTAAAACCTGAGATAAGATATCTCCCTCTGAACATCATTGCAACATGTGGGATCTTGTGATTCCTGTTTTTTTTTTCCAGTCATGGAGTGCATTTGTGGCACTTGATGAAATTTCTGCTCAAACGAGCGTACTTGGTTTATAGTTGAGCTGTCTAGTTAGATGTCTTAAATTGCTTCACATTTCTCTGGTTAGCTCTTGATTTAAGCCATTAGTAATTTTTCTGGGGCCTTGGAGTGTTGCAGTTTTGCAAGCAGAAGTCAAATGTCAGTGTAGGACTAAGTGCTAAAATTGATAAATATTTAAAGTGTAAGAACACTACTGCTCACTCAGATATTTCCTCAGTAAGTGTGCAGTATGTACTGACTTGATCTGTTCAATGGAAGATGCTGTCATGTAACTTAAGGAGACTTGGCTTTTTTCCCCTTTCCCTTCTAGGACTTTGAAGAATATCCTGAACATAGAACAAACTTCTTCTTGCTACTCCAAGCTGTAAATTCTCACTGCTTCCCAGCCTTCCTGGCCATTCCACCTGCACAGTTCAAACTTGTCCTGGATTCTATTATTTGGGCTTTCAAACACACAATGAGAAACGTTGCAGATACAGGTAAATGGAAGTGTTTAGTACAGATCAGAGATCTTCTGCTAGAATGCTGTTCTTTTTCTTCCTTTTCTTTAATCAAACTTAGCATATTGTTCACATGATTCTGCATTGGCACAAGGATAGAACTCCTCTGTCTCAGCTTCAAGGTACCAGCGAGGGATCTATGGATGGGCTGTGATGTTTGGTTGTTGTTTCATTTCTGTAGCTGGAAGCGAGCACTATTAGTTTCTACTTGATTTCTTTACCATGTGAGCATTCGCACTCTTCTGAAATGGCTGAACAGATGCAGCAGCTTAAAATGGTGCCACAAAAAATTGTGGAACCAGTAATTCTTTTAGCCATTTAGGGATGGGGAGAAAGGATGTTTTTCAGTTGCGTTGCACCAAGTAAAGTAATTAAACATTTAACATTAAAACATCTTTTCTTGTTTAAATAGCCAACATGTCTGTGGTAGAGGGTTTTGCTCATCAAATGGTGTGATTGGCTCTTAATGCTAATGATATGCAAATGATAGTATAATGAAGCAGAAGGGGCGTGCCATGTCTGGGAGGCAGTGCCCCCTAGTGCCAGCCTGGGGCAGTGCCTCACAAAGCCATCACATGTGCCACGCTGGGCATCCTGCTGCCCATCAGGATTTCTTGGGATGTTCCTGTTGTTTTGGAAAAGGCCAAAATCTCCCAGCTGTTGGAATATTCTTCTCTTGGTCACAATTTTTTAATGCCTGTTTTTCAGGACTTCAGATCCTTTATACCCTACTCCAGAACGTTGCACAGGAGGAGACGGCTGCCCAGAGTTTCTATCAGACTTATTTCTGCGATATCCTCCAGCACATCTTCTCCGTGGTCACAGACACCTCGCACACTGCAGGTGAGAATGTGCCTGTGTGTGAGGCAGGTGGTGCAAACCATCCCTCTGAACATCAAAATAATGTAACACATCCTGTTCTGAATAACAACTGCGTGTGTCTGCTTTGATCTGTGCAGGTTTGACAATGCATGCGTCAATCCTTGCGTACATGTTCAACTTGGTAGAAGAGGGAAAAATAAGTACTCCTTTAAACCCTGGAAATCCAGTGAACAACCAAATGTTTATTCAGGAGTATGTGGCTAATCTCCTCAAATCTGCATTTCCTCACCTGCAAGAGTAAGTCTACCAGGATTCATTAATGCTTCGCTGTAGGTTCTTACTTCTTGGAGTTCTAACTGATGTGTTTGCTGTTAGTGCCCAGGTTAAGCTGTTCGTAACAGGACTCTTCAGTTTAAACCAGGATATTCCTGCCTTCAAGGAACACCTAAGGGATTTCCTGGTCCAAATCAAGGTATGTTGGGCATGCCTTTCTCAAGAAACTTAAAACAATTCTCAGCAGGATATTGTTGGAAAGCTTTTGGACAGTGTGGAGTCAGTGCTTGTTTGAGAAATAGAAGTTATTTTGCATCTTTTTAAAATGCAGTGAGAACTCTGTCCAATGGCTTGTGTGACTGAGTGGTGTCCATGGTGTTCATGGAACCTTTTTCACAGGGATTTAATTTCATAAATTGTGTTTTAACATCTTTACTTGTGTTTTACATTGTGCACACAATCCTTGTCTTAGGACAACTGCAAAACTAAATCTAATGGGAAAGAAGTTTCTTCATTCTGCTTGGAATTGGGTCCAGTTTTCAAATTAACTACATTAATGCTATGCCTTTATTTTTTCTAAGGATGCTGGAATTATAAGATTGTAGGAAATAGTTTGTTAACTCATTTTAAGACTGCAGGTATTTTAGAATTGTAATGATTCTGCTTTGATGGTGATACACTCCAGATGCTGGGTTTGGCATCCCATGGTGTAACACACAGTAAACATATTTAAATATTGCTTTATATTAATTGTGACCTTAAAAACAGGTAGGGAAGATGTTTCCTGTATAATGTTGGAGGCTATTACTCTGCCTTAAGGACTTGACAATAAACTGATGTTTTTTGTGAATTATCCCAGGAATTTGCAGGTGAAGACACATCAGATTTATTCTTGGAGGAGAGAGAAACAGCCCTTCGGCAGGCTCAAGAGGAGAAGCATAAACTTCAGATGTCTGTACCTGGCATCCTTAATCCACATGAAATTCCTGAGGAGATGTGCGATTAAAAACAAAAATAAAACAAGTTTTGCAGTTTTCTTTCTGTACAGCTACTTTGTTGTGATAGAAGAAAACAGCACTTGGATATTTGTTGACCAAAATGATGCCAATTTGTAAATTAAAATGTCACCTAGTGGCCCTTTTTCTTATGTGTTTTTTGTATAAGAAATTTTCTGTGAAATATCCTTCCATTGTTTAAGCTTTTGTTTGGTCATCTTTATTTAGATTTGCATGAAGTTGAAAATTAAGGCATTTTCAAAGTAATTACTTCATGCCCATTTTGTGGCTAAGGGGAAAATAGGCAAAACGTAACTTGTAAAAGACTATATTGCAAAATAATACAATTTCCTGTAAGAGTATCGATTTTTAATTCGGAGTCATTTTCTTTCTAGTCTGTCCTGCAGTCTAGGAGAAAAGGTAAAGAGTAAAGCAGATTGAATTAATTGTTAAGCAGAGGATTCTAGTGCTGCATTTGTTCTGAGCAGTTAGCAGCTTTCTGGACTGAGTGGTAAGGCTATAGGCTACGTGTATTTGCAAGTTGTATGGCAAGTTTGCAGCAAGATCATGTGCATATCATCCCATTGTAAAGCAACTTCTAAAGAGTATGGGAACACAGTACAGTTAGTTATTTTTACACAGTTCTTTTGTTTTTGTGTGTGTGCTGTCGCTTTGTCGACAACAGCTTTTTGTTTTCCTCAATGAGGAGTGTTGCTCATTTGTGAGCCTTCATTAACTCGAAGTGAAATGGTTAAAATATTTATCCTGTTAGAATAGGCTGCATCTTTTTAACAACTCATAAAATAAAAAAAAACAACTGGCTTTTGAGATGACTTATACTAATTTACATTGTTTACCATGCTGTAGTGCTTAAAGAACACTACTTAAGAGCAAAATAAACTTGGTTTACATTTATTTTTCTTTCTTTGGCTTATTCTTTTATTGGATGAAAATGCTGTGATCGTATTCAAGATTTGTATTTGAAGGCTTAGGAAAAGTTCCTTGAGGTCTAGATAACTTGCTTCTGGCTTGCCTCACCTCAAGGACTTTGGTTGTGTTTGAAGTTACCATAAACTAAGTTGGGTTCCATTTGGAAGTACAGTAGCTGTTCTGACTTACCTCCATGGATAACTATTCCATACCATGTTACTATAAAATGCCAGGAATGAGGTACTCTTGCTCTTTATCTCTCTGGACTCTTTGCAATTTATTTCAAAGAGGTATTGCACTGTATCTTGACTAAACAGTTAATAATAGTCCATGTTAATAACATGTGTAGACAAGATCTACAGTTATTTTTCTACCTAAAGTTTTGTAGTTAAATGATTTTCACAGATTTATGAAGCAGTGTGAACACTAAGCTTTGTGTACAGTCTTGGCTTCCCCATCTCTGTCGTGTCTTGTCTCTGTTCTCTAACAGTCGGTGTCGAGCTCTCCCAAAGTTTCTCCATGCATTTGGTGTCCAGTCTCCAGGTTGTTATTGGGATGAAGTGTAGCCATTGTCAGGGAGCTGTCACAGGAGCCAGGCAGGTGTGGGGGTGTTGTGTGTCCGTTTGGGTGCTGTAGTTATTAACTTTGTGCTGTGTATTCCTTTGGAGTAGAAGTGCATGAGGTAGCTGTGTTCCTGTAGGATGTAGCTGTGCCTGGAATATTTCCAGGCTGGAGTCTTGGCCTCTTTGTGTCTGTGAGCATCTCCCCGTTGGTTTTGCGTGCTCAGTCCTGGCAAAGCTCAGCTGCTCCCACGGGAAGGGCCCTGGGCAGTGGCACTGTGAGCTGGCACTGCTTGGGGACCTCCTCAGACCCCCATGGCTGGGATTGCATACAGCCTCCCACAGATAGCTCTCAGTTACTGCCAGAGTTACAGAACCCACTTCTTACTCTCCTCAAAGCTCCCAGTTCCAGCTTTTTCATGTCTTCCCATCGATACGGAGCTTTCTGCTCCACCCTCCAGGCAATATAGTCTTTATTGGGCAGTTTAAAGTGCAGCAGTTGAAGTCCTGTTAAAGGATACGTCTGGAAAGGACATGAAATGGCTAGTGAGCAGGCTGAGCCGCCGCATCAGAGCTACAGATTACCAAAAGCTGTGCAGAGAAGTAAGAAAAGGTTATTAAAATGGAAATAAAGCCCACCAATAGCCTGATGGCAGATCGCATCCCGTGAGTCAGGGCTGAACACTGAATTGGTTCTGACGTGCAGTGGCATTAACTGCATTCAGAAGAGGTCTGAACAAAAATGCACTCTTATGTGTTTATGCACCTTCCTTCCTTAAAGGCTGAAGTTAGGCTGAGGCTCGTGGTCCGGTTGTTCACTGAAGATTTAAGTGCGACCTAAACTTGCAAACAACAAACCCAAAATGTATTTTTGTGTTGATTCAGAGAAGAGTTGTTTCGTTATTTTGATACCTTATGAGTTCTCTAGTAACAACATTCTAATCTTAGGTTTTGCTTCCCTTTTAGATCTAAAAATTTAACTGTGGTCTTGTCTTGTTCTCTTAAGATAATTGGTGCCTTTCCCTGATCTCTGCAGCTGCTATAAAAATGCAGCTTCTGTGGAGTTCTGGATACCATTAAATATTTGACTTGTGTGTGTGCATATTTCTAGTGCAGTTATCCTGAATGTGAAGAACAAAAAAAAAAAAAGACAATGTACATCTAAGGAAGTTCTAGTTCTAATGCACACTCTGTAAATCAAAATATATGGATAAAAGCATGAACCATCATAAACATCTCCATAACTTGTAATTATATGTAAACCAATGTTTTGTGCATATTTCTATACAGTTTTTACAAAAAAAACCCCGAAAAAACAAAACAGTTCTGTGTACTCCAGGTACATTGATAAATACAAATATTTCGGGGTGTTTTCTGTGTTTACATTAATTGATTGTCAGCTGATGACACCCCAAGTACTTGTTTCAGGCTGCCATGATGTGTTTGCTACTGTAACTGAAGCAGATTATCTTCCAAAGCATTTTAGGTTAGTTGGTTTTGGTTTTTTTAAACTAGAATAATTTGGTGTGTGTTAATCTGATTGGTTTAAGTGAACTATTTTCCAATAAAGCTAATATTTATGCAAAAAAACCCTTTAGAAATGCTTATCTCTCTAGGAAGTTTTAAGTGTTACTGCTGATAGTTTTTAGCACTGGAAAGTCAATAAAACTTCAGCTTGAAGGGGGGGAAAAAAAAGAGGGAAAGATGCTGAAAATGATGCGTGAAAATGCAGAGACTGCCTGAGGTGAGGAATTTGCCTCGGTGCTGTGGTGAGGGACCAGACTTGTCCAAGAGTCCATTTATCACTGGGTAAATGATAATTACTGATCCCAAACTCCTGGGGTGCTGGAAGGTGTGGCTAAACTTCCTTCTCCCCCTTACCAGGTTTATCTCCAGGTGTTTTGGAGCAAAACTGAAAGGTTGGAGGTAGCTCTTTAAAAACCATCAGTGAAAGAATAATCCTGTCCACCTGTCCATCAGGAATGCACCTGTGCACTTCAGTCCTCAAGACTGAATTTATTTTTAGGCTTTCAGCTTCAGGACATCCTCAGTGCATTGTCCAAGGCTGTCCCTGTCCGCAGGGTTCCCTTGGGAAAAAGCTCTGCCATTCCTGTTGAGGGAATAATTTTTCAGGTCATTACCCATGTACAATGCACCTCAACTACCTAAAAGTCCCAGATTTCACACCTACAAACCTGTGAGCACTTTTTTTGTGTTTTAGGTCTGTACAGGGAAAGATGGGATTGAGGAAGAATATTTTGGAGGTTAAGAGAATGGAAGAAAATGAGACACTCAGATTTTCACTTTTATTTACTCCCTGTAAGTAAAAGTCACCCAGCACTTTTTCCTGGGCAATCTCCTGGATAATCTCTTCCCACTCTCACATCAATATATGTTTTTTGGTTGTGAACACCCTTTAAATCTTAAATACTTTTCAATAGTCTCAGCTTTTCCTGAGTCTTGAAGTCTGCAGTCTTTCATGGATTTTGTGATTTCAACAAAGATTATCAGGAAGAATGGGCCAATTTAACAACTAGAGTGGGGAGGGGAGTTAAAATTATCCCTCCTGTGCTGGAGAGCAGACTCCACTGCTGGTTATTTTAACAGGGAGATTGCTAACCAGACAGGAAAAGTTCTCCAAAGGAACATTGCAAGTGTGTGCTTCACCATTAAAAAGTCCAACAGAAGCTGCCTGGACCACTTTGGTAGTGGTTCAGTTTCAGGTGGCAGTCTCTCGTGCTCAGAAATGCCTTCTCTGTACTTACATGATATTTGTGGCCAAATTTTGAGTATTCTGTAATATTTGTGGTAAATCAATTTGCATTTGTCTTCTCAGGGTGATGTGACACCAAAGTCTAGTTAGACACGAACCCTGTTAAAAAGTTTAGAATGCTAAAACAGCAATGAAAGTCAAGTGCTGAAACTTAAATGTGGGTAAATTTAAACTGATTCTCTTAGCCTCCAGTGGTTTCCAGCAGCATTCCACACACAAGGTCACATATTTAAATGGATTCCAGTTAAACTAGTTGCTCAGTGTTGGGATGTGAATTTTGGAAATTCATGTTCTTGCTCTTAATCCAGTCCCAAACTTGGAATAAGAATTTTAGTTATACCCAAGTCTTGCATTTATCTAAGTTACTCCTCTAGAAGAACTGTGCTGGCACTTTGCCAGAGCAAATATTCCCACCAGGAGCACTGCAGTCAGGGGAAGGGAAGAGGACTCCTGGGGATAAAACAACCCTGCTGGGATGGCACACAGAGAGAATAAAGGTTAAGAGGAAAAACAAAGCATGCAAGAGCCAGGAGGCTGATGATCTCTGTAACCAGGCCACTGACAGGTCTTCAGCTTGGAAGCTAACATTTAACTTAAAACAATTCAATTTAGTCTCTAGTTAAAAAAATAAATAAAAATGTGCGCAGTAAAAGGGATCAGGTTTTCAGTATTCTGTTCTGCTCAAGGTCACCCATGCTCATGTGCTGTATTCCTTGAGCTTGGCATGTGCCACCACGCTCCAGAATGTCCCTTCTGCTGACTCCAGTGTTTATGTGGTGCTGCACTCAGATCAGACAGCAGATTGCTCAGGAAAACCATCTTGGAAGATGTTCTGGCAGTTTGTTTTGAGTCTTACAAAAGTTACTGCAAGGCCTGTATAAGGAAGAAAGAGCAGAGAGAAAAGTATGAATTCAAATGAGATGCACATTGTAGAATGAGGTGTTCTACAGTAACTGAAATAATCTTGGACACACAGAAGGTAAGGCAGCACAACATCAAGTAAAAACTAACATAGATGCACAACATAAAATCCTCTGATCTACCTTTTGATGGACTCGAGCTTTGAAATCAGTGCTGTAGAAGAGAAAGGTGGCCACTACATTAATTCAGGCAGGAACAGAGCATAATTGCAATGTTCTGGACTCCTTTTATTCTTCCATTATGAATTCTCAGGCTAGCTGGAAGAGGTGAAGCAACCAAGGAAGGCTTTACAGGGTCCAGTACATCTGTGTCATTTTAATAACTAAACCAGTTAGCTATTAAATAGTTATTATTATGGAGGTTTAGTGACATAACCAGTTAGTTTAATAGCTAACTAGCTCGTGGTGGTCAGATTTCCATCAATAGAAAATACATAATTTAGAAAAGACACTGTCAGGAATTAAAAACATCTTTAAATCTAAGAAGAAAGATCAGTAAAAAGTTT
>JANPWX010000088.1:1779954-1902721 GCA_024734555.1 Trochalopteron elliotii
TAACAGCAGCACCCGCCGCCGCCGCCTCCTCCCTCCCCTCCCCCCCGGTGACCCCCGCCCCGGCCCCCATCAATCATCAATCAGCAGCACCGAGCGGATCAATCAATGGTCGGGAGGAGGCGGCGGCGGCGGCTGCTGCTGTTAATGAACAATGTGTGAGAGCTGCGCCGAGCTGCTGGAGGTGTTAAATGAGAGTAAGTGCGGCCGCCCTCCCCCGCTTCCCTCCCCCCGGGCCGGGACCCCGCGGACCCTCCTCTGCACCGGGTTACAGTCCCGCTTCGCCTCCTTCCTCGCCTCTCCCCGCCCGCCTCGGGCCTCCCGGGTGCGGGGTTCCCTCTCTCCTCTGCCATGGAGGAGCTCCCTCCATGCCCCGCTCGGCGCTTCCTTCCCTCTTCCTTCCCCGCTCCCCGCGGCCTGGGGCGGGCCCACCGCCGCCGTGTCTCCGCTCCATCCCCCCTTTCCCTCGGGATCCGCATCCCCGGCGGCCCCGGCGGGGCCTGGCCGGGCTGAGGAGCTGCCCGGGAGCCGCTTCGGGGCAGCCGGGCCTGGACTGGGTCCCTTTCAACCAGCAGCAGCAGCAGCAAAGGCGGCTCGGAGTGATCCTGTCTCCCCCTGCCTGTGCCTGGCCTCGGTACACGGTGCAGGTGCTTTTCGGGCACAGATTCTCCCGGAGCTGTGAGGGAAGCGGCGCCTGGAGAAGCCTGGCTCGACTTGGCGAGGTTGGGAAGGTGCTGCTGGGTGTTTGGCTCCGGGGGTGGTCTCTGGCTCCCTCCCGAAGTTTCCTCTCTGCGAGTGTTACCGGCAGGGTCGGAGGGGTGATCCAGCAGGTGTTCCCCCCGCTGCCGCTGGAATCAGCAGCGTTTGGGGCACGAAATCCCTGTAGGCCTCGTGTATCCTTTGGAACCTGTGCTCCGTGGCAGCCAAGGTACCTTCCCAGCCTCTCAGGAGCTCTCATGAACAAAGACCAAAAAACCACCGTTTCTACAGATGCTGAGGAATTGAAACAACTTACCAGCTGAAGTTTGTGATTAGAGGGAAGTTTTAACTATCTCGGATCTTAAACGTGACGTTTTTTCCTGGTTACACTCTGCAAATCCTGCTCCAGCAGAATGCTGCCTAGGACAGGGTTTGGGTAGAGTTGTCTTCACTCTTCTGAGGCCCACTTCTACACGTGTGCTGTTTGTTCTTCCCTAGGATCCTACAGGAGTTGAATGTTGGCCTCTTTCTTGCTGGGGAAATAGGGTCTTCAGTGATGGCCAGCATTTCATTTGAAAAGTAAAAATGTGGGTGTGAAAGTAACTTCTAGGAGAGTTCAGAAGGCTGGAATAAATCAGATTATGTCAGTATTACACACCAAATGGTTATTTAAACAGTAGGTTCAAAATAAGACTAAATTATCAATTGTGTATGATGACAGCTGCTTGTTGGAAGAGAAAACTTCACTTGCTTTGGATACGTTGATAAGTAGTCATTGCTTAAACTTGATTTGGATTGGTATGATCAAATAGAAAAAAGCTGTATTTGATGTTTCAAGGAATCCCTGAAATTCCAGTATGAATTGATTTTTACAGGTGTTTTAAGGTAATTGGGATTGATGGAGATGGATATTTCCCTATAGATACAGCAACGTCTTCAGTCACTTTAACAATTCTTTTTTGATATGTATATGTATATATATATATATATATAGCTGGGGTATGGATAATTTAATGATTCTGCATTACACAAGATATATCTCTGCTATTAAATAGAAGGAAATATGTCTTTGAAAGTCAAAATTCATTAGGAAAATACTGAAGTACTGCTGCTATGTAGTTAATTTCAAAAAATGCTGCTTAAGTGACATTAGGTTTGGCTTTCCCTTCAGAGGAAGAATCCCACTGTAAATCACCAGAGCTATTTGCTGCATGTGTTTGGATACAAAGATCTGTGATGGTGCTCTCTTCTCGCTGGATGAGGCTGAGCTGTGAGAAAGGGATGGTTTCTTTTATAACTTCCAGTTGGGTTATTGGTGTTCTTTAAGTAATAATGAAAGGTACATAATACAAAAAGGATGTCAAGCTTTGGTTTTTAAAACACTGCAGCAGAAATTAAAAGTGGTAGTAAAGAATGGGGTCATGGCCGAAATGTGTGAGCCACAGGCTGCCAGCAGCTTCCTTGGCTGCCCACAGCTTTTGGGATCAGCTCTGCACTGGAGCTACCCAAGCAGGGTTTTCAGAGAAGTCCAGGAAACAGCATCTCCTTTCTTTTGGAATTTTCTTGCTAAACCATTTTTACATGGCCACTTTGTCTCCATTTGGTCTAATGTTTACAAAATATAATTTGGTGTCAATTGCATTACAGTCGGCTTGGAAGGGGGAGTGACAGCAGCTCTCAGCGTGGTGTTTGGGAAAGAACACGTGGGAAGCTCCTGTTTTCTTCCTAAGAAGTTACCGACTGAGGGGTGACAGAAGGGTGGAACTGAACAGCTCTGCTATCAAACAGGCAGATTTTTATTAGAAGCATATTAGTCCCACTGCAAACAGCTACAGTATTAACCCACACCCCATAACTGTGCAGAGCTGGGGATTTTGTCCAGCAGTGACCTTTGTGTAGGCCCAGGGTTCTGTCCTGGGAAGACTCCAGGTCCTAGGCCTGATTTTGTCACAGGCAGTCAGTGGTCCTGGCTCTGTTGCACTCAGGGGCTGCCTGAGGTGCTGAACTGGACACCTGTGGATTGATAAGCTTATTTTTTTGGCCAAAGGTGTGTCAGTATGCATGTATGTATTTGACATACATTGCTGTGCTTAAGCATGAGAAGCAGGCAATATTCTGTGGGCGGAATCAGCAGTGTCATGTTTTTTGGTATGTATTCTTTTCTCCTCTTGCAGCATCTTGATTTTCAGCATTTGATATACATGTTCAACCCAGTAAATTCTCTGGTCTTAAAATTGTTTCCTAAGAAGTAGTAATTTCAACTTACAGTTTGATCCAGGAACTCAGTAAAATGTAAATTCCCCTATGAAATGCCCAGGCTTTAGAGGAGTTTTTGCACTATAAGACAATCTGTTCAATCAGAGCAAACAGTCTTAATTTCTCACTGTAGGTTTCTTAGGATCATTTACATTATCCCAGGCAGAGTTTAATAGGAGTATAGTCTGTAAAGAGTCTGATTTTTCTTTAATTAATCTTCCACAATATAAACATTTTTAGTAGCCTTTAATAGGAAAAAAAAAAGGGGGGGAAGACACTATAGGCTGCTTTTTAAGATGAGACCACTTATTTACAATGAGCTTGAGAACAGATTCTCGTGCCATTAATTATAGGGGCTCATTTAAATGTGCACAAATTTTACTGGAAAAGTGCACTGAGGACATTCTGTGCTTTTATGTTAATCTACAGCATTCTGTATCCCAAAATGAACCCTGATATACTTTGCATTCCTTGGTTTCTTTGGATGCCAGGTCTTGTCAATCTAGGAGGGTTTCTATTGAGTTTCATTTGTTCTTGAGTAATATTTACATTTCTGTGCTGTCCAGAGGCCCTGATCAGGACAGCTCTGTTTAGCTAGGCACTGCATGGATACCCAGATAATCTCAACCCTAAAGTAAGCCAGAAAACACAGAAATGTTACAGAAATGTAACATCAGAGGTGGGTTTGGCTGTCTCAGGTCTCTTACAGGAGTTCTGCAGGTTGCTGTGTCCCACCTGGAGCCACGGGCATGGTCTGAGCTGCCTGTAGATCCACACCATCCCTGTGGAGGCTTCACTCCCAAGTTGTGAGGATGTGGTGCTCTGTGCTGAGTGTTTGTTGGGTGCAGGCCTGTGCTGGGAGTGCCAGTCCTGGGCTGAAAGTGCCAGGCTGGTTCTCAGAGCAGTTCTGAGTCAGTGTCCTCACAGCCCTGGCCCTGGCGTGTCCCACAGAGCCCAGCTCAGCTCGGTTGCCACGAGGCTTCCCTTTGGGACTGCAGCTGATCTTGATGTGTGTTGACTTAAAACCCCGTAGATGATTTTGGTTTAGGCCTTGGTTTGTTCTTCTTGTTTGGTTTGGGTTTTATAAAAGTAAGAAATGAAGATTACAACATGGAAAAATAGGTTTTGTTATGTAGTGGCAGCTGTGGTTTTAGGTTACCTTGGTAGGCCTCGGTTATTCCCATTTCTTGGTTTCTGGGAACAAAGTTTGTTTTCTTCCCAGCATTCTGCTTCACTTTTTTCAATTATTACCTCTTTAGCCCATTTTTTTTTCCCAGTCAGCTCTGAAATATTATAAAATCAGTCCACACTGATGATTAGAGCCTTCTAGATGTTATTCTACTACACCTGCTTGCAGGCTATTTTTCTCCTTATGTTTTTCCTTTAGTAAACCAGAAAAATAAAAAACCTGAATGGCTAACCCAAAACAACCCCTTCCAGTTTACTGAAGCACAAGAGATGAATGTGGACTCACACTGTTGTTCTTCTGTCTGTTATCACTGTCAGCAGGCCTGCAGAACTGCTCCCAGAATGATCAGGTCCATAAAACACTTGAGGTGCTGGAGTGCTTTACTGTTTGTGTGGTTTCAGGATAGCCCTGAATTTGGATGCTGGAGATTCTTGGCTTGACTCCTTGTCATGTTTTTCTGGCATGTAGGGAGTACAAAGAGTAGCCTTGGAGGTTGGGCGAGGGTGTGTTTACCTTGAGGTAGGTGAGAAATTGTGTTCCAAAACATTGCAGCATTCAGTTTGCTCTTTGGGATCTGGAGAGGATCAATATTTTATGCTGTGATAACTCAGATATTGAGGATGGGTTATAAAATTATTACAAATATTGCATCATTAACATCAGTTGGTCTCCAAGAGCTGCTCTCACTTGTTCAGTGATTACCTGTAAACTTCAGGATTAATTACTCGATTTCCTCTGGTGTTTTGTGTAGATCTAAAGTTTCTTTTGGCTGTCTGATGATTCCTCTTGTGCAAAACTGTAGAAGTTGTCTCTGTTGCATGGCTTTTTCCTTTTTTTTTTTTTTTAAAAATCTTTTTTAAAAAGGTCATCTTTTTTTTTTCCCCCTTAAATGATATTTCCACGTTCAGAACCTCTGCAGAGATGCTGTGGAGGATTTATTGGGGTAACTGCCCAGCCTTTTGGATCTTTGTTATCTCCTATTGAAGAAAAGAAAGTCACGTGTTTGTAACACTGAAATTCAGTAATTTTTTTCATGTTTACTTTCATCTTTGACCCTTTTTAAGGCAATGAGCAACCAGGCTTAAAGGAAAATGAAAATAACCTTTTCTTTATAACAGCATTGCCAAATTGCAGCTATGGGCTGTGAAGTACTACTCCAAATCAACTGGAGTAAACAGAGGGAAAAAATGGAAGGAGGAATTTGTATCCTCATGAATTGTGAACTTTCTAAAGTGAAAGAGAAGGTGACACTAAGATAAAGTTGGTTTGTTTGTAATTGTAAAGCAATTGAAGGGAAAACTCTGTGACTTTAATAGCTAAAAGGCTTCTAGTTTTGGAAAGATGTTTCAGCTTTTGTTCTGTACAATTATTTTGGTTCATGTTATTTGATGTGATCAGAAATGATTTTGTCCTGAGACTTTCCCTGTTCAGGCTGCTGCAAACTGGTTCCTTCTCATTGCTCAAGCCACTTGATCAGTGATGCTGAAGATGAGTTACATAAATCCCATTCTGCTGAGTTTTGTTGTGAGTTGCAGACTACTGTCGTGTGTTTACCAAGATGCTTCTTTTTGTATATAGGGTGGATAAGCACTTGGAATCATATCCTTAAAGCCACGAGGCTCCAGCGTTGTAGAGTGCAGTAGTCAGTGGATAACTTCAAGGAAAATGACAAAAGCAAGAAAGGAAAAGAAAAGCATCCCTTGCTTCATGTTCAAAAGATACTTGATCAGTGTAGAGCTTGAAGTCATCATGTTTCCCATGTAGGAAATCTTCCTATTTGATGATTCTTTTGGTGTTATATTGCTTTCCCTCCATAAGGGTAGTTTTCAAGTCACCCAAGTCCCAAGCAATTCCTGATCCAAATCCAAGACGATGTGCTTTAGGCTATCTGGGGTGCTGTTGGTGTTGGCTCTTCTACCAGAGCAGCTCTGGGAGCTGTCCTTGGGTGCAGAGTGTTGTGGGGCACGGTGGGTGCTCGGGCTCTGTCACTCTGGGGTTCAGGGGACAGCAGAGCTGGCTCCATTTCCCTTGGCTGCCTTGGAGGTGAATTCTTGGCTTTGGGAGATTGATGGTTTTGTCTGCCATGGAGACACTTCAGGGAATTATGAGCCTTGCCCATTCCTTTAATTCATAGAATTCCTTTTTGCTTCTTTTTCTTCCGTGTTATTGCTAATACAGACTTCCTGTGTTAGAGGTTTTAATTCCTTGCTGCTTGATTTCTCCCTGTCACTGCAGTTTGCTTTCATCTTTTTGTGTTCAACTAACATTGAGTCAGAAAAGCAAATCCTGGAATGGTGTTCTGTGTCCAAGTGATGAGCAGGCTGTGATTTGGCATTTTAGTGATTGGGAGGGAAGATCAGTGTTTACTTCTTGGTTCCTTTTATTTCATCTATTTTCTTCTCTGAGTTTTTTTCAGGTAGCTAATAGGGATTTCTGCAGCCCAGGCTACACCTCTGTAGTTGTCTGGATGCTGAGACAATGTGAAAAAGATTCTTACCATCCTCAGGAGCAAGTGGTTGTGCTGATTATTCTGTGCTGCTTGTAGTAACAGCATGCTGCAATTAAACAGAATTGTGGCCATTTAATTTCTGTCGTTTAACTTATATTGAGGTGATTTCTTCTTTCATTTTGTGCAGCAAATTGTCAATTTCTTGAAAATGTGAAGAGGTGAGAAGCCATTCTTTCCACTTTGTTCCTTTCCTTGTATGGGAATTGATTTGCAATCTGAATGCTAAACATGGACATGTAACTGTGAGGATTTCTGTGGTGCTCTTAACACTTAGTAAGAATATCCAGCTCGTTGTAGATTTTCAAAATTTTATTTCTGGAGTTGTTCAGATCCCTCACGTCTGGTGGACAGTGAGCTTCTCAAGAGAACTCTGGTGCAAATGCATTGCAGTTCTGTGCATTTGTATTGAGCTGCTCATGAGATTTAGTGCTGGAACAACTGGTGGAAGAAGTAGAAACTTGTCCGAAAAAATCCTTGTGGAAAATATACCTTTGGGAGTTGACCTTTCTTCAGCTAATTTGTAGAGGGGCTGTGAATAAGACTTGAGAAACCTGTGACAATTGAGGCTCATTTCTAGATCAGCATCCCTGCAGATCATTGGTTCCCATCAAGGAGGTGAGTGGCAAAACTTTTTTTGCCTTTTCCCACACTTTCCACACATTGAAGAAGCCTCCAATTCATTGCACTGACTTCCACTTGAGAGTTTTTCGTCTTTGTAATTGTGTATAGAAACATGCTTTATGCTGTGTTGTTCAACACTCATTGTCTTTATCTTTCTGTTGTGCTTCTTGGCCCATTTTGGAGGGATTTGATAATTTCTAGCAAGAATTTAATTTCATCTTCAGGAAGTGCTCAGTTGCCTGTTTATTATTCTGTAACTCGTAATTATTAAATTCTTCATAATTTAGGTTTCAATACAAACCCCATGGTTTTCACCAGCAGTGAAATTACTTTTCACTTTTTAAGTGGGTGTGAACTGAAAAACTGGCACTTTTCAGAGTCATTTTCTGCCTGTAGTCTCTGTTCTTTGCAAATCTCGTCATTAGATTTCGTTCTAAACTCTGTGGGCATCAACAAAACTGACAGTGCTTTCACATCTGTGCTCTGTCTGCTTGGAGAAGCTGTGAACAGTGCTGGAAATGGGCAGGGAGGTCTTTGCTAGAGAGGGCAGCTCCAGAAAAGCTGTCAAGGGGCCAGAGAATCCATACTGACTGAGGAGTTTGGGAAATGGGCTGTCTGTGGAAGGCTTGTGTAGCACAGCTTACCCACCCTTGTCAGACGCCTGTGTTCTGGACAGGAGGTGTGTGGTGGGATTCCACTCTAGGCTCACAGGCAACAGGTGATACAAGAGACTGAAAAGTTTATTTTTGCTTCCTGGAACTGTTATGGGATAACACTGGGGAGTGTGAGCTCAAAAGTTTGATAAAAGTAAATTCTCCTGCTTAGTTGAAGGATGGTCAGTGCAGTAAATCCTTGTCTGTATTGGCTGGTCTCTGACTTCTTTCACAGCTAACAACAAACTCTTGCTGGTTTTCTTAGGGTTGAACTATTTTTGCCTCTGAGCTACCTTTTTTCCTTAATATTTGAAGTGAAACTTGTGCCAGAGTATTTCAAGTCCTAAGTGTCAGTGCTTGATCTGCTGATGTAATACTTAGAGTAGATGCAGTCTGATCTAACTGATCAGAAATTGAAATCAGTTTCCATCAATGTCTTGGAAACTTGGTGGGTCTGAACAACAGTGCCAGTTTGAGTCTTTCCAGAGTGGCTTGGCTTTGAGCTCTGTGCAGCCGTAGCTACAGATACTGCCCCATGTGTACTTGCTGATATGAGACCTGTAAAAACATTGGTTTATATTAAAATGGCATCTGTAAATACATTTTCCGGTCATGGGTGATGCTTGTCATGAAACCTAACTGCTCTCTTGGATATACTTGTATGGACCCTATGCATTGCCTTCAGTCATCTCTTACTTCTTTCAACCTATCAGCTTTTAAAAATTATGTAAGTGCTTTAGCCAATAAATTACCTAGTACACCATGTGTTTGAGACAATTACTAAATACAGATTATCTGGCACAAAGGAATGTAAAATTTGAGTGTATAACTGAAAGTTGAGAGAGACAGTGGCTTCATTGCTGGTCTGCCCTTTCTCAGAATTTTATTGTCCTTTCTGAATGAGTGTTGCTTGCACCTGTGCTGATGGGAACAAATAAAGCCTTGGAGTTCAAATGCTGAGCAGGCTCTTCCTGGGCTTTCAATGAGCTGCCCGAAGCTCCATTGAGGATAATGACCCATTGCCCATTTACCTCTCATCTCCTTGTTTAAGCAGGCTTAAATATACTCTGTAAGAAATGAATTAATCATATTTGGCTCTCACAGATTTTCTCCCTGAAACCTGGAGCACAGTCATTACATGCTTTTGTTTTAAATCTACTGGTAATCTGTTGCTTCTTATGGGCCAGGGTGGCTCAGTCCTGGGCCTTTTCTTTCTGCTGTTGTTGTCTGCTGTTGTTGTCTGAAACTGATTCACAGCGTGCCAAGTAGTACAGCTGAACTAATTTGCAAAGTTCTCTCTTGAAAATAGAATGCTTCCTGGAGTAGGTATTTTAATTTTTGCATTCCTTGCTACTTTTAATTAAAACTAATAGAAAGCCTCTTTAGTTTTTGGAACCTTGTTCATGCAATTAAATCTTTGTTCTACTTATAAAGTAGTTTGATAGACTGAGTTTTGTGTCTTTACCTTAGAGTAGTATTTTAAAAGAAGTTCAGAGCTGGAGTATTAGAGAAAAATTATTCAAACCCAGAGTAATTCAAGTACTGATACATTACGTTATTGAAAGGAGAGAATGCAAGTACTCTCTTGTAGACTGAAGGCGAGCAGTCCTTTATCTGAGCAGTAGTTGTGGCATTGACACTGTCAGCCCTAGCTTTGAAATTTACCTTGGGATAATTAGTGATATGCTACAAAATGCTCAAATTATGCAGCGCTTGTCCAATCCTGCATTGATTCCTTAAGAAACTTGCAGTGGCTGTTGTCAAAATATTATGATGAGCAGCCTGACTTTCCACATCTAGTATGTGTTTTGGTGATGTCAGGCAGACTTGATTGTGGAAATACTGCCTAAATTGAGCTGGGTTTTTTTGTTTTGTTTTGTTGGGGTTTTTTTTTTAATTAAAAGAGGAACTGTGACAACTTCAATACAAAGGAAAAAACACAGTCTTCCCAGAATTGTAACATCTTGTCTTGGAGTCAAAGACAATTCACAATACTGCGTTAAAATAGGACTCTGAAATAAGACTGCTACTTTTTTTTTTTTTTTTTTAAGCTCCAGTGAGTGGCAGAGATGCTTTGAAATTGCTTTGTGGGTTTTTTTTCCTTGGTAATATGTAACTTGCCTTTCCCTGGAGAGGGAGGACTGCAATATCTTGGCTGCTGAGAATCCCAGGATAACAGAAGCATTAGGAGGTGCAGTGCAGAGATCCCACAGATCCTTACACAGGCTCCTTCTGTCTGACATGGAACTGGTGCTGTGCTGTGCTGGGCCCAGGGAGCCCTCTCAGAAGCTGGGGGTGTGAAAAGGACAATGTGGAGACTTCTGGTCAATCTTCTTGGGCCAGTAGAGCCAGTGCAAGATGCAGTTTGGCCCAGTTTATTCCATTCCCAGCCAGATATCCCACAAGCTGGTCTTACCCGTTTCCTGCTGGTGTTTGATCAAAAAGGACATCTGTGCATTACACAGTATTTCACTGATGGAAGCTCATTCTGCTCCTTGAGCCTGTGATGGGAGTCTCCTCTGTATCCATGGCACTCAGTGCTGCATGGGATACTGCTTGTTCCTCAGTCATTGGCATAACCCAGTCTGAATTATGCATTTCACATTCCCATCTTATTCTGGCCAGATTTCCACTGTTAGGTGTCTGTGGATTTAGTATTGGTGAACTTTGAGCTGTTGTTGCTCACCGAGTGGGAGAAGTGAGTTTACACATTACAGTAACTTAGGCTTGGCTTTGAGTGCAAGGTGCAGTGCTGCTGCTAGACCTGGCCTGGCTCATGCTGCAGCCCAGCTGTTGTACATTTGAGATGCTGTATCTAAGAGTTTATTTAGACTGTGGTTCACTAGGGTAGTTCTGGGTAGTGCCAGCTCCAGTGTGCTGGGTAAATCTGATAATTGGCATTAGGCTGCATTTAAAGCAATGCGGAACTGTTCCTGGAAGCACTGGCTGTGGCAAGTTCTCTTTGAGAAGGTGGAAGTCTTAAGATGCTCTCAGGAAGGACTTTTTTATGGTTTAGGTGGACATCTGCAGCCATTCTAAAGGGGGCATTTTAATCCAAAGCAAACGTGGCCTAGCATGATGAAAACTTCAGGGTGGCATCACTCCTGCAAGGTGCCAATTCTTAAATTGCATTACAGCTGCCCAGAGCCAGCTGCTGCTGTTTTGCTCCAGACTGCATTAACTTATTATGATTAAAGGAGAACAGGTGTTTGCTGGAGAAGATAGGGAGGTGGGATGAGAAGGGAAATGTAGAGATTGAAAGAGAAAACTTGTTGGTGTTTGCAGAGAAACAGAAGAAAAAGGCAGTAGTTACCTGAGGTCAGCTGATTTGCCCTGTTCTGGTGAAGTTGTATCTTAGAAATGCTGTCTGGTTGATGAACATACCAAGGCTGATTCTGCTCTTTGTGTAGCTGCTGTGCACTGGAATACTGAATTAAAACTCCTCAGGCCCTTCTGATCTCAGGGTGGCTGTGAGGAATTACTCAGGTGCTAAGCAAACAACCAGCTGGGACACCAGTTGAGACTGCTTTTTCCCTGCTCTTTTGGGTAGCTCCTGTATTTCCATTCCTAAGAACGCAGTATTTCTTGGACTTGCAAACCTTTGCCAGTTTTGTTGAAATTGCCTTTGTTCAAAAGTTTGTGTCTGACATGATCACAGTTTGTTTTTACCTAAGGAAATGAGACTCCTAAAGTTGCTAATTCTTGTCTTTAAGCCATTATGTTGTCTTCAAAATATTTGTGTTTTAATATTTTAATATACTTAATAGTCAGAACCTGCAGGAAAGCAATCTATTTACCAAGCTGTAATATTTTTAAATACAAGAAGTTTAGAGTTTGATGTAGACTTAAAGTGAATTGAGGTGTGTTATGGGATGGAGGTGGTTATAGTTATCTGTAATGCTCTAGAGGTGTGATGAGTGTGATCATCCAGGTAGCATTACAGGCACTCAAGCACCTTAACCAGGCCATTATAGAATTTTATTGCAGTAGAGTTTGGGGTTACAGATCTGCTTGTTCCTGACATTTGAATAAGTGTTTCTAATTCCAAAGAATTAACTTTTTGCATTTTCTAGTATGTTCTGCAGCTGTATTTCTCTTTGATTATGTGTATCTAATCAGTAATCTGGGATACTTTTGTGTTGTGGAGACTAAGAGGTAGACGGCTTTTCCTCACTGAAAAATTGTAGGGAAGTTTGGATAGTTGAACTTCAGACTGATGCTGTCCTGTTAAAGACTTGTCAAGGATGGCTCCATAAAGGTCAGGAAGAACTCTGGTGAATCAACCTAAGGCCATCATGAATTCTTTATAATAAAAGATGTAATTCTGATAGGTGAAAGTAGAAAGGGAATGGGAGATGCTGAATTCTGTGGATATCATCTTACATGCTGTTGATCCTAAGCAAAAGAAAACCCCTACTAATCACTGGAAACATCTCAATGCATTGAAAAAAAATGTGCTGGTTCTCTGTGTGAGCAATGGTACTCACACAAAAAGTTATCCATTTTTATACGTATATACACATATAGATTCCTTTCAAGATTAGTGTTATTGCTCCTAATGCTGTTTTGTTTAGTGTATGCTCATTTCCTCTGTTTATTCTGTATCAGTGACCAATTTCTGAGAATAATGTTCATTCTGCAAGTGATCTGGTCTTTCCCATGAGAAGCTGATACCAGATGAGTCTTGGGGGAGGAGGGGGAGGGAGCTCAATCCATATGCAACTGGACCTCGTCACAGTTTGGAATATGGAGAAATTATAGTTACAGGTCTTAGAGTATTGCACTGTTTACTTTTGACTCTGTTATGTCGCTGAAAGTAGAGAAAGTACGCTTTTAAAAATGATTCTTTTTTCTTGCCATTTGATTTTGTACTTAGTATGATAAGTGACCTTTGGATATAAGATATTCCCTGCATGATGGTTGTCCTTGAGGTCTAATTACAGTGTGTTCCTCTAGCTCCCAAGTTCTTGCTAAAAATGCACTTAGGAGCTTAGCTTCCTTTGGCCACAGTTGTATTTTGAAATTGTGTTGCCCCGTTCTTTGCAGTTGATTTGATTTTTCTCATCTTCTGTCGTTTTCTTAGTTTAGTCAATTTATTTATAGGAGTTTTTTCTGAGTTGGGGAGCTTGTGTTTGTAGTACTGTAACACACTTTTAGCAAATCACCCTTCTGTGAAAGATTAGGAAAATCACCCAAGTTTTCATTTAGAGCTGCCCAAGTAAAACATGAGACTGGGGAAACAGCAAGGAAATTATCTTTTTTATTTTTTTTATATGAAATGTTTTAATTTTTTCTTTAAACATGGTATGTTTTTGGCTTCTCATCAGGTACTTGAATAAACAATTACACTTTAAGTCAGTCTGATTTTCTTTAGGAATATCTGAAAACTTACACACTAGAAGATGTTAAATCAGGTTAGTTATGAGCTCAGCTTTTTGTTCTATGGTTTTACTGTGATAAAAAGATCTCTAAACCATCTTGTGACTACTCAGTGAGATGAGCCCTTGCAAGTATGTGGAAAGACCCCGTTTCCTACTGGTAGAATGTATTTATTGGTAGAATGAATTTGGCTGGAATTTACCTGCGTCCTAGTTTTCCTTCTTTCTGCTGATTAGTTCTGTGTGTTTAAAGCCTTCAATATTCTGGTTTTTTGAGACTTTAATAGTAACCACATCTTTGCCCACAGATGAGCAATGTTGGGGTGAAGTTGCTCCACGTGGGGCGGGGCAGTTTTACAACTCTGGTTACTCTGAAGGTGTTTACTTCTCCCAGCTCCACATTCCTCACACTTCCCTTCCCAGCTTCCCCTGCTCACTAAGTGCCAGCCTGAGTATTCCAGGGCTTACAAAGCCAACAGGAATGTGGGCAGTTTTCAGCTGGATTGGCCAGTTGGATTTGTGCCGTTCCCACTCTGGCCCCCGGGGTTCCTGTGGGAATGCTGATGCTGTTTGAAATGCCATTGTAGTGTGGGCTTGAGCTGGGATGTATTGATGGTGAAATTGGATCTAGTGCAGGGTGAAGGTGTTTGTGTGCATGGAATGTAAGAGGGAAAAGGAAGGACTGGAAGGTGGAAAGGTCTAAGAGGCATTAACTGAGAAGAAAGAGTTGGTAGAGCAGATTTAAGGAAGAAGGAAGTTCAGCTCAGAGATGGGGAAGGAGAGCATCTCTGACATTGCTGCCTTGCCTGTGCCTGGAGAAAGAAGGAGTGACTGCAGACATGAAGGAGCTGAGCCTAGGACTGAAGTGCCACTGCTGGGACAGAAACGTAGAGATCCTGGAATGCCTGGCTGGAAAGCTCTGGAGCACATATTATCAGTTCTAATTCATGAGAGCACTCAGGCTGCCACTTTGATGAGGTTCAGAGGCTCTTAGAGGACACAAGGATAACTTAGTGCATCCTCTGGGAATCACTGTCTTAGGTCTGAAACTAGGGAGAAGTCTCATCTAACCAAATCAATTTGTAGGAAGGAGGCTTGGCGCAGTAGAAATTCTTTGAAAAGTTTGACATGATTTTTATTGTTGGATTTGAAACCGTGAAAGTGTGAGAAAGTGAGGAGGCAGCAGATTGAGGAGGTTCTGAGGCATGGCAGGATGCTGGAGTATGGGAGAGAATAAAGGACAGGCTTTATTCTTAAGTGAATGAGTCTGGTTTAACTACTGGCCTCTTCAGGGTAGAAGAGAACTAATTTAAAATGAGAGGCAGACATCATCATTTGGAAGTGAAATCGTGCAGCAAGGAAGTTCTTACAGAACTGGCAGAAATCAGAAAATGCCCAGCAATGACAGTGAGTATGTTTGTTCCTATTGCTTTTCCATCTGTACTTTTTTCAGTTAAAAAAAAAATCTTTGAATTGCTTCAGAACCAGTTGTATCTGTACTTTGAGCTGCATGTGCCCCTAAATGGAGGTGCTGTAAATCAAGAGCATCCACAGATCTGATACTCAGAGGAACTCAAAGGCCTAAGATTGAAATTTTGGTTGTGAGGATGCAAATTAACTGAACGAGATAATTTCTGATAAGGAGCAAAAGAGAACTCGAGCTGAGGTGCAGGAGGAGAAGCCACATGTGTCACTGCCCCATTTGGTAGTGGCACAGACTTAGCTAAGCTCCATGGAAAACTGCAGCCTCAGTGTGGTTCCTCCTGTCTGGAGCCTCCTGTCTTTTCAGGAATAAACCCAACAGTATTTCTAGGTACAGAAACCCAAAGGGAAATCATGTCTGTAGCCGCTGTATTAATTAGCAGTGATTAATAAAGAAGACCAGTCGTAGTTGGTCAGTGTGTGAGATGTAGAATACATAAACAGGAAAATAACAGGTTCTCCAACTTGTGCAAATACCTCCCTATTTTTTGACCTGGGGCATTAGTTTCAGTATTTTCATAACTTCTCCATTCTGTCTTTACATGGCAATTGTAGCTTTTAAGGAGCCAGTTTGCTTAACTTTCAGTTCTTTATAATCTCAGAGAGGGAAATTTAGGAGTGATTGAAACTTTTGCCATGAAAAGGCTGCTCTGGCAGTTGGAGTTACTGTCTCACTTGTTAGAGCTGGGTGATGTGGGGAGTGTTAGAAGTATCTGTGTAAGATCCTACAAGGTAAAATCAGCTTTATTGCTACTAAATTGTGAAGAGTATTTTTTGCCAAGTTAGAAGGAATTCATCTTAGTGAAACAATGCTCACAAAATTGGGAAAACAGAGATTTTATGAACCTTTGATGCTGGGCAGGGCTTTTTTGTTTGTTTTTTTTGAGTAGTGTCTATAGCTAGGGATCTGTCTTTTGTGGTAAGCTTGACCTAAATTGTGTGATGGAGTTCTTGGTTTCTTCTGCGCTGTGCTTTGGCTTTCAGAAAGTCAACTGTCATGGTAATTTGTGGTGTTTAAAATAAAAGGAGATACTGAGTGATACCCATCTTTTAGTCTGCTTCTCCATCTTGAGCTTTGTCCAGTGTTGTGTAGAATCTTTAAAGCCTTACAGGAGTGAGACAGAAAAGTGTTTTTTAAAGTTGGATGGTATCCTGTTCAGAGGCTGCTTTTGGGATGTTTTTTTATTTGTATGTATGCATATGTATGAAAATGTGGATGTATGTGCATATGTGATGTCCGTATTTCAAAGAAGTCATAAGTATTTGTTCGGTGTGATTATTCTGTGAAGTGGTTTTCTTCTGAACTTTGCTTTCTGATCCATGCCCACAGACTTTCATTAGCTTTAGGTTTTGGAAACCTGTATGGATGGATCTCACAGGACCTTGCAAGGCTGAGGTTGGAGAGGAGGTTGAGGCAGGGGTGCTGAAAAGCTCGCTGCTGTTCAAGAACCTTTCCCACAAAGTTTGCTTGTGAATTGGATTTGTGAGTGTGTAATGCTTGAAATTTCATGTGAAGTGTGGAGATGAAAACTTGGAAGTGTTATACATGCAGAGATCCACTTAAAAGGAATGCTGACCCTGATTTGTGTAGCAATTAGGTAATTGTACAAATGTTTGGAAATTTAGGACGAGGAGGAAGCAAGAATTGTGCCCTGGTAGTTGAGGAAAGGTGTGTGGCCAGGAGGCAGAATCCAGTGCCCTGGGACATAATCAAGTGCTGTGTGTGTGGAGCTGTGGACCTGCTGATGTTGGCCTTATTTGAGTGTAGAAGCATTTTTGGAAGGAAGTGGGACATTTGATAATCCCTCAGTGAAGTGTTTGGGGTTTGAACTCAGTACAGAACTGTGCTGGTTTCCTCTGTAATAGATGTGGTAAGCCTTTATCATTTTGCCAATTAGTGATTCATTATGGTTAAATGTCATGATAGATGTGTCTATATTTGAAAGCAATAATCATCAGCTCAGTCTGAAATAACCTTATATGTACACAGCACATTGTTCTTAGTTTGACAGTTTTGTTGTGGTATGGGTTTTGTTTGTTTGCTCGTTTTTCCCAGTCTTTATCTGATCAGGAAAAGGAAGTTGAGGTCTCAGGGTCATCTCAAAATGCACACATTTAAAAACCTGGGGGGAAGAAAAAAACCAGCAAAACAACCAAACCCAAAGTGTCTGGTTAATAAGTAAAATTGTTGAAAGTTCATACTTGAAAGTGCACATCAATCAGGAATTCCCAGTAAAGCTTATGAGGAATATTTCATAAAAACAGGATTACGAGAAGGCTGTGTTCTCAATCACAAACTTCTGCAGCAGTATTCAAGAACATTGTGCACTTTTCAGTTTTCAAGTCACTTGCATCTGTCGAAACCTTTGTTAAGCAAATCTACATGTTTTTGCTTCAGTAAAGTATTTCTTTTTCATGCTATCAAAGGTAATTTCTAATAAAAACAGAACAATTGCATGTTGTTTTTTTTTTTTCCTCCTAATGTGTTTATGTTTTGTTTTCTTTAGTATCAGATATTGAAGGTGGTGATACTTTGCAGCTCAGAAAGGAACATGCCCTCAAGATATTTGCTTACATCAATTCATGGACGCAAAGGTAATTTTGGATTGAGTTTGAGTGCTGAGGATGCTGGATCTCAACAGTAGTTTTCTCTTTTTAAAATGCAGTAGAGTGATTAGAATTAGCAAATTATTAATGTGTAGCTAAGTGATACCTGGAGAATAAAGACTGTTTTACTACTTAGAAAATAAACTTGTTACCCAGTGCATTTTGGGCAAAGCATATTTTGAATGCATTTGGCATTCTGGGTGCTGTAATAATTGTGTAGAAAAACAAAGAACTCTATTGTGGTGACAAACAATGTGTCTTGCTGCTTTAATATGAAATTTTGTGACCATTTTCTGCACTGGTAGGGTAGGGTAAGGAGAGTTCAAGAAAAGGTGACTGAATGGAACCATCATGTTAAATTTTTTTGCATGTTCTAATACTCTGAGTCAAGGTGATGAAGCATTGCAGCCCACAGCTACTAAACTGATAAAGAAAATGCTTTTACATTTTTGTCTTAAGTCAACTACATTATTCCTTTTAATCTAGTATGTCAATTACTGCTGTTTTGAGCTTGTTTCTTCATAGTAATGTTATTGTTACATTATGATATAATGGTGTATTACTTCACAGCTACTTACTTTTTTCCAGCACAAGAAAATGTATGGATATTACTTTGTAGAAAGAATCTACAGTGAAGATGTTTGGAATTTAGTGTTCAGCAGTAGTTTTAAGACCAAACTGAATCCACTGAATCATAAGTAATATTGGCAAAAGCATGGAGAATAAATTGGAAAACATTAGTCGGGTATTTAGAAGACTCCAAAAGGAATAAAAAAAGGAATGTCACATTTTGGATACCTGTGAAAGTAGGAAACCTCCTCTTCCTCATATTGCCCAAAAATTATAAGCCAAGTTCATTTTCTTCTGTCATGTGCTTTTAGACACAGAGAAGGAATTTTTAAATCAAAATACACAGCAGGCACAGAAACCAGACTCCTGACATTTCTTGACAGGTCCTAGATGCCAAATTTGTCAGAGAACAATTGCAACCCAGTTTTCCAGGTCATCATCTGTTCAGAGTTTTGTTCTGTTCTACAGCTTGACAAATGCAACCTGAGGAAAAAAATAAAGATTGGATAATATTTAACTCTTTATTTTCTTCTAATTTCCTTGTTACCTTCTGTATGTAGTGATTTCATACTGGAAGAGCCTGGAACAGTCCTTAAGCTGGTTGAAGGAGAATCTAAGAGGCCACAGGAAGGAGTTTTACTTGACATTTTAATTTCATGTCCTGTCTCTGCTCTGCCAAATGGGCTTTTGAGACTTCTGCTCATTTTGAGTTTGAGGCCTTCCATAAGAATTACTTTTTACTTTGTTGCCTGTGGTTTAAATCTCTGCTTTCCTTCAGAAGATCACTTGGGGACTCGTCCCAAAGAGCACCTTTTTCTTCCATCTGCGTGTAGTGTTTCCATTTTAGGTTTCTTCTGGAAATAGTTATGTTCAAAGAAGTAGCATGCTCCTTTTTTATTGATTTCCTCAGTTTTTGGTGGAGCTCTTCTTCCTGTGAGCTCCACATTCCAACAGAGGAAGACTTGGAGGTTTTGCACATACCTCTGTCTTGGAGAAGAATTCTCCAGTATGTGAGAAGTTGTCTGTCACCAGACTGTTTTCATTGTTATTGAGGATGATTTGTTGCTCTCAAGTGGGGCAGTAGTTTTTAAACATAAGTGGTGGACCTTTTGAACATAATTTTCCCCCAGGATAAATGCTTGAGGATACACTGGGTTTTGCCTGCAGTCCCTTGTTGTCATTTGTTAACATGAAAATACATTTACAAGTAAATGACAAGAATGTTTTCCACATGGATAAAGGCACACTCCATTTACACAATATTAAAGGGATTTTTCTTCCTGCACAAATGGAACAAAGGGGTTTAGATGCTTCAGTCACTGTATCTGTGCTGGAATTAGGGAATCATGAATGTTACCTTTTTGTCTAACCCACTGAAGAAAATAAACATCTGTATTCAGAAATTATGTGCTATAAGAGCTGTAGCTCAAGGGCATGTTTGTGTTCCATCAAGAGAGGCAGCACTCTCTACCTCTCATAGCTCTGGGTTCTCTTGAATTTTTTTTTCTCTAAAAATAACAATTTATTAATCCCAGTCTCTAAATGCTGTGTTTGCAGAAAAAAAATTAATTTCTTAGTGATGATTTCTTGTCCTGTCTTTTGTCTACTGATTTCTTTTCAAAGTGGTACATGTGATTTTTGTGTTATTTTAATATCTGAGAACTCTGGTTGTGGACTGGAGTCCATTGTTCTCCATCTGACAGGACATAGAGAACATCTCTGCTGCAAACAGCTCCCAGTTTATGCAGCAGTTCTGTTGTGTAGTAGAGTTTGAGTCAGAAAGAGCAGAGTCCATCTCCAGAGTCTGTTACAAGCATGAAGCCTTAATTTTGTTCTCTAGTAAGTAAGGACACTGTAATGATGGCCTTCTTTCCTGTATTCTCCAGGATTTAAATCCTTCTACAGGAATATCCTCCACCTTTTTTGTCAGAATGAGGGAGGTGCTTGTTTTGATGGAAGAAGCAGCTGTTCCCAGACGATGGGTTTAAGGTTCCTACCTCAGGGGTTTATGCACCCAGAATCTATTTGGCATCCACAGTTATCCTTGCCCACAATTGGACTTAAGTTAGAGCTTTTGAACTTGATGATTTAATTGATTTTTTAATAATATTGTCAAAGGGATGGTGTAGAGTTTTCCCCTCTTGTTCTTTGCAGTTTGCAGTGTGTTGGTAGATAAGCACGGGAATAATCTCTGAGCCTGCCAAGTGAAGAAAGTACTGGAGATACCTGAGCTGCTTTTTCCTAGATGGATAAAGGATATCAATGTGCATGGGATCACCATCTAAATGCAGATAAAGGAAGTGAACTTAAATAGTCCATTAAAAATAAAATTACTTTGCAGCCCTGTTGATTTGAAAATAGCAATAATGAGTTCTTACACAGCTGACAAGAATGTCAGGATGATTTATTGCAGTAAAGAGCAATAGAGAAAACCAGATGAGGAAATGGAGTCAGAAACATACTGAAAAACGTGACTTCTTCAGTAGCACAGTGACCTTGCCCACAAGATCTTTTTTCTGTATTTTACTTGCTGTAGCAGCTGCTAAATGATAACAAGGACTTCATAGTTTTGGTAAGCATTTGGAAATAATGGGATGTTCTCAAGGCTTAAGGAGGGTTCTGTGACTCCCACTTGCTGCTGAGTAGAGTCTGTTTCATTTGGATTTCCTTTATTTTCTAATTCTGTCAAATAACTTGTTAAAAATGTTTTAATGTGAAGAGTTCTCTTGGTTAAGTACCTGCCTGATCTTAACTGTAGGAATTTTTATTTTTTTCTGTTTTCTTACAGACAATGTTTGTGCTGTTTCAAGGAGTATAAACATCTGGAGATCTTTAACCAAGTAGTTTGTGCTCTTATTAACTTAGTGATTGCCCAAGTCCAAGCTCTGCGGGACCAGCTCTGTAAACATTGCACTATTAATATAGATTCAACATGGCCAGAGCAGAGTAATCATGCTGATGAGCCCCTGAATGTAGAGAGAGAGTCTCACGAGGAAGAAAATGGAGAACGACAGAAATCTCTAGAGAAAAAGTTTGATTCTGCAAGAACTTGTGTCCTGAGCGAGGAGGAGCCTGCAAAGATCACGGATGCTTTTAGTTTATGGAATACTGATGAGAAGGAGAAGCTGCTGCTGTGTGTGGCAAAAATCTTTCAGATTCAGTTTCCTCTGTACACAGCTTATAAGCATAATACTCACCCCACAATAGAGGTACATCTTCTCTTTGTGTCTGTCTTGAATTACTTGGTGAAAGGTTAATTGTTCTCATTAATGAGCAGATGTTGCTTTCACTGAGGATGGGCACGTTCAGCTCTCCTGTTGACTTCAGTAGAGCTTTTCAGAGAAACTTTCTAAATGGCACATACTCTTCCACTTTCTTTAAAATATGCTGAATTGTTATAGGAAGTATATTGCTAAGTGTTGGCTGGAACTGTACAGTGAATTATTGTGCTGTTTAAATAAGAGGTAGGCAAAAAAAGGACTATAGTGAAGTCTTTCTTCCAGAAGGTAATCCATTAATAGTTTACCAGTTTCTTTTCATTGCAGTATGTGGTTCTAGAAGCAAAGCTTCATGAACTCAACTTTGTGCAAGACCAAACTTGTTAGAACAGCTGATTAATCATCTGAGCTCTACACAGGTTGCTTTGTTCCAGGGTGCTGATTTTTCTCTCTGATATTTATTATGGCTCCCATTCACATTTTCCCTGTTTTCCTCTTGAAAAAAAAAATCAATTCCAAAATCCTGCCATGTTTAATTCACAGTTTCTGAAATAAATATGATGGTGGTAGCATTTCCTAATGGAAACAAAATGTTTTTGGAATGGTTGGCTTTGAATCTGACTTGTGGTAGTCTAATAACAAGTAAAGAGTTATTTCACAATATTTGTATGCAAATTAGATGTGCATTTCACTGTATAGGAAAAGCTATCCACCAAACTTCTGAGAAAGTCAGAGTGGAGAATTAAAGTGCAGGTAACCCACTCCTTTTATTTTATATTTAGAGGGTTGTGTGCGCTCACTGGAGCTTGGTTGAAATTTGCTTTGTAAAACTTAAATCCAAAATGAGAAGATGCTGAATCAGATATATTATATAAGTTCTTATTGAATGAATGCTGCCCTACTGACAAGAAATGGAGTTAAAACCCCCTATACAGCAGGTTTTTTAGGTGGGCTGGATTTTGGTTCTTGTTCTTCTCCAAACCATATGGGCATAAGTTAAGAGAGGTAGTTTCAAGTATATCTGTATAGATATAAAGTGAATGGATTTATCTTCTGCACTCCTGTGGGACGTGTACTAAGACTGGCTTCAGAGGAATGTGGAATGAACAGTTCTGGAACAGCTTTTCTGTGGACAATCACACTTGCTTCTTTTAAATTTCTATTTCATGTATTTTTTTTCTCTTTGAATTTCACTTCCAAACGATCAAAAGAAAATCTCCAGGTGCCTGATGGGATTTCTTTTTCCCTTGGTGTGCAGCCTTGGAGTGATTTAGACCCAGATCTGTTGTAGGTTGCTGTACTGTGATGATGCCCATCACTCCAGACACACTAATGTATATATAATATATGTATCATCTCTTATACATCACTTGAATTATCAAATACAATGATTAGCTATCCTAAAAACATAAGGGGAAGCTGAAAAAGAAAACCACTTTCCTGAGGTATAGGCCGGTAAGGGAATTTTTTTTCCTTTCTCCTAGACTTTGTGTGTTTCCAGGTCTGGATTATGGAGGTGTGCCAGCCTGCCATATTTGTGTACCCTTTTTTTGTGGGGGAGATTTTTTATTTTGCTTTTAAAAGGTCACAGCATCAATAATTTTTCTTACAAACTGGTGTTTTCTGTGTCTGGGAAGCACTAGGATTCTGTTTTTCTGCTGTTCTAATGTCAAAACTTCCTGCTCCCATGAGTGACCTGCTGAGGGTTTAGCATTTAATTTTGAATTTCAGTCTAGAGCACTTCTTAGCTGAACTGAGACAAGGTATTAGTCCCAGTAATAAGAGTACTTCTTGATTTAAATCAGGCTTGGTTTCAGTCCTCAAGAGATCCTAAAATAAAAAAAATCTCTGCTTTAAGTGTGTTAGCTATACTTTTAAGTTAAACAGATCCCTGAGCAGCCTAAATCTGCAAAAAATTGTCGGGAGAAGCTGGTGTAGCTCTCCCTCCCACTAAACATTTCCTTTGCCTGGAAAAAGGGAAATTTGCTGATCCAGAAGAGACTCCAGTCTCCATTCTGACTGACTTCAGAAATTCCTTGTTTTAGATTCTTGAGGTGAACTTTCACAATTTCATGGAGTTACCACATCCATTAAGGTTTTTGCTGTACCTAGAAATGGCCTCTTAGGCTGCCATTTAAGAATTTCCAGTGTAAGGCTTTCCCACGGTAACAATTAGCAGTCAATATTTGCCTTGTCCTTTGCTCTGCAGATGCCTCCGAGGGCTTTGTTCTTAATGGCAGCAGACAAGTCTTGAAGTCTAATCCTCTTCTCAGCTGCTTGCCAAAGCCGTTTTACACCAGACTATCTGGTGGAGAAGGAAAGCATTCATGTGGAAGCAGGAGGTTTTCCCTTGTTCAGGAGTTTGTGAAGTTGGATGAAAATGAGCAGCAGAACAAGATTTGTTGGTGGTCAGAAAGGTGTCTCTGCCTGTAGGATCATACAGGTGTTTCCCTAAATGCTATGGGCTAAGAATTGTTTGTGTCCCTTACAACATCTCTGAAGTGAGAGTGAAGACCACAATAGCCTGATGGGTGTATCCAGAAGAGCCATGTAGCTCTCTTGAAATTTATCAACATTTTGGGTGCCCAGAGGGTTTATTTGTGTCTCTTTTTCATTCTAAACAAAATTAACTCAAAGTATTTTTAAAAATATGGTTGGTTTTTTTGAGAAATGTTCATACTTTGAAATGAATCTTTTTTTTTCTTTATGGAATATTTTTACCCCTTGCATACAGGGTGGTTTATGCATGCCCTATCCTTTTCATACTTAGTGCAGCAAGTGAAATACCTGGAATGGGCACTTCAGAGGAGGGGAAAAAAGAATTTATAGAAGGAAGCTCTTAAAATCCTGTAGAGGAAGAAGCAACAACGTGAAGTGTGCTCCTGAACTTTGCACTGTCTCAGAGTGAACAGTGAAACTGAAGGGAGTTACCTGACCATTTTACAGATCTTGACAGAGAATGAAGTCAAAGAGGAAACAAAATCAGTTGTTGAGGTGTCTGTAGCTGCAGGCCATGACTGTTCTCAGGCTCTCTGCTTCCTCTTTTCCAGTAAATATTTTTTTGGAAGATATGTGTGCTTTCTGCTAAGGTTGTGTCTAGGTCAGACCTCAACCAGTACATTTTATTATGGAATGTTTGGAAGGAACCTTAAAGCTCATCTCATTCCAATCCCCTGCCATGGGGACACCTTCCACTATCCCAGGTTGCTCCAAGCCCCATCCAACCTGGGCACTTTCAGGGATTGGGCAGCCACAGCTTCTCTGGGCAACCTGTGCCAGGGCCTCACCACACTCACAGGGAAGAATTTCTTCCTAATCCCGAATCCAGGCCTGCCCTCTGGCAGTTTGAAGCCATTCTTTTCTTTTTGCTGTATGGTTTTGGGACAACTGTCCCTGCCTGCCTTTCTCAAAAGTTCCTCTCCTGCTTTTCTCCAGGTAAAGGTCCTGGAAAGCTGCTCTAGCTTCTCATGAAGTCATGGTGGGTTTTAACGCTGTATTAGATTCCCATGAGGAAATCTCTTATTTCCTCATAAATTTAAGCTTAAGGAACTCTCAGACTGTTCTGTTTCCCATCTGCAAGAACAGAGGTCACATTTCCAGACTCAGTCTCTCAACTGCAGCCTTTTGCAAGCTTTGCAGGACTCGTGCAACAGCCCTCTGTGAGTTTGGGATTTCTGCATTCTAAGAACTGCAGTTCACTTGACAACAAATCTCTGTTTTTTTCAAGAAAACTAATGAAATTTCTTACACCATTTCTGTGGTTTCCATGAGCAGAGCACTGAACACCTTTTCTTGCTGGTTAAAAACATGCCACCTACTGCCTTCAAAGCTGTTTTAAAAATAACTGGTAGAGTATCACGAGTTCAGGCATGACTTAGAGTTCAGCAGAAGAAAAAAAGAAAATAAATGCTTAGCTATAATATGAGCATATTGAATAATTCAAAATGTTTGTATCACACTTAATCCATCCAAAATTGCTTGCCTCCAGCATCCTCTGGTACAGTTCTAAGCAGCTTACTCCTACACAGCTATTTAAAATATATTCAGGAAATTTCATTTAAAAACTTAACTTTGTGTTAAACTTGCATTTGATGTGTGACTGTCAATACTGGGTGTTTGGCATGGAGGGATGAGAAGAAGAGGGGATGTGTGGCTTTATCTACAAGCATCCATAGGAATGTTGGGTTTTACAGCCAGTTTTTATACCTTCAGTGCCCTTTTGCCCCCAGCAATGTGCATGAAACCCACGATATGTTACAGCTCTGATAAAGAAACGTCCACTCTGTACTGCCCAACAAGTGGATGTTGTGGACATTAAAAAGAAAAGCTATTTTCCTAAATCATTTTAAGTTTAGGGGTTCTACAAAATAGATTCCTTGTTGCAGCAAGTAGCTAACAGAGTGGTAGGGTGATGCCTTTCCTTCCCCTTCTTCACTTACTCACTCCTGTTAAAGTTTGACATTTATTTTGTATGATGGGTTTTGTTATATATAAAAAACAAAGTAGTTGAAATTAAAGTTTTTTAATATTTCCATAGCAATATTTTGACATTTTAACCCTTTAAAGCATCAAATGTAGGATCGTAGGATGTCCTGCAGTTCGTGTAAATTCAGATGTTTGCCTCTATGTCTCATCTTCATTCGAAATTGCATTACAAAGTCCCTGGATTGGTTCTATTCTGTATTTCTCAGGCTGGTGTGTGACAGACCGTGCCCTTTGCCATATTCCTGTTGAGAAAATTTGTGATCTGAACATGGGTGGGATTGAAGAATAATCTGTTAATCCAGCCTTTGAGAGACACTGCTGAAATGTTCTCTTAAGTATATTTGTGTATTTATACGTATTGACAGAGGTAAAAAGTATGGAAAAGTCTGTTTTACAGTGGAAAATGGAGCAGAGCTTGAGCTTCTGTCTTCCTCTGAATTAGGAATTTGGGTTTTTTTAATTGTTGACTGTGATACTTGGTAAATGGCAGTTGTTTTTTTTTTTCTATAAATGTGTTTTTATTGCTTGAGTTAATTTTAACTTTTTTCTTTAAACAGGATATTTCTGCTCAAGAAAGCAATATATTAGGGGCGTTCTGTGATATGAATGTAAGTTTTCCACTTTTAAATAAGTGCACATTTCCTAGAAACTTAAAATAACCATGTTCATTCCTCTGTATGGATTTGTGTTACATTTATGTAGATTTTGAATTTCCTGTACGTCTGAATGATCTAGTCTTGATTCTTCTCCTGTGTTTTGAACCTTTCTAGGATGTAGAAGTACCATTGCACTTGCTTCGTTATGTTTGTCTGTTTTGTGGAAAAAATGGCCTTTCCCTCATGAAGGATTGTTTTGAGTACGGAACCCCCGAGACGCTGCCATTTCTTATAGCACATGCATTTATCACAGTGGTGTCTAATGTGAGTATTCCCTTTCAACTCTTCCACTTGAACACAAAAAATAAAAGGAGTTTGAAGTCTGCAAGAACTGTGTGGGACTGGGGAGGGATAAAAAGGCTGTAAATTTTCCATGTTGGGAATGAGGTTTATTGATGCAGAGTGTTTCGTTATCCAAACCCTCTGCTTCTTTTGGCAGCACACAAGCTGTTTTCCTGGTGTATCTAGGTGTATCCAGGTGTACCTAGATAGGAAGATTGAAACAGCCTCCAAAGATACTTCAAAGAATGTTGTCAGAAGCCATTTCTGTCCCTGAAATTGTGCCATAGAAGTGGTTTTAGTTTCGTCAGGGTATTTTAACTTCTTAGCTTTTCCCTATAGGCACAAAGGAAAAGCCTGTGGATGATTTCTTTTCTCTTCAATTTTCTGTGATTTTATACCATTATACACATTTGCAGCATAGAGGTAATAATTTTTTCCCCACTTAGCTTTAGAATTCATATCCTCCATCATTTCTGCATTTTGAAATCACAGGGATTTTTGACTGGCAGTTATGCACTGATTTTAGTGCAGATTTGAATGCGATTGGTGACAAAAATGAAACCCAGTCCTTAAAGAAGGACATATGAAGACTTCATGTAACGTCAGGGTAGAAGTTGTGACCTGGTTTGTGGATAGGCAAAAAGAAAACCAGAAGTTTGTTATACCATGCACAAAGTGAGTTTGACATGATTTTGACACTGGTTGCAATTTGAAAAACTTAAAATCAGATCCTTCCTCCCACACACCTTCTCTCCTTCCTTGTTGCTGTTACTGCCCAGGCAGGAGGATATTGTGAGGGAACCAGTGATTGAAATCCAGCTGGTGTTGAAGGTCTGGATCCCACTCTCCTGATCCTTTAGTGTGGTAATTCCGGAGTTGCAGGTCAGGGAGCAAATGGGCAAGGCCATCATCTGCTCCATTTTTTCCAGCTGCCCAGGAGGGCTGCTGCAGCACCTCTCCGTGTTTGGTTGTGAGGTCTGCTCTCCATTTGTGAGATGTGTTCTCTGCTGGCCCTTTTTGTGTGAGCTGATGAGTTCCTCACCTCCAGCTGCTGTCACTGCAGTCCTCATCAAACCATCTGCTGAAAATGTGTGTTCCTGGAGCTTACTCTGGTTCAGAAGGAAAATTTAGTCATGGAACCAAACATTTTTGCTGTTTTGTTTTATTTTTTGTTTTATTTTTTGTGAGCAGGGGCAAAACTGCTTGAACAATGAGTGGCAGCTCCCTGTCACACCGGCATGTTTTTAAACCAGCATTCTGACTGCAAATCCCATTTCCTGGGTATCCTATATCAGTGCAACTGCCTTTCTTCTTTGTTCTTTTTGGAAACCCTTATTTTTCTCCACATAAAGTATTTATTTTCTTTATTCTTAGTGGTGTGCCCTATTCCAAAATACTTCTCAGCAAAGTTTCTCCTTTCAAATACTTATTTGGCAACTTTGCATTTCTCTTTGGTTCTAGTAGGTAGCCCATTAAGCTGGCTCTTGCAGCAGTTTTAGATGAGTTTTATGGCTAAGCCTAACAGATAAAATGAAATTCAACCCAAACTATGACCAAAAGTACTGTTTCTTCAGCCTCTTCCAGCATTGCAGCTTTTCCCATTCAACAAGCATCTTTCTTTTGAACTCTGTCTGGCTTTGCTGACAAATCTGTGTGAGGAAAACTGTTTTAAAAAAATATATTTAGATTTTATTTTTGTGTCAGTTCACTACAGAAAGTATAAGAAAATGTTCTATGTGTAATGTGCCTTATTCATCCACTTGCTGCATTTTGGTATCACGCAGTGTACTTGGAAGCACTGCTGATGTCTTTCAAATGCAGTAGATTTATTACAGCCAAATGAGGCAGCTCATTTTTTTGGGACAAAATACATTTTACCTTGCCAATAAAAAAAAAAAAAAAGTTTCTCCACCTCTGTAATGATGCATGAGCTTTGGATTTGATGTAATGTTTCTCTTTCCTGTTTGTTTTTTATATCATTTAACTGTATAATTCATAAAACTTAGGTAAATATTAAGAAATGTTTCTGATTATGAACCAGTACACCAAACTCCACTAAAACAAAAAGAATCATTCACAAAACTTAACAAAATATTGGTGGTCTCAGCAAAAACTCTGCTAATCTGGCTTGGTTTTATCCCAACATATTTGATTTTATGAGATGTAGAGATATTTATTCCAATAATAGCTCTGCAGTGTCAATTGGTAACTTGTTCCCAATGTTCAAAGGCAGCCCACAGTGTGTAGTAACCTTAAATACATTTTCACAGCTGTAGTAACTCTAGAGAATGGCAGTTAAGTAGCCATTCTTGTAAAGATTCTCTGAAATATCCATGCTGGAATTGTTTTTCAGATCTGTGAGATAAAGGAGTTCTTTAGCCACTACCTTCTAGAAATTTAATCACCACTGGTGAAGAGCAAATAATAGAAAATAACCTCTCTGAAACTTGAGAACAGAACAGTTGCAGTGAATACTTTGTCTTAAAAGCAGGTGGAAGCAAAAAGTGATATAATTTTATTTTCCGTCATTTTACAGATGCTAGTTGATGTCATTTTATCTGTTATTTTATGTCATTTAAACAATTTAGTATGCAAATGTGAGTCCACATTCAAAATCACAGTTTTATTTGTAACATGTGAAATTATGCTTTAATTGAATTCTGAGGCTGAAGGTTGTGTGTAATGCAAGTTTACAGATGCATGATTTCACCTGAGGAGTTTGAATTAATACAGAGCGAAGATTACTGTGAACAGTGAAAGCTAGAAAAACAAAATGATAAAAACATTTCATACTTTTATTTCACAAAGAAATGTCTTTTCTTTGGTGTTTTGTACTGTATTTGAAGCAGAGTACATGGTGTTAAAAATCAAATTGTGTAATCACAATAATATCTTTGTCATCCCTGCAGTTCCTTGTCAAAATGTTATTTAATTCCTGTTTCTAGAACAAGCATCTTCTGGTGACACTTTGTATCTTTGGGATGTTAGCATTTTTTCCTTCTTGAGGCTGCCAGGATCAGAAGCTTATTCCAAGTGTGGTCCATTTTTGCAAGGGGAAGATTTGGCTGGTTTGTCTTGTAAAGTAGGTTATATTGTTACTGTGCAGTGCTTGTTGCCTTGTAAAAAGTAAGCCTGCAAATACTTTTGTCAGAACTGAGTCAAAAAGTTCTCAGGCAGATGCTGGAAATGTTGAAAAGAAACTGGTGAGAAGTTTGACTGCAGCCTAATATTTTTCTCTCCTGTCAAGAAGGAGTATATACATTTTATGCATATGGAATTGAGTCCTTAGGCAGAATTTCTTACATCAGCTGTAAAGCTGAAATTCTTTAAGGAGCAGAGCTGGGGATGCAGAGGGCCCTGAGTGAGTGATGGGGTTGCTTTTCACAAGGGCTGTGCATGCACATGATCGAGTTTACGTGGGCAGGAGCAGCAGCTGCTGCTGCTTCATCTGTGCTCCATCCCTTACCTGGCACGGAGTAACAGGTTTAACAGGCTCCCAATTCCTTTTTGAAATGCAGATGCCACTTCTGACTTTGCCTCTGGAAGTCTGGTTGGTGCTTTTCCTCACAGCCCTGCTAAGTAGCTGTTTCAGGGTTGAATATTTTTTTTTTCCTCTGCATATATTTTCTTCCTCCACTCAGCTTTGCAAAGGTAGTAAAGGCAGAATGGTAAATATAAGAAATGCAAATATGGTGGTAAAAAACTCTGCTTAATCACGGCTTGTAAAACATCTTATGTTATAGGATATGTGAGCCCTAAGAAGCAAAACAACACAAGTCAAACAATGTTACTTGATTTAGGAGTGGTTTGCAAGGAGCTGAAAGAATGGAATAATTTTCATGTAAACTTCTAAAGAAAAAGGAAAAAAAAAACTCACAAGGCTGAGTAGCAGTTCTTCCTACTGAAGAAATTACAGAAAATACAAAAATGAGACACCTGGGCAGTATGATACTATTTGTACAAAGTCTATATTTTCCAGCTGACTAGCAGGACAGATGCAAATCCTCTTTATAAGTCAAAAAAGCATTCCTCAGATAACAGTTTGGAAAATCAGAAAATTAAGAAGTTGAACAAAAACCACCGAGAAAGCCTTTTTTTTTGAAGTGGAGTTGCACGTGCAGATGTACCAACAGTATTTCAGTTTTTTACTGTTCTCTTCAAATGTCATTAACGAAATCTTTATCTATTTATGTTTTTGCATTATAGATCAGAATATGGCTACACATCCCTGCTGTCATGCAGCACATTATACCCTTTAGGACTTACGTTATCAGGTAAATTATTATTTTAAGATTTTTTTCTTGTGGGACTTTTTGACAGCACCTATTTCTAATTGCAGCTGATACTTCCAATTGTACAGGTTGTTGCTCTGACTATCATTTCAACCAAGAGGGTGAAGGTAATGTTTAGAGTTAGTTTGGGCAGCTCCTTGCATCTGATTTCAGTATCAATCAGATCAGTCTTGTTAAGAGCATTGTGAATGTGGCATCCCATTCTGACATGTTGGGTCAGGTCCAGTTATACTCCAGTCTCTCTCACTGCCATATCTTCATAAAACTGTACATCAAGTTTGCAGTGAGGTGCTGTAAGTAGAAGAGCAATCTGCAGTCACTGGGATTTCAGAGCCTGAGTTTGAACACAGCTTCACATTCTGATGTTCTGTATTTCCAGCTGGCAGGAATTGAAGTGTGATCAAAAGTCTACTCGCACTTTTATGTAGCTAAATATATCCAGTCCCAAAGATTTTCTTTGTATCAAGCTGTCTATCATACAGTGAAAATAACACTTTCAAATTGAAGTACTTGTAAGGGTATTTAATTATACAAGCAATTTGTTTTTATTGGCTTTCTCAGGACAATAGAAACATTTCAGTGAGCTGCTGATGAAATTATCTCTGTGTGTGTATCTGCCTGGAGGTGGAGGGGTGTGGTCACAGCTAATTCCCCTTCCAGTGGCCCAACATTAAATTTTCCTAGTGCAGGCCACTGCTTTTGCATAGACCCACAGCTCCTCCAAGGCTCTGGGCTTCCTCTAACTGTAGTATTAGAAATATCCTTATACTGCTCATAGCAAAAAATGGGCCTTTACACATTATTCTGTCTTAACTATACCAGTATAAAATAACACTCGACAAAAATAATTTCATTGGCAACAAGCAGCTTCCCTGAACAATGAGACTGGGAATTGTTTTGTATTTTAAAATGGTCTGGTTTTCTGTTGACTGTAAAAACGTAAGTGCTGACTTGGCTGTCGATCTGTTTTGCTGTACTGTGGTTTTTACTAAAAAGATACCAGCAGAGAGAAGAGCATTTTGATCTTTTATTAAAACACATCATTCTTGAGTTACAGTCCAGCCCTGTGCACTCCTTTAATGCTGATGTACTATCTTTGAAATCTTCCAAAGGTAATTATTAATCATGAGGCAGTCAAGAGAGGGCAGGCAGAGGATTTTCATGTGCTTGTCTCTGTACATATTCCATTAATGGTTGTTGGTGTACCTGGGAATTCAGTCATGAGCCTTCCCTGTCTTCTTGCAATATATGGAAATGAAAAAGAGCGTCGAGGGATCAGCAATTAAAGTTAGGCTGATAATAAGGAACTACTTGAAGAAGACAGAATAACAGATCCTGTAGTTTTTGCTGCTAATCCTTGCTTGTCATCATGTAATGCTTAAAACATTTCTATTTTTTAACTATAGGTGCAGCTGCGATCACTGGAATGTATAGAAGAATTTTATTTTGCGCTCTCCTGTCTCACTCTTTTTCCATTAGAATATTTGATTTGAAATGTGATTTGTCAGCAACTTCTTGCCATAAATAATGCCCTTGATGTCTGTTTGTAGAATTTACAGTAGGATCACATCAGTCAGAAAGGTTGACACAGAATACATCTATGGAAAAGCCAGCTTTGAGCAGGAAGGTGATGTTCCCCCAGTTTTTATTTTTCACAGCTGAATCCTGATGGGATTTGAGATTTCTCAATGTTAGGAAATCCAGAGTTTTTTTAGTGAAGATTTGCTTATGGAGTGGGACTGAAGCTTGGAGGCCTTATAGCAAAAATAACCTCAAGTGCTGTACCTTTATGTGGGACAGAAGTGAACACAGATGCCTTCAGGGAAAGATGACTTTCTGGATAGATGCAGCTCACCCCACGTGGCTGTCAAACTTACAGATCTTGGCTTAGCAGCTTGGGTCTCTGAGTCTTCATCTGCTTTTACTTCAAGAAAAAGACATAAGGGGGCACAATCCTGGGCACAGCAACACAGCACCTTTTAAAGAAATCCTGCAGAGTTTCTGCTGCCCTGCAGACTATGAGGGTTTGGAGAGGGCTTTAATCTAGAAGGAGCTCCTGGGGCTCTGATTTAGTTGCAATTGCTGCTCCTGTAGATTCCTTTCAGGGAGTGGATTTTGCAGGGCTGACCAGCAAGAGAGATCACCTGACTGGCATCTCAACAGCACTTTTCATCAGCTGAGGTTACCCTTTATGTTATGGTTATTTCTACAAGGAGGGGATGAAGGAAACAGCAAAGTGTATTTGTAGAGAGGAGATCACTTCTGGAATTCCCAGAGATCATAGACATAATCCTGTCATTATTGGTGCTACTAGAAAAAGAGGAATGTTATTTTCTGGCTGGCCAGTGGAGCACAGGTGTTCACATCTTGCCTCTGAAAGGCCTGTGTTTTTAAGAAGTTTAGGAAAAAAATAAAGGATTATATTAAAAATTACATGAAATAAAATTTACATCTTTCAGTAAGGAAACAAAGCGATTTTGACCTCCTCTTCTGGAAGCTCTTACTGATACTAGCTAATACCTTAGAATTTTGCATTTAAAATGGCAAAATTCTCATTAAATGAGACTTCCAAAAGTGACTCAAGAAAATAAGTTCTGACTTAGTGCAGTTATAAAAGAGGGTGAGTTGATGATGTCTCTTTATGAGCAAAGACATTGGTTCTGTCTGTCTTCTGCCTCAAGATCAGAGATGAGAGATGCTCTGCAGAGTTCTAGATCCTGAATATCTCTGGGGGCAGGAGCTCTCAGCAGTGGTGTCTTGAGGACAGTGTTTTTTCAGTGGTGAGACTGCTGATTCAAAGTGCCATGGGGAGTTCTGTCCTGTAGGAAGTGCAGCAATAGCACTGACCAGGAGCATATTTTGTTCCACCCCTTTCTGCTCCCATCCCCTTCTCCCTTCTCCCTGTTTCTTGCTTGAAGACAGATCTGGAGACATTTTTTGTGAAGGATTCCTGTCTCTGCCCCAGTTAGGCAGAAACAGAGCAATCTGTGCTGGAGCACACTGAGAGTGAATTCCAAGTGGCAGTGGCTCCTGGGTGGCTGTGGCACAGGACACACACAGCACTGATATATGCAGAGGAAGTGGAAGCTCCAAACAATTCTGATCCATGATGCTTCCCATAGAAAATGCAGCTGAAAGAATTAAAACTACTCTCCTGTTAAAAATAGTCATCTGAAGATGGGGTTTATGGGAGTACCCAATACCACTCTTTGCTGCTGCATGTCATGAAAACCTCTTGTAATGACCCTTGAAGGTTTTAATCACAAAAAATACTTGCCTCCTCCAAAAAATCTGAAAATTTAAGGTCAAAAGAATAGATAAGTCAGAAGACAATAACCAGACACTTCAGGAGAACTGACTCATTCTGCTGGATGCCCTTTTGCAGCTGTGGTCCAAAGGAGTCAGATTAAGGGAAAAAAAGATGATTTCACAGCTGAGTAGCTGAAGTCTTGAAGCATAAGATGTGATTGCAAGCATTACATTAGCATGGAACTGCATGTTTAAAACTGAACTCTCTCTGTCCCCAAATACAGCAAAGTGAAATAATTTAAGTAGGTTAAAACTGATATTTAAAAAAATTAAATGTAAATACTATATATTAATTGACTGTTTTAAATATGCCAGGCTGGCAGGACAGGTCCTGTAATATGTGGAGTATCCTTTCTGCAGATGTATAAAAAAGTTATGTTTTATTCTGAAAGTCTCATTTAGCAGAAAACTCCAGATTAAACAGATTACACAGGTCCTGGCATATCATTCATCTCTTCCTGGAAGACTTAATGCTCATCAGACTCAAAAAGATAAAAATGTAGGAATTAAAAAAATAATGAAGGACAGAATGGAAGCTATTATTAAACCATTATATGAGTCAGTCACACATTCACATTTCTATACTGTCTATACAGTTCTGATCCTTCCATCCTGCAGATAATAACAGAACTACCTTGGTGGTAGGAAGGGTGACAAAGAAGGTGGCAATAAAAAATTTACATTGAGAGGAGAAGAGTTTAGGAGGGTTTTTTTTGACAGGGCAATTCATATCATGTATGAATGATATGAAGGTAACAAGTAGGAAATGACAATTCACAGGTTTTTAAAAACAAGGAATAGAGAACATGCCACCCAATTGTCAGGTTGCAGATGGAAGAAGTGAAAGGAGTTTGTTTTTCACTCAAGCATAATTGTCAAACTGACTGGCACAGGTTAATGAGAAAGCCAAAAGTATAAATAGAAAGAGATAAATGAATTCACAGTAGTAGACAGGTTCATCCATTTTTTTTATACATGGGATAAATCTTTAATTTGCTCTTAGAGTGGCTATTTTGGGTTAAATAGAACTTTCCTCAGCTCCGCTGTTCTTAGGTGAGGCAGTGCAGTAAATTTACAGGTAGTCAGTGTAGGGGAAGATGTGAGTTAATTGCCAGTGCTAGGTAAAGATCTCTTCTTTATTAGTAGTAATTTTTTACCTCTAAAAACATAAAATGTTTCAGATGAAGTCAGATTTAGGCCATTCCATCTTTCCACAATAAAAAAGGTGTGGCCTACTCTGCAAGTTTCTGTGGTTTTAATCTTTATAGTAATGATATGATCATGTTTGATTTATGACCAGCGTAGTAGTGCCAATAAATTTTCTGTTGTTGGCTGCAGTTACACTTCTAAAGAGAAGTTTGCCATCTTCTGCTTCTTCTTAGGTTAGAAAACTCTGTTGTGTTGAAAACTGTGTGGTAAGAAGTGTTCTGTAGTTTTCTTTAGGGCCTTGGCAAAACAGAAGACACTGTTCAAGTACTTGTGTAGCTATGAAAATGCACCTACAGCATAGTTTCACTTATTATAAAGCACAAGTTTTTTAAAAAACATACTCAGTACTATAATACAGAAAACATGACACAAGTCTGATTCAGGTTCACAATGTGGATATAATGTGAATTGTATAAATGAAAGTAGGTTTAGACTGATAATACTTCATTAAAATAAGAAATGTTTTGTTTTATAAACTATATTAATGTAGTTACTTCACCAAACTTTGTAGTGTGAGGAAGATTCCAGGTCTGAGTCCTGTTACAGAAATGGAGTGAAGCCACCAAAGCTCCCTTCCTTTGTATATATGGGTGTGTCCACCCCCCTGCTCAGTGCATGCAAACACTCATCTGTTCTTTGTAAAATGAGAGAGTTCATGTGATGTGTTTGGACATGTCTGAAATTTCTAGAAATGCTTCACCAAACTGTTGAGTCTGACTGGATGGGAATTATGGACACAGAAAAGCTCTGGGAAGGAGGCCTGATAAAAGCTTGCATATAAAGATGGGGAGATGAAAATTGGTCTGATATTGCTGAGAATCATGGAATCATTAAGATTGGAAAACACCCCTAAGATGGAGTCCAGCCTTTAACTCAGCACTACCATGTTCACCACTAAACCATGTTCCTCAATGCCACTTCTGCCCTTTCTTTGAACGCTTCCAGGAATGGCAACTCCAAAATTTTTGTGATTGGGTGTGGGAGATAATTATGGCCTCCGTTCTTTCATTCACTGCCTCTCCCATAAAATAAATCCTCAATATTTAGTTTGCTGTTGGCACAGCTGGACAGAGATGCTGGATGTCCCTTTGTCACTAGGGAGGACATACATGGCTGCTGGCTGGAACATAAGCACTGTCATCACTATTTGCTGATGACAAATCCCCTCATTTGCTAATCACAAATGATTATTTGGTAACACAGGCCAGGACATTTTCCCTCAGAGTGTAACTGCTCTCACCTGTCTGCAGGTTAAAGGCAGGTCACTGGGTCTACTTTGCTGCTGAACTTGTTAAATAAATGTTCCCTTTCCATCCCTACTTTACTGCTGGTTAGAGCTTATAGCACAGAAGGAACATTTCTTGCCAGGATTTGATTTCCAGAGCTCCACATGAGAAGACAAATTTCACAACAAAGAACAAGGAAGGACCTGATTGCCTTGGTCTGGAATGGTCCTTCTTTTGTCCTGCTGTTACTGAACTGTGATTCCTGTCATACATCTCCAGTCTCTGGGATTATTTGCACTGAAGTCTCTTTTCTCTGTTTGACAGTGTTAAGTATCATTTAAGTGTGTTTATTTTAAGGCCTCTACACAAGAGCTGTGAAAAAGAACCATCATCTAAATAAGAATCAGGGCCTGTAGTTTTGCTTTTGAAAAAAAATGTACTGATGTTTATATGATGTAAATGCAAAGGAATGGTGCATAAATCTGGCTAAGTGTAGTTTATTATCTCGTGTGTTTTTTAAAACATTCATGCATCTATTTGGCCAGTCTCCAAGGACAGATCCAGGCTTAGGCTGTCAAACAAATGGATTTTTAACGCATTTCTGTGTAGTTAAATCTAGTTTGGATGTAGCTGAAACTTCAAAATGCTGAAGTACAGCAGAAAAAATTAATTATGCTAACTTTGTATGCATGTACCTTTCACTGTGCCATCTTTAATGGCATCAAAATAAGCTCAGGAAAGCTTGTTTCTAAACATTTTTCTGTTACACATTCAGTTAGAAGAAATTCTCAGTTGTGTTGGTGTTTCCTGTGTGAACTTCCCAGGTATTTCACTACAGATTTTCTGTGTATTGGTCTTGCTTTGGTAAGGCTGAGGTTCAGCCAGGTTCTGTACATTACTTTTTGTAAGTAATTCTTTCTTATGCCTTCCATTTGCAGAGAATATTTGTATTGCAATCACTGTGCAGGATTAGATGACTGCAAGAGAAAGAACTTAAGCAGATCAAAGTTCCTTTGCAATTTATTTACTTTTAAAAATATTATACATATATGTGGTTTTCCTTGGCGTTTTTTGTTAATTGTTGTCAGCTTTTAATAGTGGTGATTTTAGAGCTGTTGGAAATAAATCTTTGCTATAATCAAGATGGCTGCAGGAATATTTTAGTTTGAATCATACCTTTTTTGTTTTTCTTCCATTTGTAACTTCTCCCAGGTATTTATGTAAACTGTCAGATCAGGAGTTGCGGCAGAGCGCGGCCCGGAACATGGCAGATTTAATGTGGAGCACAGTGAAAGAACCCTTGGATACAGCCTTGTGTTTTGATAAAGAAAGTCTTGATCTTGCATTCAAATACTTCATGTCACCAACTCTGACAATGAGATTGGCTGGGCTGAGCCAAATAACAGTAAGAACTTTTTTAAAATATCAGTTATGTTCGCAAAAACTGTTCCTTGTTGCACATTATGATTCACAGGCTTGTTTGGGGGGGGGCTTTTTTAATGTGTGAAAGCAGCAGGATCCTCTTACATGCAGCCTTAGGAAATAACAGGCATGATGGTGAGGGTAGGGTTTGCTGAGAGCTGAGTCCAAGTGGTGGCTGTGTTCTGCACCATATGGAACTGGCTCACATTACCTGAACAATTCCCCCTTAGAACTGTGTTTTGTGACAGCTGTGTTGAAATGGAGCCCCTTGCCACAGCAGTATTTGTTGTTGAGAAAGGCTTTCAGTCTGTTTGCATTTTTACCTTTGCAGGATCTTGACCCTGCTGCAATTAGCTGCTGCTTTGTATTGCACAAACCTTGTTTTCTGTTTGTTTGTACAGTCAGTTGAGAGAGAGAGCATTTCTGCATTAATTAGCAGAAGCCTGAATTGAAGAGGTGAATATGTGCAGCATCAAATAGAAAGCAATTAAAACTAAAAAAATCCCCATCTTTCCCTTTCCCATGGAAATGCTCCATGTTGCACCAGGCAAAATACATTGGGCATTCTTGATTTGTCATTGCTGCCTACAATGATAGAGAAACAGTCCTACAGGAGGGAAGAAGTGAAGTTTTTTATCCATCTGAGCCTTGTTGGTTTTGTGTTTTCTGAACGTATTTGGCCTTCTCTCTTCTGATGATGTGGTGTCACTGAGTACAAGTTCACTTAAACTTGGTTTTGCTTCTCACTGTAGTTCTAGAGAGACGTATTTGCAGTTTAATTATTGGCAATTTAAAGAGACCTGTAAGTACTTCTAATCAGATTATTGCTGGCTCTTAATCAAAGTAAATATTTATTTACATACAGGTAACTTACTAGATTGTAAAAACAGGCTGGGAACTACATCCACACAGTATAATTTATCTTAAAATCTATTTCCACTTTTGCATAGTTCCAATTACATTAGATTTCAGTTCCGATAAACCCTTTCCTTTGGTTTATACAATTCTCCTTGTTCAACTACCACTGTGTGGTTTTTTGTGTATCCTTGCCAAAACAAAGTCTGAAAATAAGAATTAATCAGCTGCTTTATTTTTTCAGACATCTAGCTCATTTAAGGGAGTGTGAAGTTATGTTAAGTAGTTACGTATTTTCACCTGTTGCGATTGATAAATATTGTTGTAAAAATGAGAGTTTTTAATAACAGACTTGTATTATGAGAAGAAAAATTTTACAATATTGTTAGAATAAAGCCAGTAGTTTTCAGCTTAAAAATGGAATACGGTAAGCTAATTGTATGTTAATAAGTTACTGAGTCTGTCTTTTTTTGTGTGAATAGTCTTTAAAACTGCTCTGGAACAGAGGCAATTTCTTCTTCTTTCTCATTCAAATCATAGTTTTATTTTTGTTGTTACCTTGTTTCTCTTCCATTTAATCTCTCAGTCACCTGTTAAGGTGGTACAGCTCCAAAATACGTTCTCTATCTCCTATCCCCTCACAAATAGAATTTTATTTTCCTGTCCTTTGGTGCCTGGGTCTGGAGATGAGCCCAGGGAGATGCTTTTTAGTGCTCAGCTTTCTTTGCTGAAACCTTTCTACCTTTGTGTCCTACATAAATGACACTTTTGTGTTGCATCAATTAAGTGTCTGGGCACAGGTGCCTTCGGTTTCTTACCGTGTTTCATAGATGGTAAAAAATGAAAAAGGATTTTATTCCCTCTGGCATTCAAGGAAACAAAACTTGAAGTGAAAAACCTGTTAGGAGGTGAGGCAGAGCAAGGTGTTGCAACAGTGACCCATGTGTGCTTTGTCTTGTGCTGCTGTGGTAGAATTCTAAGAGTTTAGTTGAAGTTATTGTAAAAATGGTTTGCAAATCCCAGTATGAAAAAACAGTCTTTGTCAGAATTGCTTTGGAGAAGGATTTGGTGTGGGAAGTGTTGATCAGTGGTGACCCTGGATTTAAAATAGGTCATAGGAACAGCTCAAGACTCAGTCACTCTTTGAGTCTTCTCAAAATATTTTCATTTGGAGGTGAATCTTAAGAAAAATCAGTGAGCTTCCATTGCGTTGTCTGATCCAGCTCTAATTTCCACTCCTAAATATGTTTCATTTGAAGTTTTGTATTGGTAACCAATCTATTAATGATTGTGTAGTCAGGCTCTCATGTCTCACCAATTTCATGTTTTCCATTTTGTTTTTTGAAAACTGTTTTTTCCCCCTGAAAATTGTTGGGGTTTGACACAAGTAACTGTGTATAAAGATTTGAGAAGATTAGTAAATTTACCTGAATTATATAGTGTGTGTACTAGACTTGTTTCAAGAGAGTAAATATTTTGACAAAGCTGTGCAACGAGTTTAATTTTAACTTCAAAATTCACATTACTATGCCTTTAATTTCTTTTTGAAAATAGGATGCCAAAAAAGTTCTATTACATAATTTAAAATATTTTTTTAAATGTTATGCGCATGTAAAGTATTGGATACAGAGCCATTGATGCTGAGGGAAGAAGTGGAAAAGAGATGTAAAACTCCGAACAGGCTTTTTTTTTTCCCTCTGTAATGTCTTAAATTTATGAGTTTGGACATGCTTGAAAGCTTCGTTTCCTGTAAAATCACGTGGTTTTGTATTTTTGTAAACAACTTACTTAAAAACATATTAAGTCCTAAAAAAATTTGTTTAATGTCACTAATACCATTTTGAAATATAAGAAAACTGCCTCACCAAGCATTTGGATAAAATTGTAATTTTTTTCTTCCTTTTTCTAACTATAGAATCAACTTCATACCTTCAATGATGTGTGTAATAATGAATCATTAGTTTCAGACACAGAAACGTAAGTAGGAACCTTATTCTGAATACTTCAAGTGTGTTATATGACTGCAGTTCTTCTCTGTTGTTGCTATGGATTATCCACAGTGGGGGAGCAGTGATAATCGGAGACATTTATTAGAAATATTCTAATCAGGGGGTTAATAGATGGTTTTAAATGGTAACTGTAAAATATTTCTAAGTGTTTCGGGATTTTTTTCTGTATTAAAATCTAGAATCAAGGTAAGCTTTAGAAAACCATAGATACTGAAATAATAAATACCTCTAATGGCCCATTATTTCCATGGTGATATGTAAATAAGAACCAGCTAGTTCATATCTAATTCATGTCATTTTTGCCATCTTCTCATTTCTCTGGATTATTTGTTTAACCAAGTCTTATATTGCCATCACTGACTCCCACCGTTGTTAAGTTTTCCACTCAGTTTGTGAGGCAATGCTATTGTTGTTTTTTTTCTTCAGAGTCCTTATTGGTATAACTCAGGTGTGTTGAACAATTTTAAAGGGACTCACATAAATCTTCAAGAAGATTCACCTGTGGGATTGTATTCCAGCCAGGAAATGTGTTTATTCACTTCTGTAGTAACTCTAAACTTAACAGTAGAACAGTCAAGAATTTAAATTAAAAACACATATTTTGGTAGTTGAAATAAGTGTTCTTGTTAACAGGCAAAATGTGTAAATTGTAGAATTTTACTCATAATGCACTTTCTAAGTTTCTCTTGGAGGGATGTACTCTGTTTATGTTGGGGACCACGGACACACACTCTCCAGTACTTTATTAATGGGAAGTCTCTCACAGCTACAGTGTCTTGCTTTTGTCTGGATACTTTTATTACAAATTTCATTTTCACATTTTTTTGAAATCTGGCTTCAGTCATGACCAGAATTCTGGAGATTTCATGTAAAAAGTATCTTAGATGTTTGAAGAGAAATTTCTGGGAAAGTGTTGCTATTCTGAACATAAAGAACCAGAATTTAGGGCACTTTTGCTTCAGTGGAGACGTGGAAATACCTTGGGAATAAGAAATAAATAGTAAATGCTGCAGGAGGGGAACATGTTGGGAATGTGAGGTCAGCGGGGGTGTTTCCTACACTGTGCTCCCAGTTCATGGTGTGTTGTTACACTGGGACTGACAAGCCTCAGATTTATCCAGTTCTTCTCCTTCTCTCACACTGAAAATCTGAAACAGAGGTTGTTTTTAGGTTGTAGTAACATCAACAAGTGATTGTGCCAGTTAAACCTAATACAAAGCTCTTTGATTTTCTGTGTCAAATGTAAAAAAGAGAAGTTACGAACATGGAAAAAGAGAAGAGTGGTTAAATTTCCCTGCAGAAGAGCAGATGTACTCTGCAAGAGCATCAGAATTATTTTAAAGCTGAAGGAAATTGTCAAATTCTCCTTTGGGATATTACTTTCTTGGCAGGGGCATCTGTAAACAGGCTGTCATTTGAAAGGAATGCAGCACGAAGAGAAAACCTTCTTTTCCACTTTTGTAATATGTGATTTTTAAAAAAATCAGAATTCTTGTTGTTCTGTTGTTTTACCTGAAAGATTGGTTGCAAATCAGTGTCAAGCATTGCTGCTCATCTTGAGATATCTTGTGGAATCACTGATGTCTTCCAGCCAAATAATCAGAAAGGGCTGGAGCAGAAGGATGGGGAAAATGTCTCACTTCTCCAGTTTGTTCAGTACAAAGCTTCCCTCTCATTACAGACTCTGCTCATGAGAAATTTTTGGATGAAAAGGCACTTAGGGAGTTGGCAGTGACTGAATGAGCAGCAAAAGGAAAGCTTTTCATTCCTGTGTTCTTTCCTTAGTGGAGAAAGGAAGTCTTAAGTTGTATTTTGTACCTTTGTAGCCTCTGCAGATTTGCCAAAAGAAGATGGTTCTGCATTATGTCTGGTCGTCCCCATTATATGTTTTGACTTTTCCAGATGCGTTTGGAACTGTCAACCTTTGGGATTTCTCCTTCTGTATCTTGATAAGGTGGGTTTGCGGGAGGTACCTTTAAAAAAGAAAAAAAAATCAGCTTTCAGTTAGTCCTGGCTCTTCTTTGTTCAGAATTAATATCAGAATTTTTTAGCAAATATTTTGCAACAGTAGCTTCCCACCTTTATCCTCAGCACTGCAGGTTTTCCATGGTAAGACAAGCTAAAGCATCTTCTGTCTGTGAGAACACTGGATTTCACCAATTGCACTTGGAAGCAGAAAGCTGAGGCAGCAGCATCTGTTTTGTAGCTGTAGGTAATTGTGTGGCTTTTAGAATTTCATTTCCCTGTCTTCTCAAGGGTTGAGGCTTTGTGGTGACCAAGGACGTGCATGGTCCAGATGTGGGCAATGCTCAGCCACTCAACTTCATCATACCCCTCAGAGATGGACTTTTAATTTAGCTGTTCCTGGCTCTAAAGATAGAATCAAATTCTTTGCAATCTGAGGTACTGAGGAGTGTGAAATCTACTGAAGCTAAAAATAACAAGCCTGAACAGAGGAGTCTCAGAGTCTTTGAATAAGTGATTCCTGCAACTGTTTCACTGATGTCACTTAGTGAAAAATAATGCTGCTTTTCAGGAAGTGAAAGATACCCTTTTTTTGGTGTTACTTGGACCACAAGAGGAAAAAGTGTTGGTCTTTTCTTTAGTGAGGACACTGTCAGCTTCTGGAAATAACATGTGTAAAGAGAGATTTTGTTTTGCTCTTCACTTGGCGGGCAGCCAAGTATTCGGGTTTCAGGTTCCAGGTTGACACTGAGGCAACTTCCTGACTGGTTTAAAAACCTTGATTACCCTCACTTAAAAAGCTTCCTACAGAGCAATTTCAGGTGTCCAAAATTCCTTTCACCTGTGAACAGAAAGAGCTGGATTATTACTTCTCCTTTCTTTCCCTCTCTGTCCTTATTTGAGATACTGAACTGCAAGTTTGTGTTGCTTTTTCCCTTCACTGCAGTTTCTTAGCTCACATTAACTCTTGCTTTCTCAGTTTTTATCTAAGCTTAGTGACTTGAGTTTCTGGCAGCATTATTTAAACACCTCTTCTCTCTCTACCAAATTCCAGGGATCTCTTCAGATTTTCTCAGAAAAAAAAAAAAGAAAGTTAATTTTTTCACTCAACTCACTAATGTTTTTTTCTTGTGGCCCACAGAGCAGTTAAATAAATATTCCAGATGATGTCAGAGTGGTGGTTTCAGAGCCTGCAGAGCATCAAAGAGGAAAATCGGTGCTCAGAAGCAAAAACATGTGCTTGAATGTGTGTTGGGAAGGTGCCTTCTGTATCCTCTTTGCATTTCTGATCCTAAATAGTTGAGATCAGGGTTGCACATCTGTTGTTGTGTTGTAGATCCTATTTCAGTGATGTTGTCAAGAGGTGTTAGTGTTCCTCCCTTGCAAGCTGCCAGTTTCAGGGCTGCATTTTTTCCTTGGAGCTTTTATATTCTGGTTTTCAGTGACGTTGAGGACTTGCTGTTGTCTTTCATCCAGCTCTGAGCTGATGTGTTTTTGTAGCTTCGTGGGGAATTGACTGGTTGAACAAATAAAGTTTTCTTTGATGGGGGTTACTTTGCTGTGGGATTTGTTCCTGGATTTGGGTTGTCATGTGGGTACCAAGTATTGCACCACAGCCTTAGATTAAAATGTTTCCACGACTTTAACCCAGTCCTTTCATAGAGAGGTGTTCTTTGACCTACCAGGAAAATGCAGAAACTGGAGGATAAGAATGAACGAAATTCAGTGCAGTTCTGAACATCAGGTTATATCACCAACTGCACAGTTCCCCCTCTCTTCCTTGCAGTCTCATGGAATACCTGAGGAAACACATGTCAAAAGTGCTTGAATTTCATTTCTTGGAAGTAAATCAGTTATTTTTGACAGACATGAATTATCAGTGAACTCACATTAAAAATTCTAGGGAGAAATTAATTAAGTGTTATGTACATTTCCAGTGTAAGAGGGATTTAGAGACTATTAAAACAGAGTAGCTGCTATCTTTGCTTTTTATTCTCTTCTTCTCCCTCAGCCACAACAAAGAGCCATAGAGAGTATCAAGTTCTTTAAATGACTTTTCCTATTGCTATCCAATTATTAGATCATGAAAAACAGCTAATATGTGTTACTCCCAAGGTGAATTTTCTTACTCCTAATGTCTGTCTGATTTGGATATCTAATTTGTAAAACCATTCCTTGTGCTGCTACTTTCATGTGAGAGGGAAAAGCATATCTATGCTGTGATCATAATGCATGATTTTCACTCTCACCATTTCCTTTAATACAAAAGAGTGAATTTTTTCAGGAAAACCTTTGCTGAAATGGAAGTGTTCAGGAAAGAAGACAGACACCCTTCATTTACACTGGAATTAGCTTTTTGGTGAATCCTTGTATCTGATATTGTAAATATATTCCTTAGTAAATCAGAGAACAAAACACTTTGTGGGAGCAATAACTTGATCATTTCAAAAGCTACTGATTGCTGTGCCTTCAGCCAATTTTTCTGGGAGGAGCAGTTCTCTTTGGGAAGCACAAGGGCTTCATTCTGCCTTGCACAAGGATCCTCTTGTTTTTGGTCACCCTAACAAATCCATATCAAATGCACATTTACCTTCAGAAATCTGAGATGTTGTTTTACCAGAGTTGAGCTCCCCAGAAGGATAAAGAGTTTGTTGCTGCTGAGAATACATCCATTAAAAAAGGCTTTCCTTCAAAAGAATTATCTGTGGTTTTTCAGAATAAACATGGTGTGAATTAGAGACAGAGAACTACCATGGTAATTTAATAAAATGTGAAGGAACTCACTCTAGAGGGGAGCTTTTGTTCTTTCCTTCGGAGTGGTTAAAATGCAGCATATGACTGGATACAAAGGCTAATGGATATTGTGCCATGAGCAGGAGGGTTTGGATAAAGAGGGCCCATGGCCAGTGAGCCTAGCAGTGCTTATTTTTCTGGGATTCCTTCTCAAAGCTGCAGGTTGAAAAATTCAGATGTGAGAAGAAAGGAAAGGTCTTTCTTCAGACTTTGTTAGATGGAAATCCAAGTCCTGGCTGAGTCAGAAATCTGCATGTGCCAAAGTTTGGTTTGGTTTGGCATCTTTGGGGTGTTGGGGATAGTGGGTTTTGGTTTTGAAATGAGGCTGTGGGAAGTTAAGGACATCGTGGATTCATGGAACAGATGCAGCTTATCTTTTCAATCCCTGTTTGAGCAGATCCTCTGTCAAACTGACTTTACAGTGTGAAACTCATTTATTGATAAGCCATAAATGATAACTGTTGGCAAACTTCTGTACCTTGCAGGCCAGTGATTACTTAAATGTTATGGGACATTATCTTTGAACAATGTGAGAATATTTGATCCCCTGTGTCCTGGAATTAGAAGAGAACAATCTAGAAATGATGTGGAGTAACAAGAACTTTGCTCCTTGAGTTCAACCATGAGGATCAGGCAATTCAAAAACAATTGAAGCACTGGCAGTGTGCCCCTGAATTGGAAAACTTAAAAAGGCAATCTCTTTTTACCTGAAGAGTCCTGTTTCTTTCTTGAGGATGATAAAGATTGGCAATCCTGGATTTTAATAGTGGCCATAGATGTGACATGGGGAAAAGTGGTAAAAATAACTCTTCCTCAAGTCCTCTAAGGCACCCTCTCCCTCCATCCTCTGCTCCCTGTGAAACAGAGCACTGTTATTCCAGGGCCATTTAAACCAAAAGCTGGGCTTTAAAGACTCTGATCTCCTGTAATTGCTTCTGGTGCCAAAATCAGGGTAAACAAACATTTCCTTGAAGAGAAGGAATAAAAAGGAGCTTATGCACTGCTTTTCAGACAGGGCAGTGCTTTCTGGAAGTTCAGCTTCTGTTTTGGAAAACTCCTTTTCCATGTCCTGGTCATTTTGAATATTTGCTTAAGGAATGGCAGTGGGCAAAGTTCCCTGTTGGTATGGATGAGCTGAAGGAGTATTTGGAAGTGTCTGTGTGCTGCATGTGTGTAAATATGGCCATGGTGGACATAGTTTGGAAGAGCTGCTATTTGTGTAAGAGAATCTAAAAATATATCCATGGCTTCCTTAAGAAAATATTTTCTGTCACTCCCACTTTCAGCTACATTTCCATACTTGTGGAATTTCATGATAAATTTGAATTAAATAGCAGTGTCAAAATCTTACCTGTGAGGGCTTTGGAATTGTTTGCACGTGGTCTGTTGAACATTAACTAATAAAATTAGTAGAATTATTGGTTATGTTTACTGATGATCCAGAGGGAAAATGTTGATATTTGGCATTAATCTTCCAGCTAAAGAAAGAAAATACGGAAATCATTTGCTTCCTGCTTGGAAAAATGAACATTGACTATGGTTTATGTTCAGAAGGTTTTTGTGCCCTCACTACAATTGCAGATGTCAACTTGCAGGATGTGCTGTGCTGGAGAAGAGCACAGAGTAAATATTACGGGCACATCATTTTATGTTTCCACTCTTTTTTCATCTCCAGGTCAATTGCAAAAGAACTTGCAGACTGGCTTATCAGCAACAATGTAGTTGAGCACATTTTTGGACCAAATTTACATATTGAGGTTTGTATTCAATTAATATTAATTTGGTATAAACATGGAGCATTAACTTGTTGTCCTAGTAAATCTTTCCTCACTGTTCTCTCCTTGCAGATCATCAAACAGTGCCAAGTGATTCTGAATTTTCTTGCAGCTGAAGGGAGACTTAGTACTCAACATATAGACTGTATTTGGGCTGCTGCACAGGTATATTGAATTTTTATAATTGCAGAAGTTATGAAAGACAAAATAGAAAATCAGTTCATTTTTTTTCACACTCCTAAAGTTGAGTTTTTTGCCTTTTCTTGGCTGTCTGAGCATTATGCTGACCAAAATGTCAAGTTAGGTAACTGCCACAGTTACTGGGTTATTTATTAGATGCAAAAAATCACCCTGGCTACTTTTATACAAGGAAAAAAATGAAGTTGTATAGCAAGGACAGAGTGTTTTCACTGAGAATGGGGATAAAGGTTGTAGGGTAGTTGCAACATTTTTACTACTGTGCTGAATTGCCTTGCTCCTGTGTATTGTACCTTCCATTTCTGGTGCTCCTGGTGGGAACAATCAGGTGAAAATTGTGGCAGTGAAGTTTACAGCTGTGCTCCTCTGCTGGTGTTAAAATCTATAGAAGGCACTGAAATTTTATTTTTTGCTTGCTAAAGCTGGAAACTCTGATAGGCTTTTTGCCTTCAGAATGATTTATTTGTGTGCTGCTTTTAATGGGTCACTGTGCTTGTTATTTTGGATTGTGACATTTTTTATTTAGGGGATTTGAATACAATAGGCATGAGCAGGCCTAGGGAACACTCTGTTATAACAGGTTAGAATTTAAAGAGGGTTTTTTATGTGTTCAATATTTCTTTGTCATTTATTTCAGTCAAATAGTACTGAACACACATTCTGAAACCAGTGTGGTCCATTGTCATTAAAACATGCAGCTGGAATGTTAATTAAATGCTCATTGGAACGGCATTTGCTCCAACATTTTTGTGTGTCAGAGTAATTAATAATTATTTCACACTACATTTTAAAACAGTATTTTCATTTCCTTGATGTTTCCACACAGTATCTCACACACTGTTAGACCTCGGGATTTTTTAAATCTATTTTATACTGCTTTAGGAATAATATAATTACCTCATTTTGATAATGCTTTTACAGTTTAAGGGTTCATTTTGACTTAGTGGTATTTTCACAGTGTTTGCTATCAGAATTAAGTATGTCCTGATTACTTTGTGTAAAGGGCTTAAACCTCTAATGTTGTTTAAAAGGCTGACACCTTTAGGCTGAAAGAATAGAAGGAGTTAAAGTGTATTTTCCACTTTTTAAATTAACTTTTAGACAGAAGATTCATCTTCCCTAAATTGATGTTATCTCAAGATGCTTAAATGCATCTTTGTATAGAACCCACATGATTTCATTGCAGTGTGAATCCTGTGAAAGTTGGCCTGTACACAGTAAATTGCTGACACGGATATTTTAGTGCCAGGAAGGCAAAATAAAATAAATCATGAAAAAAACCCTTTTGAGGTGCAAGTGTGGTAACCAACATAAGAAATTTTTTTTCTAGAAGTTTCCTGTAACCATTATTTTAGTTTTTGAATAACAACGTCCTTACAAACGTAATGAAACTCTTTTAAGTGACTGTGAAAAGCAGCATTTAACCAAAGAGAAATCATCCAGGAGCACTGTCACTTTCATGTGGAAATAGAGTAGTTAACCAAACACATTGTCATATTTTTTGACATGCATCACTGGAGAGACAAAAGAATTTTTACAATCCTCACACAGTCTATTCCTGAGTAGTCTTTATTTGTATTTACCACTGCTAATAAGGTAATCATTGCAAATACTGCTTCCCTCAGGATGTAGCATATAAATTAATGCTTTAGAAGTTGTATTTAAGTTCAAATACAAAATAAACTTCCAGTTCTTCTTTTCACCTCATATCTCAGAACTAGGACTAAGGAAGGAACTGTTACATTTGATTAGTATGTTTACAGGTTTTATAGTGTCAAAATTACTTTAGTCAAACCTGCAAATCTGCTGGAGTTTGAAATTATTCAACAGGTGCTTCTTGAGGATGTGTACAAATACGTTTATTTGCTGCAATATATGATTTATTTGTTTATTTTGCTGTTCCTGTTACCTTCTCTGTTTGTGCCTTGTAGCTGAAGCATTGCAGTCGTTACATACACGACTTGTTTCCTTCTTTGATCAAAAACTTGGACCCTGTCCCACTCAGACACCTTCTTAACCTTGTCTCAACTCTTCATCCCAGTGCTCACACTGAACAGGTAAAGACAAGGCCAGCAACATCACTGGCATGAGAAAAGCAGTTAAATGAGGGTGTTGAACAACTGTGGTGGATTTGTCTTCCTAAAAGAATATTCACTAATGCACAAAGAGGGAACTCTATCAGTAAAGTTTTCATGTTTCTTCAATTATACCTTTCCTGGCCTTTGAAGGATAATTTTTAAAGATTTTCAAAGACTCCATAACCACTGATGGAAGATACTAACTTCCTGTCTGAAGTTAGAATGTGTTTCACACAACATTATTTAGTTGATTTGTTTATTTTGATGAGTTTATTTTGATGAGCTGTAGTATTGGCATAGAGAAAAATGAACAGTGGATCTTTATATGGAAAACCTGCTGCTTAATGGGACTTTTCCTTGGTTTTCTTTCCAGACCTTGTATTTGGCATCCATGTTGATCAAAGCCCTGTGGAATAATGCACTGGCAGCTAAGGCTCAGCTGTCAAAACAAAGCTCCTTTGCATCTTTACTGAGTACCAACCTGCCCATGGGAAGCAAAAAAGGTGTGTGGTTTTCCAGTAGATCTGGGAGTTAAATTTGGAATTTTCATAGTCTCCATGTGAGTTTGGACAAAAAGCAGGTATAGAACTTCAAGTGTTTTTTAAAAGAGTCATGCTGGTATATTTTTCCAGCAGAACTTCAGGCTGTAGATGAAAGCATGAAAAGTCAGTGAGTGCCTTTGGAAAGCTTTGTGTTTCAGGGCCATTCTGTTTGTATAGGTACAGTAGTCTGTATTTTTCTTTTTTCTTTTTAATTCAGGAAATGATCCATAACTACTCTTGTTCTACTACACATCTGTAACTTAATAGCTGCACAAAATCTTACAAAAGCTGCACAAAAGCTTACTTACTTTTTACCTAGTTTTTTTTTATTACATGCTGTTTCTGATTTGGTGATTTTGTTTTTTACTGGACTGTGTATTTCCCCACAGTCATTACTAAAGGTGCTGCCAAGCCATTTTACTGTAGTTTCCCTTTCTCTTCATACTGCTGGTTTTTATGAATCATGGACAACTTTATGCTGACAAAACGATTTTTAGTCACTTATTTTTCCATCCTGCTTTTTTTCCTTCAGAAGAAGAGGAGCTCAGAAGAGCAGCCCCTTCCCCTTGTAAGTATAGTTTTAGTTGTACACCACCATCTGGCTCATTTGAGTCTACAGTGCTTGTGAATTTGGAACAGAATTAAATCTGAAATTCTGTTTTTATGAGCAATCAAATGAAATGATATTTTGTGTAGAATTTAGGGAATTTGTACAACTATGGCAAGAAGAGACATCAAAATACAAATGTTGTAAAATGCTCAGTGTTCTGAGCAAGATTTTTAGTGTTTAGGTACACATTGTTTAAGTTACATCCCTCTTTGCTGGAAGAATGCTCAATATTTGAGGCAGATTATGCAATGCTGTTACATTCCAGTAATTACCTGTCACAGAGTAACTGGGAAATGTGGTTTTGAATTAGGGTCACCAGCAGCAAGCCCTCAAAGTAGTGACAACAGTGACACCCATCAGAGTGGAGGCAGTGACATTGAAATGGAGGAACAGCTGATTAACAGAACAAAACACGTCCAGCAGCGACTTTCGGACACCGAGGTAAGAGTGCGAGTCTGACTCTGGGAATTTTGTTACTGAGTTGCCTGTTATTAGCTATTAAAATGATGTTTTATCCTGTACTAGCTTCAAAACCACCTCAGACAAATGTATTCCTGCATTTAAATTGTTTCAGTTAGGTTAATCTCTTAGTAATGGGCAGCTAGATGTTTTTGTGTCACGCTGGGGCTCTGTGCGCATGCAAAGTCTGCACGTACACCCTGTTAGCAACAAGGTAATGCAAAAAATCAATTATTAAATCTGAGTCTTGCTTGGAGCATTTTGTCATCAGCAACCAAATTGAGAAAGAATGAATAGAAACTTGTAGATGTGACACATTTCCTCCTAAAGGAAGAAGGATGTTTGAATGATGATGATGATGGTATTAATTATGTATTTCCAATGGTACTTTATTTTTCCACCAATCTTACTAAAAAACCTGAATAATTTCAGGAATCCATGCAAGGAAGCTCTGATGAGACAGCCAACAGTGGTGAGGATGGCAGCAGTGGGCCAGGGAGCAGCAGTGGGCACAGTGATGGATCCAGCAACGAGGCCAACTCCAGTCACGCCAGCCAGTCCGCCGGCAGCCCCGGCAGCGAGGTGCAGTCGGAAGACATCGCCGATATCGAGGCTCTCAAAGAGGAGGAGGACGAAGAGGAAGAAGACAGGAGTCACAATCCCCAGAAAAGCACTAGGGGCACAGATCTACGGGGCAGAAAACTGGAATCACAGGCGGGCATTTGCCTGGGAGATGCCCAGGGGGCGTCGGAGAGGAGCGGTGCCAGTAACGGGGCGGGCAAGGACCATGTTTTTAACACGGACGCCGTGCCGCCCGTGGATAATCGCATCCGCATGCTCGATGCCTGTGCCCACACTGAGGATGCAGAGCACGACATGGCAGGGGAAATGAGCACTGCTCACATTTCACAAGGCTCTCAAGATTCTTGTATAACTCACACAGGGGACTTCCTTGGGGAAACTATTGGGAATGAATTATTTAACTGTCGACAGTTCATTGGGCCCCAGCACCACCACCACCATCACCACCACCACCATCACCATGATGGGTAAGCAGCTTGGAATTTCTTCTGACTCCTTCCATAAGAGAAATAAAAGTAGTACCAAAATCCTCCATTTGGGCAGAAATTGGTGTGTGGGCATTTTGCTGTAGCTCAGGATAATTTTGTCTTACAGAGATGATCATTATCACAGACAGTTACACAGATATCTGATTTGTTAACATCTGATTAAAGGTTTCTCTTAAGTTTTGGTATTGAGTAAATAAGACAGCGTTGAAGAAAACGTTAAAAATATTTTTGAAAGTGCTGCATTTAGTTAACATTAAGAAGCCAAATCAATCATTATGCTAGTGAGACCTTCCGTTTACTTATCTGTAATTGTTTTTCCAATTCATACAAGGGTTGCTGTTCAAACAGATGATTCATCCTGACTTTAGCTTTAGGGAGACGTCTGCTCACTTGTAGTCTGCTATAAACAACTTCCTCTTTGATATTGTCCATTCTGATATTCTTCTTTTACAGGCATATGGTTGATGATATGCTTAGTGCAGATGATGTCAGCTGCAGTAGTTCTCAAGTCAGTGCAAAATCAGAGAAAAATATGGCAGACTTTGATGGGGAAGAGTCCGGCTGTGAAGAAGAGCTTGTACAGATTAATTCCCATGCCGAGCTAACATCTCATCTTCAGCAGCACCTCCCGAACCTGGCCTCTATCTATCATGAACATCTGAGTCAAGGTAAGAGTAATAAAAGAAAAACTGAAAAATTTAGTTTGTCATTTTAATTTATCTCCTGTAATTAAAGTAATGAAATTATTTTAACCATTTAATTGTATTTGTCCGAAGAAACCATGATGACTGCTGAGAACTTAATGTTTCTCCAATAGATTCTTTTTGTATCTGTGTTCATTTGTTAACAGAGAAGCATTCATTTGTGTTTAGCTGTGTTTTAGCTGTGTTTATCTTTTTAAATCCCCCACCTTCCCATTTCGTCTGGAGCTTTGAGTGCAAGTGAAACAAATAAAGGCACAAAAGAACCTAGCAAGTGTTTTTAATAAGAGGTTATTCAAGTGTAAAGAAAGGTGGTACTGAAATGCAAGATTCTCTTTATTTTCCTCTCTGAAACCTTCTGCAATTCTGGTGCTGGTGGGTCCACATGACTGTGATTTTGTACATTTGACATCATAAATTAACCTATAAATGAATTAACCATAATGGGCTCTAGAGAAGGTAATTCTGGAAAAATTACTTAAAATATGACTTGATACTTTTGGGAGTTTGCTGTAAAGGGCATTTTATGCTATTTCATCTTACACTGCCAAATCTTGTGGTTTACTTCAGGGTGCAATTTAAGATACTCCTAAAACACTTCTCAAGAATTATATCATCTTTCCATATGCTATTTTGGCAGCTTTATTTTCTCTTTTACCCTCTTTTTAAACAACGGAGAACAGGGTTGCTGAAGGGCTCATGTTTTCCTTCACTGGCCTGCAAGAACCAAGTTTGCTCTCGTCCAGCAGACGGCAAACCCAGTGCTGTTTATATATTTCCCTGAAATAATTGGATAAGAAGTTTTTATGGCAATAATTTTAGCCTGACATTGAAATTTTGGAGTTTTTTCTACACTGCAGAGTTGAATAAACTTCATAAATCTAAAAATCAGCATATTTTTTCAATATTTTCTGTAGATATTACTTGTGTAACTGAAGATTCAAATTTCTGCTTGAGCATGAGGCCTTCAGTGCAGTTTATTTTTGACACCTCTAGTTTTGCATGTGCAAATAATTACAGTGTTCTGTGTGCAGTCTGAATTTTCTACTTGACTTTGCTGTTCTATGAAAATAGTATTAAATTGTAGATCAATGAATGGTGCCAGCTGTGGGCACAGAAAGGAAAGAAAATGTCTATCAGTGTTTATGAAAACATGATGAGTTTCTAAAACCCTGCACTTTAATGCTTTAGCACATGGAAAAATGGTGTTTGTTTTTGCTGGTTTTGAGTTGGATGGAGGGAATCGCAGTAGGAGGGGAATTTATTGTAATGTGCTCCTTCCCTGCTTTCCAGCCGTGGTGGTTATGGAGATAACTCCCTTTGGACCAAAGCACCACAGAAAGGCTGAAGAAATCTTTTAATTAAAGTATGAATTAAATTACAAAGCAATTGCATCTGCAGTTCTCCAGTGCTGTTTTTAATTGCACTCTGCCATTAGCCAAAAGCAGTGCAAATATTGGCCCAACTGCCCTGTTGGCTTCTGGTATAGTCTTTTAAGAACCCATATGTGAAAAAAGGCTGCAATTACAGTGTTGTTGCACTTGGAAATTGCCAAGTTAACAAATAAAATGTGTTGTTGTTTGTGCACTTAGGGAATAATGTTCAATTCAGATGGTTCCTTCTGTTTATTCACTAATGGCCTTTATGTTTTGTGCAGGACCAGCAGTTCACAAACATCAGTACAACAGCAACGCAGTGACAGACATTAATTTGGATAATGTTTGTAAGAAAGGAAATACTCTGCTCTGGGATCTGGTCCAGGATGAAGATGCAGTGAGTCGAGTACCAGACAACACTATTTTTAAAAAACAAATAAATATATAATATTCATTGATCTTTCTTTCTACTTGCTGTAGATTCATCTCTCTGAAGGGTTAATAAATGAGGCAGAGAAGCTGCTCTGTTCTTTGGTGTGCTGGTTCACTGACAGACAGATTCGAATGAGATTTATTGAAGGCTGCTTAGAAAATTTAGCAAACAACAGGTAACTTCAATCAGAAATTATCTCTTTAATAAGTATCTTATTTTTGCAACATACCAGAAATCCAAGTTGGCTATAATAGTTATTTCATTTTACAGGAAGACAACTTAAATTAGGCAAAAGAATAAGAATAAAAATAGTTTCTAAAGTGTTGTGGATGTTTCCGATAATCCATTTCTTTTTGTCTTGGTGTCCTGAATTTCTCTTTTTGTTGTATTTATCTGTTCTCCCTTATGCCAGAGGTTATTGCCTTCTGCCTTTGGTAAAATCAGGTCTGCACCTCAGTCATTTGAGGGCAAGGTCAGGTGCCTTGGCCTAAGCATTTTATACTGAATAGTCAGATTTTGCACACAGGTGGCTGAGGAACAGACAAGTTCTTTTCCACCAAGTCTGTTTTGGGGTCTAATTTCTGTGAGGAAGGAACACTTTGACCTCAGATAACTTGTTTTAATACCAGCCAAAGCTGTGAGATTGTACTGGTGAAAGTGGATTTTGTTTTCATGATACAAATGACGGCTGGACATCACCTGCTGTGTTCTGGTGTTAGCTTTTTGCTGAGAACTGCATTTGTGAGATGAGCTACAAGCATGCTGAGAGATTTATCTCAGCTGTGTGTCCAAGGAGTTACATGTAAAGAAATTGTAGTAAGAGTAGTTCAGGTTCAGAGAACTCCTTGATTGACTTGATGGGAGATTTCACAAGCACAGGAAGGACACAGGCCTATTGGAGCACATCCAGAGAAGTTGATGAGAGGGATGGAGCTCCTCTCCTGTGAGGAAAGGGTGAGAGAATTTGGTTTGTCCAGCCTGAAAGAGAAGGCTTTGGAGTCACCTAATTGGAGCCTTCCAGTATCTGAAGGGAGCCTGCAACAGAACATGGAGAGAGAGACTATTTCCAAGGGCCTGGAGTGACAGGACTAGGGGGAATGGCTTCAAACTGAAAGAAAGTAGGTTTAGATTAGATATGAGGAAAAAATTTTTGATTGAGGGCAGTGAGGCCCTGGCACAAATTACCCAGAAAAGCTGTGGATGCCCCATCCCTGGAAGTGTCCAGAGCCAGGTTGGATGGGACTTGGAGCAACCTGGGACAGTGGAAGGTGTCCCTGCTCATGGCAGGGAGTGAAATGAGGTGACTTTTAAAGTTCCTTCCAACGCAGATCACTCTATGATTTATGATTTACAGTGCTTTCCTTTTGTGCCTTCCTTTGGTTTGCTCACAGAACCTGAGCTTCTCAAAGGAATTTTGAAATCAGTTATTTCAGTTTTGTAACAGTCACGTGTTGTCATTGTTTCTTTCTCCCTCAGATCTGTAGTAGTTTCACTTCGTCTTCTTCCCAAGCTGTTTGGAACATTTCAACAGTTTGGAAGCAGCTACGATACACATTGGATAACAATGTAAGTAGGCCCCTGTCCCAACAATGTAACAAATGGCATTTAGGTGGCTCTTTGGCATATAAAAACATTTGAAAGTTGAAGATAGTACAGAGTACAGCATTCCTTAGTAGAACAAACCATGTAACTGCCTGATCTGACTGACAGAACATCTGGGAAAGATGACAGTGATTATCAACAATTTTTCTTGGCCTTTTTGACATGACATTAAAACATGCCCAGTTCCGAGTTAGACTTTCTCTGAATTAGAGCCTTTAGGAACAGTTTTCATGGGCTCAAATAGGAGTGTTCTGGCAGTCCTGTGCCTGAAAATAACATTTGGGAACCTTAAGGATTGCAAGGAAGAAGAGGGTACAGTACAGCTCCTGAATTCATGGTAGACTAAAAACTGAATGTTTACTTTGGGGTTATGTGTATGCCATTTTCCTGTAACAGCTGTCTGCTTTCTGTGGCTTTTCTGATCTTTTTAAGCAAACCATAATACTTTCTGTCCTTTAAATTGCCACAGGTGGGCAGAAAAAGAACTAAATATGATGAAACTTTTCTTTGATAATTTGGTACACTACATCCAGGCAGTCAGGGAAGGACGACACAAACATGCACTGTAAGTACACAGCTGACCTGGAGTGTTTGATATTTTATGGTTTTAACCATTTCTGTTTCCTTCTGTTGCTGCTCACGTGTTCTTGTAAGTAAATTCCTTCTTAAAGGGATACTTCTTGCTTAGGGAGACCAAAGTCTGTAAAAACATTTTAAATAGCTCCTTTTTCTTAAAAAAACCGCAACTCTCGTGTCATTTTTTGTTAGATGTCATGTTGAATATTTGTGTGCAAATAAAACATGAAGGTTTTGATATTCAAGTTGATTTAAAGTGATTTCATATACTAGAACTATTCAAATGTTTTAGTTTTAAGTTTTGTGATTAGCTTTTCCATAATTCTTTTGTTTGAATACATCCATCTGCACTTTCTAATCTGTGTGATTAAAATCAGGTGTATATAAACAAGCAATACAATTTCCAGCTCCCCAGTCCCAGAGGAAGAGACTGTTCATGTTTTGACAGATGTCAAAGTCAGTATGGGCACCCACATCTGAAAAATGTTGCTATTTATATGTCTAATTGAACTTCTTCAAATCTATCTTCACCCTTTATATTAGATGTTGCTTTAGTGAGGAATTACTTAGGAAGGTGGGGTCCTTTAAATTCAAGTAAAATGAGAAATTGTTCTGCTCTTTTTACCATCAGGCTTTTACTGTATAAATAGAAATAAAGTCAATATTTTATATAAGTTATGAAAATATTTTTCTAAAGAATAGGTATCATTTGGGATCGGAAATTCAGAGTAGAAATATTGGCATTTTACAGCTAAGGGGAAAAAATAAGGTAGATCCTGCAAGGTGACTAAGTGATACACTTGAATTGGACTGTAAGACAAAAAAATCACTCCTATCCTTCTTCTCAATTGCCAACAAAAAAAGGACTTTATCTGGTGACAACGGTTGTGTCATTCTGCTGTTTGGGGTGGTTCTGCAACATCTTCAGCTGGGCTTTGGGCCATATACTGAACTAGAAGTTCAGAAAGAAACTTGTAGAGAAACAATTATTTATGCTTTTAAGAGGCATGTGGATGAGTAGGAAAGAAGTCATGGCAATAAACAACAAAACAAACTTCCATTTTTTGTCCAAATTTTCATTTAGGTACAGCCACAGTGCAGAGGTTCAGGTTCGTCTTCAATTCCTGACGTGTGTGTTTTCAACTCTGGGGTCTCCAGATCATTTCAGTGAGTATTTGAGGTTATTTTACCCCAGAGTAAAGCAAAAATACTTTTTAGTAATCCATGTCAGCTTAATATGTTATTTTAAACACACAATTTAAAATAATCTCTGAGACAGTTTCAAAAGAAGGAAGATTTTCTGACAAAAGCACAGAACCAACATTGGAGTTCAAATTCTGTTGCAGTTCTGTGAGAACAAATTTTCATGTTCTCTGTGCTGCAGTTTTTCTAAATAATAGGATTGTGGTAATTACTAAAGGAAGATAATACATTATGTACTTATGGGCTTTGGTTTGTGTCCATAATGTTCCCAGAGATCTTTTACTGGAGTACTATATTCCAAAAATAAATAATCCTTTATATTTTAGTACTGTCAGAAATTAATTTTCCATATGAAGAAAGAAATTACACTTTGTACAATTGATATTTGGGTGGTCTCACTGTAGAGAGTCAAATTGTCATACAATGCATTTATATGCTGTGACCTGACAGAAATACTCTGATTTTTCTGTGTATTCTTGGGTTCTGTGGAATATTTGGTGTTATAAAGGAGTAGTTAAAAGTACTTCCCTAACTGTAGGGTTGAGTTTAGAACAAGTGGACATCCTGTGGCACTGCTTGGTAGAAGATTCTGAATGTTATGATGATGCACTACACTGGTTCTTGAATCAAGTACGGAGTAAAGACCAGCATGCCATGGGTATGGAGACCTACAAGCATCTTTTTTTGGAAAAGGTATGTACAGAGTTAATTGCAGCCTGTTAATTCCAATAAGAATGTTTCATTCCATATCAACACTGTTTAATGTATGGAAAATTGTTTCTATGGAAATCATCTCTTCAATAGTCCAGGAGGGCCCTGCTTGTCATGCAAAGGTTTTTCTCTGCTTGGAGAGAGGAGGGAAATGGATTAGTGGGAATTCTTTTCACACTACAATTTACCTGAGTGCTTCTTTACAAATAGCCCATGTGTTCTATCTGCAGCTGTGTAGCACTTTATTTAAATTTGGGAATAAAAAAAAAAACCTGCACAAAACTATAGTTTGCATTTTGCTGTACAGCTCAACCTGACTGAAAAATGGACTTTTCCTTTTGTGGGGGGGGGCTTTAAATCTCAGCAATACAGCCACTGAAAAGACAAACATGCAGAGCTTTCTCCAAGGAGTTCCATCCATCTATTTTGACAGATGACATTACAAAATGGATAGATTGTGCAATAATTAATGTAGTCTAGTTCTTTCCCAAGGTTACACAGGTTTTTGTCTAGTTTTGGACATGTATAAGTTTTTTTGGATGGGCGTCACATATGCTAACAAATTCTCCTGCTGTTGATAAGTTAAGCAGCTGATGTTAAAATGAAATAACTTTGTTTCTCCTCTGCATTGTTACAGTTCAAATCAGTGGTGAAGTGAACTGTTGAAGCCAATTATAGTTGATTTTTTAATTGTATCTAGAACTCAGGGTATGATCTTTTTAAAAAACAAATCTCTTTGATGTACTGCATTTGAATGTGATTAATAATAACAGTGATTAATAATAACAGTACTAGTGAAATAAATACCCTGTAATTGCTCTCTGTTCCACCAGTGACATTTTTTTGCATTTGTTTAGATGCCACAGCTAAAACCTGAAACTATCAGTATGACTGGCCTAAACCTCTTCCAGCATTTGTGTAATTTGGCCCGGCTGGCTACGAGTGCTTATGATGGTGGCTCCAACTCCGAGGTGAGCCTGGATTCTGTCTCTTGCTTTTCTTCTCTCTGGCGCATGTGGATTTTGTCTCTCAAGGCAAAGATAGGAAACCACAAAGAAGTGATACCTGTTGTCTGCATCTTTTTGTGCAGTTTATCCTATTTTGTCATAACTGAACTGTATCCACTGTTGAGTTTAAAAGATAGGTTTGTAACATTTACTTATCTAAAGAAGAATCAAATGACATTCTGTTAGTCATACTTAACTCTGACTGGAAATCTGTTGTAGAATGTGTCTCAGTTTATGTATTATGTGCTTTAGAAGTTTTTGATCCAGAGCATTTACCTCATAAATAAAATTATATTTAGAATATATTCTCCGAATTGATTTGAGGCATTTTTTTTTCTTGCAATAAATACTGATTATAGTTGTGGTTTTATGGCTTCATTTGAAAGTATTCCTGTTTGTCAAAAAAGAAAATTCACTATTTTGAATTTCTGCTAGTTCTCCTCATGTTTCAGACTTTGAAAACATTTCTGAGAAATTGAGACTTTTGTAGTAATTGGTGTGTGCAGCGATGACAGTGCAAGTGGTGGAAAAAATGAGATACTGTTAGTGATTGAGTCAAGAGGTAAAGAGAATGTCTCATATCAGAAAACCTTCACTCCCAGTAAAATAATGAGGCAATGTTTTGTTTCTGTTCTTGTTTTCCTTTTGTCACAGTTGTGTGGCATGGACCAGTTCTGGGGCATTGCTTTGAGGGCACAGTCTGGTGATGTCAGTCGAGCAGCCATCCAGTACATCAACTCCTACTACATCAACGGTATCAACTTTATTTATTTTTGTTTCTGTTTAAAGTGCTTTAAAGAATACCCAGCACTATCCTTTTATTATTCTTAGTATTAAAATGTGTTGTTCCAAAGCTGTGCCTATAAATTGACTTGAACTGGTATTACAGGTAAAACTGGTCTGGAAAAAGAACAGGAATTTATTAGCAAGTGTATGGAGAGTCTGATGATAGCTTCGAGTAACCTGGAGCAAGACTCTCATTCAAGTCTGACCATTATTGAAAGAGGGCTCTTAATGCTGAAAACACACCTGGAGGCTTTTAGGAGAAGGTAAAAAACTCTATTGATATATTTGGATGCAGAATTTACTTCTATTCCTCTTATCATAATAATGAGTTTGTTAAGTGTGATTATTAATTTAAGAAACGGTTTCTTTGTGTAAAGGAAAGACAGTAGGGAATAATTGTGAAAGGTAACAAAGAAAGTTTAAACAGTTACCAGAGTTGGCCCTTGTTCTTGTATAAATATGTGTGGATGTGTTTGTGTTTTCCCATCCCTCACCAAAGAAACAACTTAAAAATTATTTTAATTTTATTTGAAAAATAGCAAGGATGTCAATAACTTCCTCTTATTGAAAAAAACTCAGAACAACTATTAGCAGGTTTTGTCTCTCTCACTGTTCAGCAAACATTTGTGTTAAATAGGCTTTGACAAAACCACTTTTTCCATGCTTTTCCCTGCTTCCTAAGGTTTGCGTATCACCTGAGACAGTGGCAGATTGAAGGCACTGGCATCAGCAGTCACTTGAAAGCCCTGAGTGACAAACAGTCTCTACCTCTAAGGATTGTCTGTCAGCCAGCTGGACTTCCTGACAAGGTGAGTGAAATTCCTTTCCAGGCACACCCTACCCTGTTAAATGCTAGTAATTCCATCGCTCTCTTGGGAAAAATAACACACCTGTTTTCTTTCAGATGACCATAGAAATGTACCCTAGTGATCAGGTGGCTGATCTCCGAGCAGAAGTCACACATTGGTACGAAAATTTGCAGAAGGAGCAGATAAATCAGCAAGCACAGCTTCAGGAGTTTGGCCAAAGCAGTCGCAAAGGGGATTTCCCTGGTGAGCTGTTCCTACCTGGAGATTTTGCCTTTACAACTTAAATGATTATGGGTTTTTTTTCCCCCAGATATCCCAGCTAAGCAAGGATTTTGATTTATTTTCTTTAGCTTTAGTTCTAGTGTCACCCTTACTTCTAATTAATAGTGTTGTTTCTTAAGCACTACCATTTCATTGAAATAGCAAAGAAAATGTAAATCCTGTAAATTCCTAAATCTGTCCAAATTCCACGTTTCAATAGATTTCCCCCCACGTTATTTTTCTTCTTGTTGTTTGAATTATGTTATTTTCTGTAAACTGGAGATTCTGCTGCACACGACTTCATAAAATTCTACATTTCTGTGTATCTTACTCTGTATTTCACCTGATTAATACACTTCTGGCTCTGCCATTGATTCAGAGTTTGAAGCCACAATTCAAATTCATAATTTATGCTCTGTATACATGTATTTCAGTCAGGTGGAAGATCTTCCTCACTCCTGCAATTGCTTTTTAATTTATGGTCATCCATATGGTCATCATTTATGGTAGCAGAAATGATTCTTCATCCTGCTTTGAGGCTCCTAATTTGGAATGTCACCTTGCTCTGTACAGTGAATATGCATCCTGTTGTTGTTCCCTCTTAGTGTGTTTGTGAGTGAATGAAAATTCCTGCTTTATCTTTCAGGAGGATATTTTCTAAATCCTCCTGGTGTTATATATGACAGCGTTCTTATCAGTTATTGCTGTTCAGAATGTTTTCTGAATTATCTTTATGTTTTATCAGTTTTTCTTTTTCATTATATTACCATTATTAATAATTATTAATTATTATTAATTATTAATTATTATTTATTACCTGAATAAATTCTGTCCATGAACAGCTCTTTCCATACACTATTAGTATATGTTTAAACATGATTCAGACTTGCTTTTCACAGTTTAACAACTTCTAAAAAACGTGTTTTAATGAGACACAATGTAAGTAAACCAGATTGAATTTTGGACCCATTAGATGCCTCCTTTGTAAAATCCTTTTCCAGGCACTCATCAGAAGCAGTTTTAGTAAAGAAACTGTCTTGTTTTCTACCACATAGTAGAAAATACTTACTTTTGTTGTAACTGGCATTTTAGGAATGTGTGGTCTTGTTGGGGAAAGTGTGCTGGTAAGAAGAGAGACTTGCTTGTCTGCACCAAATGGAATTTAATTCTTAATCTTTTAATTGTTCAGGTTTCTTGTTCAGTGTTGAATTCTTTGCAGGATATTCTCAGTTTTTTCCTTGTGAAGTGGGTGTGACTTCTTTGGTTCCAACTTGTATTTAAGTAAGATTAATCATTGCTTCTTTGACTTGACCACGAGTGTGTGGTACTGGGGGATTTAGTTGATGATCACAATCATTTTCCATTATCCTTCTGTGGCATAGTGTCATTTGCTACAAAATATGGAAGGTGTGTTTAAATTTGTATTATGAACATTTTTCACTATAGAATTGGGTGACCTGGTATTGAAAAGGTTATTTGTGAATACATGCAAGTAAATTTAGTTGATTGTAATAACCACTTTCCTTAAGGAAATGACATGAAGTTTTTGCCTCTACTGAGGGGTGTACTATGAAAACTGTGAAACTGAAACTATGATTCCAGAATTTTGCTGAAACATGCTTTTATCCTAGGTGGCCTCATGGGACCTGTGAGAATGATTTCATCTGGGCACGAACTGACAACTGACTACGATGAGAAAACGCTCCATGAGTTGGGGTTTAAGGATATGCAGGTACTGCCAGCAGGAGAGCAGTCACTGGAAACAGTGGCCAGGACTTTGCTTTTGTGTCCTGCAGCTGATTGCTGTGTGTGGGGCTGGGTGTGATCAGGGTGGGGTGATACCAGCTCAGGACTGCAGGCTCCCCAGCCCCAGGGGCAGGATCAGGAATGCAGCTACACCATGAATGCCTTAAGTGAGAGCAAATCCAAGCGTCATTTGTGGCAGTTGCTGGAAATGCTGCAGAGTAAAGATTTGACTACAAAACAAAAAAATGTCTTTAAGTTGTTGAATTCTGATCCTTGGGAGAGCATTCCATGCCTTGTCATAAAGTTGTCTCTGTGTGTTCCAGATGGTGTTTGTGTCCCTGGGTGCCCCCAGGAGGGAACGGAAAGGTGAAGGTGTCCAGCTCCCGGCTTCCTGCCTACCTCCTCCTCAGAAGGACAACATTCCAATGCTTTTACTCCTGCAAGAACCTCATCTTACCACCCTGTTTGATTTGTTAGAGATGCTGGCCTCTTTTAAGCCTCCTTCTGGAGAAGTGGCTATGGAAGATAGTGAGGTAATTTAGAGTAATTTTATTAGAACAATTACATTTAAGTCTTACTTGATTGGATCTGGTTTTCCTGTGAAGCCTACTTTTTGTCTGCTCTGTTCAGTTGCTAGAGATGTTCATTGCCTGCTTACTCACATGTGGTAAAATGTTTATAATTTTCCTTTTTTCTTAGCAGTATTGTTCTGATACATTTTAATGTTCTAAATGTTGTAGAAACTATAAAAACGATTCTTAAGAAACAATATTGATTATTTAAGTAGACTTGATGGCTCATAATGGGAATTGTCTTGAAGAAAGGTTTGTAAAGTATTACTGCAAAAACCCAAGCTTTCTCTTGTATGCCATCATTAGCTTGAGGGAAATTAAATCATATATAGTAGATTTGAACCTGTAATTTATAAATAAGTTTTATCTGCATTTAAATATTTCAAAATATGTGATATGATTTAAAGATCATGTAACTTAGTTTCTTGCAAGTTGTGACTTCAGCTATCATGTCCCAAGTATGGATTAAGTTACTAGATCGGAAACAGCTCCTTAATTACAAATAAATCCATTTTTGGGCTTTAAAATGTCATTTTCTCAAAGAAGTTCACAGTAAGAATGGTTGTGGTTTGGTTTGTCAGAGTGCAAGGTGTGAAGAGCTCCATCTCCATGCAGAAAACTTATCCAGACGTGTCTGGGAACTGTTAATGCTTCTACCAACGTGCCCTAATATGCTGCAGGCGTTCCAGAATATTTCTGATGAGCAGGTGAACAAATTTTTACATGTTTATCTTTATTATACTTCAGTTTTTTAGCATCCATTGTTTTAGTTGAATTTTCCCCAAATAGGAATATTATACAGTAAGTATGTTAAGTGTGCTGAGACAAGAGTAAACCTAATAAATCTAAAACTAAACAGAGATGTCAGCTTAGCTCCCAAAGTTTGTTTTTATCATTTATTTTCAAAATTTATTTTATAAATTAAAAGAATAGTCAGTACTAATGAATCTTACTTGGATTGAAAGAGCAGTTTCTTCAGCTGCAGCCCTACTTTAACACTGTGGCTGTTGTGATACTGATAATTTTGTACTCTCTTTCCTCAGTTAACAGCATGGGTTGCTTGGAAGCACAGTTGATTTCTTGTCCTGCAGATAAAAATACTGTTCAACCTCTTTAAAAGTGGTTGAAATTACATCCTGACAGATTTTGTATATTACAGTTTTTTATGCACACATGCATCAAAATTTTGGTGGCAGTTGCAGTGTGACATTTGCTTTCCTGTAATTAAAATTTGTGTGTATTTTAGCATATAACAATGTTGCCTTTTCATTATTCAGATTGTTAATCATGTACAGAAATATGCTTGAAATTGTCTAATTTCAGATAACAGATGAAATTAAACCCCAGATAATCTGTGCCACTTGAAAAATCCTCTCCCTGAATTTTTAGATAGATGAGCATTACATATAATTGTATTAATTGTTTTCTGTCTTTTTTTCATCTTTTAAGGGTAATGATGGCTTTAGCTGGAAGGACCTTCTACGAATAAAAAGTGCCCATAAACTTTTGTATGCCCTGGAAATTATTGAAGCTTTGGGAAAGCCCAACAGGAGGATAAGACGTGAATCTACGGTAATTTTCTTGCACTGCATATCTGTGTTTCTCTGAACCAAAGCACATATTGATGATTTACTTTATAATATTACAATTCTTGAGCTGTTTTTACAGTTACTCTTGTTTATCTTTAGGGAAGTTACAGTGATCTTTACCCCGACTCAGATGATTCAAGTGAAGATCAAATAGAAAACAGTAAAAACACATGGAGCTGCAAGGTTTGTTTTTCCTACACTATTCCATGATACCTAGGACAGTTTTTCAAGAGAGATATAGAACAAAAACCCATGTGAAACATTATCTATCCTAAAATCTTCCATCTCAAATTTAGGGATAACATTTGGAAGTCTTTCTGTGTTATCAGACTTGTAAATTTGTCATAGCCATGTACAATTATTTCATTTGTTTTCATAAAATATCCAGCTGAACAGTTTATAATTTTTTTATTAGTTTATAAAGCTTAGGTTGGTATCTAATTGATCTAAATGGTATTTCTGTATCTGCTTTTTCTCACATTGGTTCCATAATATACTTACAGTTTGTTGCTGCTGGAGGGCTCCAACAGTTACTGGAAATTTTCAATTCTGGAATCCTAGAGCCTAAGGAACAGGAATCATGGACTGTGGTAAGTGTTCATTCAACCTTTCTCTCTGGAAGAACGTTGCTGTTACTTGTAAAGACTTTTAATACTTTGAGCCCTGTTGTAGTTATCTTTCTGTTGTGAGATAGATTCATTCTCTGATTGAAACCGCCAGAGTCTGTGTAGTAGCATCTTTTTTTTTTAATATTTTATATTCCTGGAATAGTTTATTTAAAAAAAAGAAAGTATATACATACTTCTGCTTTTCTGTGTTTTAAACCCACCCTTCCAGTTTCTCTATGGATTTTGGGAAGAGTTGTCCATTGTTAAAATTGTGGAACTTAAAATTGTAGCTCATGGAACCTCAGAGGGAAAAAAACTTGCATTCCTTCCTCAGGAATGATTGCAGCTGCATTGATATTACTATAACAGATCATACTTCTTTAAAGAAATCAAAAGGAGCCAAACAAGAATGGAGTATTTATTTTTGCTCTTTATTCTACCTTTTTTAGGGAAGGTTGTTATTTGGGAAATTATTTATTATAGTCTCTTAAAAGCAGTAATCTGTTAATTATCTTTCCCTTGTCTAAGAGGCCAAGAAATACCATTTTCCCTTGCTGTCAGTGAGACAATTGGCGTAGTGGCTGTGGTGTTAATAAAGACACTTTTCAATAATGAACATGTTATATAAGAATGACTAATAATCATCTTTTTCATTATTATTCTGTCATTAGTTTGAGTTAAATTCAAGTTACTTCTAGTTTTTTATCCTTCATACCTTGCTGAGCGTTTCAGTTGCAAATTCCATAGCAGGCATTGAATTATATGTAAAATAAATCCCTCAAAATTGACAATTTCTTTTCCTTCCCCTTTTCAGTGGCAGCTGGACTGTCTTGCCTGTTTGCTGAAGCTGATCTGCCAGTTTGCAGTGGATCCCTCAGATCTGGATTTGGCTTATCACGATGTCTTTGCCTGGTCTGGGGTAGCAGAGAGCCACCGGAAAAGGACGTGGCCGGGCAAATCCAGGAAGACAACAAGTGACCACGTGAAGGGCCTTCATATCCCTCGGCTCACAGAGGTAGGAGACACACAGAGGTTCTGTGAGCTTTAGAAAATGATTCCTTTTCTGCAAGAGTAGATGTGAAGTCCTTTTTTTAGTAATAAAATCATGTAGTAGAAAAATTAGTAGTACTAACTGGTATCAGTAATATAATTGATCTCTTACTTGTTCTCTACAAAAGGATTTGAATAGCTTTAAACCTGGCAACCAAAAGGTGTTTTGGTGATCGGTGAACACATTAATTGGGAATTCAGAATTCCAGTGCTTTGTCTCTGTTTCTTAGATTTTGTTACCTAAATTGATCAGTCCTTTTTTACAGTGGCATATTATTATTAACCTGTGGTTATAACATGAGCTGCCCTTGTCCTTACTAAATGCATTTTGGATTCCTTCAGTAAACACTAAAATAACTTTATTAGGGATGTTTGAGCGAGTGGGAACTTACCTGCAGCTGTAAACCTTCCTGCCAGATTCCTGCATGCTGATTTCCTAAATCAGGCCAAGCACGTGGAATATTTTGGCATCAGGGAAACATTGACTGTAAATTGACTTTCTTGGGCACAGGACCAGCTGTGACTGCCAAAAAGTGCAGGTCTGAACTCTGAACTGGAGCCAAAGTTCCCTTTGTTATACCTGGAAAGACCTTAACTATTCTACAAATATCAGCCATTTTTGACAAAACAAATCCCTACATCACCAGGGCTACAAGGAACTCTCCAAATGTATTACATTTTTTAACATGTAAATGCTTTTGTCACTTCCTCTAACTGGTTTTAAATTTTTAGTTGTCAGTTGATTAATATTTTTGTTTGCTGTGGATTTGATGTTTAAATATCTTAAGATGTTCTTCAGACTTGGATTTTAAAATTCTGTGTAGTCTGTCAGGTTTGCTAAAGTTGAATATTTTAAGGGAGTGTTTAATCAATAAAATGTGTTGATCATAGTGATAGGCAAAATTTAAGTGTCCAACCTCATTCTCAGCCCTGTCTCCTCAAACCTAAGGTTTTTAAAAGGCTGTGAGTAGTTTATGTTTAAAAAAAAATCATGTTTTTACTAAAAGGATTGAATAAATGGTTGATTTTCCTATTCAGTTGAATTGTCTTCCTTAGAGAGTGGAATTTTAGCATCTAGGCCTAGTCAGTGAAACATGGGATTTTAGCTGTACTTTAATAAAAACCAGTAAATTGTTAACTGTGAAGATGCTGTGATTTGCCTTTGGCACTTCCTCCTCTGCACAGGTGGGTTTATTTAGATTCACACAGTGTGTATAATTGAAAAACAGATCAAAAAGCTTGTTGTTATATTAACTTGTTTTTTTTTTTTTTCTTTTGACTTCAATTTTTAAAGGTGTTTCTTGTACTTGTCCAGGGAACCAGTTTGATTCAGCGACTTATGTCAGTTGCTTATACATATGACAACTTGGCACCTAGGTACAATATCTTTTTATTTTTGTGATAAAGCTGATAGAGTGTTGCTCATTTTCATCGCTGCTTTAGTTCACGACTCCAGGGCTCTTCCAGCTGTGGTCCCCATTGACAGCCACATCAGAAACTGAGCTCCAGAGGCTGTAGACTTGCTTTTCTTAGTCACCTCCTGCAGTGGCAGAGAGGAGAGGGGTGAGAACTCTGTGGTCAGGGTGTAAGGCATGGATTTATAAATTATATATGACATAAATTCTCATGCCAAAATCCCTTCTTCATTTTCTCCAGAGCATTCTCAATTTCAAGGCAGTGTAAAGGAGAAATTAAAATAAATTCACTTTGGTGTTGCTTAGTCGTCTGCCAGTTTTGACTTATTTTTTCCATCCTGCTGATACTGAAGGCAAAATCTGACCTATTGGAGATTTTGGTCCTGTTGCCTTTTTGTCCTGAGAAAAGCAATTCTGTGTAAGGCTGCATTGTGGCAGTCAGACTGATGCTGGGGAGGTCAGGTTTTTGTTACGTTGGTGTTGTAGAATTGATTCCAAGTGGTGGATATTTATTTTACCATATTTTTAAAAGATTGTTAAGGACAGTCCAGTCTGCAAGCGTGCTTAACTTTGACCTCTAGTTGAGTTGCAGGAGTAATTTTTAAGTATATATGCTATATTTTTGGTTTCATAACCTTTTATTGTAATGAATAAAAATGGAAGCAAATAAATATAAACATTTGAAGTTTGCAAATGTTTATGCAGAGTGTGGTTTCTTTATGAAGAAAACTAGATTCCTTCTGTATGGGTCAGTTCTTAGCTCTGACGTCTCTATTTTGGATAAAATAAAGGGACTGTGGGTACTTCTTGACTTTTCATCTTGTAGTCAGTAAGGCTTTATGGGGGTGACTTGAAGGTTTGCATAATTATTGTTGCTAATTTTGAATACTGCAGTCCTTTTAAAATGAATGATTTTCCAAGTGGTTACTTAAGAGTAACTGTGTTGTGTCTTGTGTGTACTTGTATTTCTGAGTGATAATCTGTTATGTTCTGTGATAAAATTCAAATGATTTTCTCTTCTTCCTATCAGGGTGTTGAAGGCTCAATCTGATCACAGGTCAAGGCATGAAGGTCAGTGCTGCAAAACAGCTGTGTCAGGAACTAATAATAGGGACAGCAAATTGATGATAATTTATGATTTTGATTTAGTTCACCATTAGATTTCTGGAAAATGGTTTTATTCCAAGGAAATATCCATGGTTTCTGAGGGAAATCCAGTCCAGGTTTTCCCCTGATCTAATCTCGGGCCTAAATCCAGTCCGGGTTTTCTCCCCAGTCTGGATTCAGGGTGAAATCAGGTCGCAGTTATTCCCCGATCCAGTTTCCAGGGGAAATCCAGTCCATGTTCCCCCCCAATCCAGATTTTTCTGTGAAATCCTGTCCAGGTTCTTCCCTGAGCCACTTCCCAGAAGAAACCCAGTTTTCCAGTTTTTTCAGGAAATCAGTTTTTCATTCAGTCCTAATTCCAGGTGAAATCCAGTCTGGTTTTCTTTAATCCTAGTTCCAGGTGAAATCTGGTCCAGTTTTATCTTAATCCTAATTCCAGGTGAAATCTGGTCTGGATTTTCTCCCGATCAAGTTTCCCAGGAAATTCCTGTCTGGGTTTTTCCTCCTCCTGTTTCTGGCTGAAATCTCATCCAGATTTTCTCAATCCACTTCACAGGCTACATCTGTATTCTCCCCCATTGCTGCTCCCACCCCTGATCCCCAAACTTTATCTAAGTCTAGGAAGGGGGAAAATTCAGTTTTATTTTGGGAATGAAGCTGGTGTAGGGGTTGTGGAAGCATCTTCTGCTCAGTGAGCTTTTCCATGGGCAGCAGCTCCTTCCCTCTTGCTGAAATATTTCTTATTGTGCTTGTGGCAGAAATTCTGTGTGAGAATTTTCAGCTCAAACTGCATCAATGAGGAGAACAGCAAATTCAGACAAATCCCATACAGCACTTTATCCTGCATTAATAACCAATGGCAGAGGTATCCAGACAGGATCCTATCAAAATGCAACACTTTGCAAAGAAGAAAATAAGAAATTCAGGTAGAAGTTAAGGAGAAGATGAGAGGGCTCTGAAGAATAAACTCTTGTTGCAGCTGAAAAATTGAAATTAGATCTTATTCCAAGAGCAGCTTTATTTATTCTGCCCAGAGGAAGAGCTTCATTGGCAAGACAGATGGGGTCCTATTCCATTAAAAGCTGTCCTGGACACCCTTGGACACATCTGTAATCGAGTGTTCAGGCCTTGTTTACTGGGAACAAATCCCAGTAGATATTGGCCCCAGAAATTGCTGTCATTGTGTGTGTCTGTGCTTGGGCTCTTGCTGCTGGCAGTCTCTCTCCTAAATAATGAAAGATGAAGAATGGTTTCTCCATTAATAATTCCTTTAAAAAATGGGGTATTGGAAAGTGTGGTCCTTGAAAGCATGCTGGCCTTATTACCAGAGGAAGGGTGACACTGGATGGAGTCTGAAGCACTGCAAAATACTCACTCTTGCTCTGATTTCCTTACAAAGACGGTACCTTAAGAATTTCCAAAATTACTCAGGGGCTGCAAGATGATTGCAGTGGAACTTTTGTTTGAGGCAACACAGACATGGCCACAGAAATTAGTATAAAACAGGAAATAAGTGTGAAAATGTGATGCAAAGCACCAGCTCACGGGTTAAGAAGGAGTTAGGAAAGGACTGTGCCCCTCACTGGTAACATTTAATCCAATTGGATGATCATCATTAGTACACAGTGGTCAGTATTTAATCATCATATTGATAAAACTCTTGAGGTTTTTGTGTATCCTAAAGTGCCAAGAAAGATTTTGTCTTTGCTGTTAGTGTGACTGAAATAAATGTCATTTTGGACTGTGCAACCCTTCTACCCAAAAAGCTTTTGCTGTTGCTTTCAGTGGGGTTTCTCTTCTCCTCTTTCAGTCACTCACTATTCCATGTGGCTCTTGGTGAGCTGGGCTCACTGCTGCTCCTTGGTGAAATCCAGTCTGGCTGACAGTGACCATTTGCAAGACTGGCTCAAGAAACTCACCCTTCTTATTCCAGAGGTATGGTAATGGGAGGTTGTTGCATTCCTAATTAGTGTCATTAACTTTGGGTTGCCAATAAATTCAAGACCTGTCTTTCCCTGCTAAAAATAGCAAGATCTGCTTCAGTTACTTGCAGTGCTGTGTAAGAAGTGATCATTGGAAGGTGGCATGTCTGTGGCAAACCAAGTTATTAACTCTCACTTTTCTCCTTGACCTCTGTGTGAAGGTCTTTTTTTCATTGCAATTTTTTAAAATTTCTGGGTGATGGCACCTGACTTGAATTAGCTTAAATGTACTTCCCCCATTATGTTTTTTACATTATTACATTTTTTTTACTATTTATTTTTCTGTTATTAGAATCACAAAATGAGGTGAATGAGAATTGATACAAAAATCTTCGTCATGACCAAAGCTTTGTCTAGCTTTAAGCACTTTTTTCTCATGTAATAAAGGCTTAAAAATTGCATCAGTTATAGTCAAAGTAGAAATTTTTTGTATTTACTGGTGATTGCTCAAAGGTGCAAGGTGGACATGATATGATAATTTTTATCTGCTGCTTTATTAATCAAGTACATAAAAAGCTTACAGGCTGGCTCCATTTAAAATCCTTGGAAATGAGGGAGTGCAAACTTCCAAAGCTTGATTAGACTGCGGATATTTTTCTTAATAAAAGAAAGAAGAAAATAGTTCTTCTAGTGGAATTAAATTAATTAGTAGTTATGAATGAATAAGGGTAAATTCAGGATTTACATAGGTTTCCTTGATTTGCCAGATGTGATATTTTCTATTCTAGTCACTGTAATCATTCCCATAGAAAATACATAACCTGAGACACAGGGCACAGACAAGTTATCTTTTTACTTAGAATAGTATATCTTGCGTTTTTCTGTAAGCAGTTTAAATGTACATTCTTTGTAATACCTGTTCCAGAAAGACACATTCAACCCTTATAACCTCATAGATATTATGACAGGAATTCATCTACCTATGAAAGAAAAACATACAAAAGAAAAAACTCTTCCAAATAATGTGTGTAATCATGTAATTTTATTATTTTTCCTAGACTGCAGTTCGCCATGAGTCTTGCAATGGTTTGTACAAATTATCTCTCTCTGGCCTGGATGGGGGAGACTCAATCAATCGCTCCTTTCTGCTGCTGGCTGCATCAACCTTGTTAAAATTTCTCCCTGATGCTCAAGCTCTGAAACCAATTAGGGTAAGAAATTAAGAACTGACAAGACTTTCTCAAAGATAAATTTAAATATGCTTTTTTAATACAAAAACTAAAAATGGTAGCACATTATCATTGTGTCTGACATACTGTTTCAGATACACAGAGATATGAAGGCTTCTGGTTTAGACGTTCCAGAAACTTTCCAAAAGTGGTTAAATTGTGACACTGCAGTAATTTACAGCTTGGCCGTGCCTGGAGAAATGCAGAACAGCTTTTAGGAAGTGTTCTTGTTCTTAAATTTCAGTGTCCGCGTACACAGATACTTTTAAAAAGAGTTAAATTAAAATAAGCTACAGAAGATTTTGCAATATTTATCTCTTTTTCAGGATAGTTTAAAATTAGAGAGGTATTAACTAATTGAAATCAGCCCAAGTTTCTCATGTTTTGTCCAGTCTAATCCTGAATATTTTTGTGATTTGCAGTGGGTGGGATGAACTCCACAGTATTTTACAAATCTTTTACAGGTCTGGCAGATCATCCAGACAATTTTTCAAGAAAATTAATAAATATTGCAGAAGAAAAATAGAGCACACACTGTTACCATTGTAAAATACATTGTTTTTATACTTACCTTAGAGGCTTGAAGAAAGTAATACTCTTGTAACATAGTTACTGGCTTCACTGTGGTTTTTTAATACAGTTATTTTTTCTTCTACTTCACAACAAAAGCAATTTCTTTCCACAGATAGAGGATTATGAAGAGGAAACTGTGCTGCGACCTGGTTGTAAGGAATATTTTTGGCTGCTGTGCAAACTGATTGATAACATTCATGTCAAAGATGCAAGTCAGGTAGGTTTGCCTTGCATTCATACCAATGTTAATTGCTTTTACTTTGTGTCTTCAGACATTTTTTCTGCTGTGAGCAGTTCTTGGATGTTTTCCGTCTCCCAGTTTACTCTGAGGTGTAGAGTTTAGTAGCTCTTTAGTAGCTCTTGGAAGCTTCAGGTGGTGGCTGTGCCACCTTTCTTTCAGGGTCAAGAAAGGGGGGTTGTTGTAACACACAAAGAAGGTGAACTTAGATGAAGGTCACAGATGTGGGAATACTGTAATTATCTGTGAGATTCATTGTTGGTAATTCCAGTGTGTTCTGAGGAGGAGCTAATCAAGTATTTGATTAAAGCTGAAAGAGTTAAATTCAGTTAACAGCCACTTAGCATAAGTTGGATAACTTACCTTAGAGTGTGCTTGAGAATGAGTTCTAATTATCTCTGGTTTTATGTGTGCAATATTAAAATTTCCTCTAAAAGAAATCCATAATTATTTCCCATTTGTATTCCATTTTCTTTATTTTGAATCAGACAACTCTGCTGGATTTAGATGCACTGGCAAGACACCTTGCTGACTGCATTCGGAGGTGAGCTTTGCCCACAGGAATTTCACTTGGAATTAGCATTGTGTTTGTTGTTAGTGGGGCAGAGCTGTGACATTCCTTCTCTCCCTGTATGTGCATATCCAGCAGAGAAATCCTTGACCATCAGGATGGGAACATAGAGGATGATGGGCTCACAGGACTGCTTCGCCTTGCAACGAGCGTTATTAAGCACAAACCACCCTTCAAATTTTCTCGAGAAGGCCAGGTGAGGAGGACACTGCAAGACCACTGAGAGAACAAAATAGGACCTTTTTTACCACATTTTGATTGCAGGGCTCAGTATATGAAAGTATGTCATATTTCTAGCCTTAGGATGATGGACAAACCCACACATATTCCTTTATTAACAAGTAGCACTTACAATTCTTTCCCTTTCTGTGTAATTTCAGGATAGAATTCTTCCATCTCTTAAGTTTTATTTATTTTCATTTATTACCTTTAAATGTTTCTACTGTTGATTAGCATTAACTGGTTTAAGTCCTTAACAGCAGCTGATTTTGACCAGATCCTGGGCAGTCTGATCTAAAAGTAACATTTAAGCTCTACACCTGTGCAGTGGCAGAGATCTGTTATAAGATTATTACATTCCACCTATGTTTATAAGGTGGGAAATTGGTGAGGCAGGGGAAGCTGCTAAAAAACTTACTTTTTCTTTGAGAGCTGCATTGTCTTAAAAAAAAGGCAAATTGTGTGTAAAAAATTATTTAGACTGATGTTTTTTTCTGTAGACTCTACAAAACTTATTATTGGGCCTTTTCAGCAGAAAAGTAGGCCCTGGTGTATAATGATATTGTCTATATCTTGTCTGTTTATTCTGTTACTATAAAACGGCCCTGAAGGTAATTTGATTGTCCAGATGTGACATTGCTGACAGCATTTTAAAAGACTGCTTCTGTTGTTCTGCTGGATAAGTGTATTTTACTTATAGGGAGCTTGCAGATTAAATTACAGTAAGAATTCAATTCACAGAGTGCAGTGTGGAGGAGGATGTGGAAATTAAAATAAAGGTATGCAAAGGTCAGATTTATGTAGCTTGGATGTATGGAAGGCTTAAGAAGAGCTTGAGAAACTAGTCTTAAAAGTTACTGAAAATCCATGTCTGGTTTGCCAGGTTGTCAGTCATAAAACCAATCATATTTTGTTATTCTTTTCCAGTTGGCATGCTCCTCTTTAGACTGTAATATGGTTACAGTGCACTTAATGCGGTATAAGTTGTTGAAATTTGTGATTCAGAGCTTGTATTCAAGTCAGAAAGTTCTGCATGATAGAGGTCTAGAAAGTCTACACAAGTTCCTAGAAAATTGTTAATATGTGATTTATCTTTTAAGAATACATTCCAGCTGCTAAATGTGCCAATTTAACTGTTTTCCAGGAGTTCCTGAGGGACATCTTCAATCTCCTGTTCTTGCTGCCCAGTCTGAAGGACAGACAGCAGCCAAAGTGCAAGTCCCACTCCTCCAGGGCTGCTGCTTACGACTTGCTGGTGGAAATGGTGAAAGGCTCTGTGGAAAACTACAGGCTGCTCCACAACTGGGTCATGGCACAGCACATGCAGTGTAAGAACCTTAGGCACAGCCAGCTTTGGAGTGTTTCATGGCCTCTAACACTGCTCTGGGAATTCCACTCTGTAGCTCTGCTGTTTATCCCCCATCAGCTGGGGTACTGGCACACAAGTGTTGGCATCTTTTGCTCACCTACCAAATTAAATCCCATAATACTTTCTGTATCACCTGTTCTTAAATGTGGGTTATTTAGAGTGTGTGGTCCTGTAAAATGACATGTACACACAGGTAACATTGGATTTTACATGTTTCATCCTCTTGTGCTGGATTTTAATTTCCCTTTTTCCTTTCTAACGTAAACCATGGAATTTATACATAAACCAAAGTATAGAAGGCACATGGAGGTACTAGAGTTATGAAAAGCCCTGTCATGTTTTCAGAGCCTCTGGTATCATTGTAGTTGATTTCAGGCAGTACCCAGATATCTGCATAAAGCAGTTTTGCTGTGCCTCTTGGCTTCCATGCTTCCTGCCTTTTGGAACCACAGTTCCAATGTGTAGTATGGAAATCACCACAATTTCAAGTTCATTAATATTTTGTCTTTGATTTGCAAATCCTCATTATGCATGTTTAGTTTGCTAGATTTCCTTTCACATGCCTAGTTTAAATTTCTCTAACCTGAGGTTCTCTAAATTTATTATATTCTGTGGAATTGATTTTAGTGTCTTACAATTCAGCAAGCAAAAGAGAAATCTGATCATAATAATGCTTTGTGTTCTATTCTCATATGCCTGGGGCCTTCCAAGGTCTCCTATGCTCAGAAGAAATATTATGAAGAATGTATTTTATGAAAATACTGGATATTTGTATTTGCTATGAGCACATTATCTGCTGTTGAGATTCTCTCTCCAGGTGCAATCATTTGATTTTTACAATCTGTTTTCCTCACTCCTAGATCTCAGTAATTCCTTGGTGTTGAAGTTCTCTGTAACATTTACTATGGTTGTTACTTTCTTCCAAACACTCTTCTCTGGATTGTTTGTTCCATCCCAGGTTCTCCAGAGCCATCTGGTCTGTGCTCCTGCTCCATATCCAGTATTTCTCACTTGCATGAATGTTAATTTTATTACAGCTGGCACAGTGCTGCTGTCTCTGTGATGTGCACCCAGCACAAGACTTGTGATACCTCATTTGTTTGAGGGCTTGTTATTGCATTGATGTGACCCAGAGATATTGAAACTGGGCTTTTCCACTTCGTTATCCCTGTAATCTTACTAGTCTTCAAAAATCATAATCCTAGGCCTATTCCTCCATCCTTCTTAGGAGAAACATTAAGGGAAATACTCTACATTTCCATCCTGTCTTTGGTTTTAATGTGTTTTCTTAACAGGAAGGACTCCCGGTTCATTCAGGTTGATCTTACTGAAGAGTGGATTTAGGTATCTTCAGTTGGTTGTAAAATTTCTTGCAGTGTTTTGGAGTTTTGCTTCTTTAAAGACTGATAAAATCCTTCAATTCAAAGAGTAGATATTTCACTTTCTTGCAAGTATAAGATCATGTTTGGTGTTATGGATGGAGCAGGAGCATCATCAAAAGGTGAAATACAGAGAAATGCACGGTCATTCTGAGAGGAAAAAATTCAGCATTAGTTTGCTAAAAATAGAATGTGAACATTGCAAGTTTGGTTTCAAGTTTCCCCATCTCTTCCTGAGAAAAAGCTGGTTTCTATAACAACAGTGAGGAATAAAGAATATAGACATCAACGAGCCTCAAATTTGCCTTTCTAGTTAAGATCCATATGGAAGAAAGAAAAATTGTATTACACAAATGAAGTCAGTCACTTAAAAAATCCCAGGGTGGGGAACACAGGGTCGTCCTGAGAAAGTCCTTGTCAAATTCCTGAATGCTCTTTGTCAGATGGAAGGAGATGGAAGATCCTCCCAGCTGCTCTGTGAAGTACAGAGAAGTCAACTGATTGCTTTGCAATTACAGCTTGATGAGCTCTAAGCAGTGATAGATGCTGAGTCCTTACATCAGAAGGGGTGAATTAGGATGCTGTAATTTGGGGATTGCAGTTCAGGGAGGGAATTTTGGATTACTCTGCCATGCTAATGACCTTCTTTGGGAGGTGAAACGGGCAAGGGAGCTTTGTTTCAACTGGCTGACCAGCCCAGGTGACCCGAGGTCACACCACTGAGATTTGTTGAAACAGGACAATTAAACCTCTTTTCTTCCCTCCTTGGAGCTTCAGGGCTAATAGTGGTTTTGGTGCCAATGCCAAAATGAAGATTACAACTATTATTTGTTGTGCAACAGCACGTCTTGTGGGTCTGGTCTCTGAAGATGTGAGGATACCAGATAGTTTCCTGAATTTCTGTCTGATAGTGTAGATTGAGAAGAATCCTTAATGAGTCTTTCATGTGTGACAAAATAATTAAGCATTTAAAGTTTAAATCTTGAACCCCACATAGCTTTTATGGATTGTTAAATCCAGCCTGTTTTTGGGGAATCTTTTTTCCACTTTATCTGAACATATACTTCAGCAGAGGTACTGAATTATTTGTGGGGCACACTGTTATCAGAGAATGACATCTCTGGGGATGAATAGCAAAGCTAGATGCATTGCAGGGGTTTGTGTCCAATTTCTTGGATACCAAGGAAGATTGTCTAAGCTGGTTACCATCTTCCTGGCTGGCAGATAAGAAGAATTTTCCCATTCTTCTGATCTCTTGGCAGCCATATCAGAACAAGGCTCGTGAAAGAGTCACTGATCCCTGCCAAACTTGTCTGGTGCCTCCCTGTGTAAGAAATCCATCACTGCATGGTATGAAATACAGAGGAATAGAAAGCTTAGAGGAAAAGAAAATGGCTTTTTCAATCTGATTCGCTTGTGCTTTGGAGAGCACAATGAGCCCCTTGCAGCCCAAAGTGGTGTGGCAGGAAGGCTGCTGCTCTATCCAAAGATTCTACAGATTTTCCTGAGGGATATATAATCCATTTTCCTAAAGATCAGGCACAGTCTGCCTTGTGCCTGTAAATGTCCAGTGCATAACCAGGTGACATTTTATTAGTGTGGACATCAAGCTTTTCACTGTATTTCTATTTTTGCAAATTGCACTTTGAATTCACTGTGTTCCTGCCTGTGTGATTGCTGTTTTCACAGCTTCCCATGCACCTTACAAGTGGGATTATTGGCCACATGACGATGTTCGTGCTGAGTGCAGGTTTGTGGGTTTAACCAACCTTGGAGCCACGTGTTACTTGGCCTCCACTATTCAGCAGCTGTACATGATCCCAGAGGCCAGACAAGCAATTTTCACTGCAAAGGTGAGTGTGGGGCTTGGATGGAAATTTACATTCAAGAATCAGTGCAAATATTGAAAACCAGATCTACTTCTAAAAGTTGTATCTAGATAAAGAATATTTCTTCAGCATTTAGTCTGCTTTTTGTGTAGCTGGATTCTTTTGCTGGTGTCGAAGAGATTTTTTTTCTTAAATATTTGATGTGGTAGGTTCTTAAGGTGGCATTGAAATGAAGTGTTCTAAAAGTCATGTTTCTTTTGATTTCAACTAGGTTGATTCAGGTTTGGGTTTATGTGAATTCTCTGTTGTTTCTTAACTGCTAATTTGTCATTTTGTTTACACATGTTTTTTCATGTATGTTTATAAAGTCCCGAAGCACGTTATCTTGTGCTACCAGAAATACAGCAGGTCCTGTAAATTATCATACATTGGTTAGCTTCCAGAAATGCAATATTATCCCTTTTAGCTCTTTATTGTAAGAGAGAAAGTATCATTTTGGTCCCTGACATCAGCAGGGCAGATAGAATATGTGAAACACCCTGATTGGCAGTGACCTCATAATTATCTGTTACTGTTCATTGCTGGCACTTGTCACGTAACAAGTGATTTGCCATGTATAAATGCAAATAAAAAGCTAAATAAGAGAAGCTGCTGGTCTGCACATGAAATGAATAATGGAGAGAGCTGTTCAGAACCCTCACAACCTTGTGAATTAAAAAAAATTATTCCAGAACCATTGATACTTGGTAATACTTTCCCAAAAGCTCCTACCTGCAATAAACTTTTAGAAAGTAGAGGGTTTAATGTTGACATGCCAAAAAAAAAGTGTAAAGTAAGCATAAAAATTCTAAATGTAAGATAATAGACTGTGTGTTTGTGTACACAATCATTTTTCTAATGGTCCTTAATAAAGTAATAGGGGTTTTATTGGAATGTTACATCTTTTTAATATATGTTTTTGGAAAGTAACAAGCAAAAAGATCAAATCTGCTATTATTAATTTCTGTTAGTATTCAGAAGATATGAAACACAAGACCACTCTACTGGAACTCCAGAAGATGTTTACATACCTAATGGTAGGTGTAAAAGAGGGTATTTTAAGAAGTATCCTCTTTTAGAGATTCTTTGTACATAGTTCAAGTGAGTCAATGAATTAGAGGTGTTGGGGAGGTTGAGTTTCCCTGGTGATAAAATAAAATACATTATATTTATTCATTGCATTTTCCTTGTTCCAATATTTAAAGATAAATCCATTGGAATACAGCAAAATTTTGGGATTCCAGGACCAAACAAAATTTAATCAGTTCCCAGGTGTTCACAGCTGTTAAAGCACTGAAACAATTCTGAAATAATGAAAACAGCCTGAGGTTTGAGTGTCTTGACACTGGTTTGTGTAAGGAAATTCACAATCACTTTGAATACAAATGGGGAAAAGAATCTTGACTTGTTAATTTCTTAATTTCCGTGAATCACAGAAATTATTAAATTAGGGGTTCACATAAGCAGAAAGTAATATAGGAACATGAAGTCATACCAAGACTTAGAATTATTTAAATCTTGAAGAAAGACTTTATTCTAGAAAAGGCAATATTTACAGGAGGAACTGTCTTGCAATACATCCTTAAAAGAGAACAGAGTAAATAAGTCCAGCATTCTCAGAGTGCAAGGCAGTGGAACGGGGGTATATTCTAAAGAATTGCTTTATACTGCAAATTCTTCTCTCTGGCTAAACACATCCTGTTGAAAACTAGATTAAACATAGAGGAGTCTGAATGAGAATTGAGTACTTGGCAAGATTTAAGTCAGCAATGTCCAGAAATACATGAATACACGCTGATGTTCTCACATTGTATTTTGTCTGAACAGATATGCAGAAACTGCACCTGTCACATCTTCAGCCAAGATATTTTATTTTAATGATTCGTTTTATGAAGTATTTACTAAATGTTTCAATACTTTTTTATTAATGATATATTACTGGTATCATGATAATGGTTCAGTTAGTTAAAAACTGCTTTGCATTTCAGCAGAAACATTTAGGAAACTATCCTACGTAATAAGCATATTGTATGTAAAAGATGTCTTTTTAAAAACAGATATTCGTATATGTGTGTTTGGTACATCTGTGTAACTTGCAAATAAAAGGATTTGGGTTGATTTGGTTTTGTTTGGTATCTTTTATCTAAAGGAAAGTGAATGTAAGGCCTACAACCCAAGGCCTTTCTGTAAAACCTACACCATGGATAAGCAGCCCTTGAACACTGGAGAGCAGAAAGACATGACTGAGTTCTTCACTGACCTAATAACAAAAATAGAGGAAATGTCTCCAGAACTGGTGAGTTATTAAGAGGAAACAAAAGGGAACTTGAAAACTTAGGGATTTGCTCAAATCTCCTTGACAGTATTCATTCATTCATTCACAGAAAAACACAGTGAAAAGTTTGTTTGGAGGTGTTATCACAAACAACGTCGTTTCTTTGGTAAGTGTTCCTTCTCTAGTCTGATCTTTTAAAGGTAATTTTTTTCTAACTTCTCAAAAAAAGTTATTTCATTGCTTTTCTCTTGCATTTTTTCAGGACTGTGAGCATGTGAGTCAGACAGCTGAGGAGTTCTACACAGTGAGGTGCCAGGTAGCAGACATGAAGAATATTTATGTAAGTATTGCCAGGCTGGGATGAGTCTCATAGATCTCCATTACAAAGGGCATAAAACACTGCCACACACCTGAAGGTGTCACTGCTCTTTATCTGCACTCTAGTGTTGGGGTGTTTTTAGGTTGATGATATGAGGTAATACAGTTTTAGTGCTGTGTGCCATCATCTGGAGCCAGCAATTGTCATTGACTATTGTTTTACAGTCAATAATCGCTATTTACTTGATTTAAACATGCTGTGGTCATTTTATATGAGAACTGTCCATGTCAAAAGGTTGAACATTTATAAGTACTACTGCTTATGAAGTTCATTTAAAGCTTACATCAGTGTAATTCTGTTTTCGAGCTTTTTAAACAACCATTAATCCCCATACTTGAAATCTGAATTTAAAGGATTTGAATTATTTGAGGCAGCTTGGAATATTGAGTACCGTTTTTGTGAGTTGGTTCCTTAATTCTGTGTATGGGTTAGGAACTGGTTTTTCTGTCAAACTCTTCTCTCAGTTCAGGTGTGTGCTCTTCTGTGAAAAATTTTGGGACTTTATTTTCATAACTTATGGAAATGTTAATTAAACTCAAAGTAAGATTGAAAGGGAGGGATTTGGAAAGCAGGCCATGTAAGCACAAGATATAAATATCCAAGATAAATGTAAACTCCTTTTTTGTTTGTTCCATGTAGGAATCTCTTGATGAAGTAACTATTAAAGATACCTTGGAAGGTGACAACATGTACACGTGTTCTCACTGTGGGAAGAAAGTGCGGGCTGAAAAAAGGTGTGGCTAAGAAGAAATAAATATTCTTAATGTTTCTTTTTATTAAATTACTGAAATTCCATTGGGGATAGCAGTAATCCTTTAGATAGAACAGGACTGCTCTTTCATTCAGTTTATACCATGTAGACCTATAAGGATGTGATCCCTGCACAAATCAGAAATTAGGAGGAAATCAAATTACCAACATTAAGAATCTAAAATATCCTAGCAAAAGACACAGGAAAATGTTCATGAACTTTTTTAATTAAAAAACTCCAGAAATTAGTACCTTTTGAAGTATATAGTCCTGGGTCTAAAATATTACATGCTTTCAAAGGTAGTTGGTTACTCATTATGCAGGATAATTGCTTGGGTTTCATGTCACCCTGAATTTCTTAATTAAAATCTGTAGCTTTATAAGTGTTTCCATGCTTTCCAAAGTCTGCTTATAAAGAGAAAGTTAATTAAAATTTTATGTTGTCTTGATATTGCAGATAAGAAACTTCTTTGTTAGAGTTGGAAAACCTTGTTTTAAAATAACAAAACATGACATGGGTGAGAGAGTAACTTACTTGGAAATCATTATTGCAAATTTTATGAGATTTAATGCAGGAGATGTTCTGCCTTGAAATTTGTCTTTTAGAAGATGGTGACCCCCTGCAGTGAGGGGATTTGTGTTGTTGAATTCATTCATGCCTTATTTTATGATACTATTTTAGAAAACTGGTTCCTGCCATATGAGTAGATTTGCTCTTTCTTCCAAGGTACAATGACAGCCTAAACAGAATTGTTTTATGGGCTAAATTTGACCTTCTGCTGCCCATCAGTCTGCTCTAGGGCACTATAAGAGCTGAATTTTATATTTTATGTCTTAGCAGCAGATCTCCAATGTTACACTTGAAATAAATGTTTAAAATTTCTGTGAGAATACAATTCACCTTACTAAGCTTTTGTAAATCGTGTTTATTTGTGATCCTTCAGGGCATGTTTTAAGAAACTACCTCGTATCTTAAGCTTCAACACCATGAGATATACATTTAATATGGTGACCATGATGAAGGAGAAAGTCAATACCCATTTTTCATTCCCTTTACGTTTGGATATGACACCCTACACTGAAGATTTCCTCATGGGAAAAAACGACAGGAAAGAAGGTTTGCTCATAAAATGGATTCAGCAAGCTTTGGCACTCTATCTGTGTATAGACTGTGTATTTATCTGTGTATTCACTTCCTATATACCGAACAGAGGCAAATAAAAACAAACATAGCTTTTTCCAACCTAAATTCCCAAAGTCACACACTGTATTTCACATAAGAAAAATGGCCAGATTTTGGTTTCAAATACTGTTTAATTTGAATTAATCTTGTATTTGTTTGTAAAGTATGAGAGGTATTGCAAAAAGTTACATACAGTTTGTTGCTAATGTTGAAGTTTGGATGTTTAGTAAATAACTGATAAATATGGTATTGAATTCTTTCAGGTTTTAAGGAAGATGGTGGATATCTGAAGGAAACTGAGAGTTATGAGTATGACCTGATTGGTGTGACAGTTCACACAGGAACAGCAGATGGGGGGCATTACTACAGTTTTATCAGGGACATTGTCAATCCTCATGCTTACAAAAACAACAAATGGTGAGTTATACCGTTTATATTTCTGTATTTTTAATAACTAAAGCTTGTTGGCTTTGTTAGATGCAGTTATATAGGGAATACATCCTGTAGGTTCCTCTGGAAAGCACAGGATGTTGGAATTTGGTAGTTGTAAGGATATGAATTTATTGGCCTAGGGATCAGAAGCCAGAAGAGTTGTGTGGTCCCTTGGACACAGGGGTGGCAGGGAATGCTGTGCTGGCCTCACCACAGCCAGGGATTGCTTCCTGATGGGACTAGGTTTGAATTGTTTCAGTACAGATTTTCTAGATTGTGCATCCTGAAATCTGCTTGGTACCTTGGATGAGAATCCAGCTACATTTCTGGATATAGAATTTGGGAAAGGAAAGGGACATGGGCGTGGAAAGGAGGAGGGTCCTGCTGGGAGACAGAAGAAAGCAGGGAACACTCTGCCTGCTGTTTTTGGATGTGGTTTCTCCATTTCTTACTGCAGCCCTGGAATAGGAGACGAAGTTTCCTCTATTCCTTCTCTACAATAGCCAGAGCATTTCTGAAACAGGACCAGCTCATGACCTAATCCCTGCTCCAGTGGGGATCCACAGCAGTGCCACCTTGTTTGATGCTATTAGAAGGAAGCCACTTTGGGACCAGATTTGCATTTGCTGGGACCTAAACAAGATATTGGATATTAATAATAGGAGTATTTCAATCTGAGGAATCATTGGAAGTGCTCATTAGGCTTTATTTGGCCCTAGAGATGAGCAGCAGTTGTTTCAAAGCTCATTCCTGCCTTGCAGGTACCTTTTCAATGATGCTGAAGTTAAACCCTTCGATTCTGCCCAGCTGGCTTCCGAATGTTTTGGTGGAGAAATGACTGTAAGTTGTCACCTGAATTTTTGTCATGTTCAACTCTTCTGGTATCTGTTACAACCTGTTACAACCCAGGTCTTTGTATGAGGTTTTAAAAGGAAGCTGTCAGAAATATAGGGCAGGTATTACTAATGAAGCAAAGTTAATTAATGAAGTGTCTCTCCAAAAAAGGGGTATTTCTTTACTAGATCTGGTTTTTGTTATACCATTTATTCAGGTGCAAAAAAGTGAGTCTGAAGCTAATTTAGGAATCCTTGCTTGGGGTGGCTGCTTAGCTCAGACCATTGATGAAGGAATAATTACTTCAAGCTTAGGTATATTCTAGGCAAAAAAGGTCATTTTGATCTTTGTCTATGCCTTGTGTCACTGCCTGTGGCATCAGTTGAAATATTTTTACACATTATTACTACAAACAACTCTCAAATGTTCTCAGATTGTGCCTGAATTGATCATTATTTATAGCTGTGTACATGGTATAAAGTACATTATAGATAACACAGTATCTTGCTAAAGCAGTCCTGTGCATAAGACAACTTCTCTTGTCTGGGAAAGACAATATGCTGAAATAAAACCAGCAAATTCCTTTGTTTGGCACATGAATAAAATACCTTTAGATGCCTCTAAATAAGGGGTGTCAGTGAGATGGATGGGCCAGGAAATTGCTTGGGATGGAGGTAGAGTATTGCGTAGTAGCTTTGAAAATTCAGAAGAGGCCAGCCACTGTAGAAGAGAAAAAGAAACAAGACTGCTTTGAGCAAGAACTAAATTGTCAGCAGCTCTCATAAATGTCATTAAATAAATGTGCAAGTGAACTATCACAAGCTGTTAGAAACTAAAGCATTAAAAAGCTTGTAATTAATGGTTTTGCCTTCTTCTTGACAGACAAAAACTTATGATTCTGTTACTGATAAGTTTATGGACTTCTCCTTTGAAAAGGTATTTCTCTTCCAAACCCTTGTTCTGTGATTGTATTTCTGATTTCATGATTTCTCTCTCAAAGCAAAAATTATACAGATGTTTTTTTCTCCAAGACACACAGTGCTTACATGCTGTTTTATAAACGGATGGAGCCAGAGGAGGAAAATGGCAAAGACTACAAATTTGATGTTTCATCAGAATTGCTGGAGGTACAAGTTGATTTGTTTTAACACCAATTTTAAAGCACTCTAGGAGGCCCTAAACACATCAGAAATCTGAATAAACAGAGGAAAGCAAAAATAATTTAAATCACTGAAGTGACAGTCCTTCCATTTCATTGTCTTCCTTAGGAGATTGGCATGGGATAGGAAGGGAATTAGGATTTACATTTTACGTGAATTTTAGATGTTTTCTCATTCTGTCCTGTATATGGGATAAATCCCTTTTTACCACCTGGAAAATCTAATGTCCCTACTCCCTCTGGCCAGAAGTGTTGCTTCAGCATCTGCCACGTTTTAGGTTCTTAATTTAAAATGTCTCTTCATTGATAGCCAGCAAATCAGATCATGCTTTTAGCCTTCTTGGTCTTAAAAATACTAATAGATTTTATCTGAGTTTAATGTTTAAACCATATTGCTGTGAAAATAACTATGAATTGATGTCATCAAAACCATCACTTTAGAGAGAGGGGAACAGGGTACATGGTATGAAATCCTGTTCTGATTTAATGATGGAGATTCAAATCTTACTCTTTAGGAATTTATCAGAAGTTTTCAGAGCTCATCAACCTTGAGTTAGACTTTAGCTGTGATTCTTTTTAAACTTGTTCTCAAAATTTTAGCCCAAAACTCTGAGTAATTAAATTGTAAAAATGAGGCCGCAAAAAGAGGAGAAGGTTTGAAGCTCTGTTCTGCAGTCCCATGGGAGGCAAAACCAATACTTGCTATAGTATAACAGCTTTGAGCCAATTCTTTAAACTAAAGAAAGTGCTTTCAGAAATAATTTTTCATACAGAAAAATTTGGGGTTTTTTAGCCTTGGAATCATTTAAATATTTTTAAAATCATGCTTAAGTAGTGAAATAAACTGCTTTCTTGTATCTGATGGTAGCATTTTTTCTTCAGTGGATATGGCATGATAACATGCAGTTCCTTCAAGACAAGAACATTTTTGAACATACATATTTTGGGTAAGTTTTTCTTTTAAAATGTAATATTAATGCTTCTTTTCTTCTTGCAGATTATCATTATTTATTTTAATTAACAAATAAAATTACTGACTCTAGGTTTATGTGGCAGTTGTGTAGTAGCATCCCAAGTACACTACCAGATCCAAAAGCGGTTTCTCTGATGACAGCAAAGGTAAGGATTTCCAAAGAATCTTATATTCTGTTAACTATTTCCTTGTTGACATTTTAATTCATGCATTCTAAATTAATGGTGCCATTTTTTTTTCCAGTTAAGCACTTCCTTTGTACTAGAGACATTTATTCATTCAAAGGAAAAGGTATTCGATTTACTTGTAAATTCTCATTAAGTAGCTGCATGAACTTAGTGAAAAGCAGATCTGTACTTTCCAATTTAAAAGTGGGGTTTTGATCTGTAAAATTGTCATATATGATGCAAAGTTAATGTTTAGAGTGTCATTTACCACATTTATAGTGAGCACTGCACAATGGAGTAAAATATATATGTAAAAATGTATGGACTGGTATTTATCTGTAGGTGCAATGTATTATTAATTCATAACATGTTTATTGTTTATAATTATATTCTTAAGATTTGGTCCTTTGCTGAACCATTTAGAAATGATTAAAGATTATGCTGGAATTCATTATATGAAGTTACAGTTTTTTCTGTATTTCTTTTCACAGCCTACAATGCTTCAGTGGATTGAACTGTTAACAAAACAGTTTAATAACAGTCAGGCAGCTTGTGAAGTAAGTGACTTAGGAACTCAGCAAAGTACAAACCAACTTTCTATATATTGTTTAACTTTCCTGGAGGTTCGTATCCCTGGAATATTTTGGACTATGAACTACTGTATTTGGTATATTTGTGCTCTATGAGATGAAATTCATCCTTTCTGATTGCTGCAGATCCTGGGGAATGACTTTTTTATTTACAGAACCCTATGTTGAGACCATAGGCCAAAATCGTTTGTCACTGGAATAAGAGAGAGCCAGTGCGACAAACTCTTGATTTGATCAATTATTATGTAATAATTAGTGTAATGAAGACGTGCTTAAATTAATTCACACAAGAGACATGGAAAGAGACAATTTGGTGTGGTCTTGTTGAAAGCAATTTTGAGATACTGAAGAAAAGTTTGAGAGTGTTTCTGTGATAATTTAAATGTACAAGGAGCCTAGCACAGACTGTGTCCTGCTCTAGACTTTATTCAGCAGAAAGGAATTAAATTCATTATTCTTTTATAAATTGATTCTAGGTTGATAAATTATGTGACATTCAGTATTTAGGTGTGCAGTTGTCTCAGTGAGGTGGAGTCCTAAGATGTTTGAGTAAAGACATTTAATATAGTACAGAATGCTCAGGTACAATTAAAAATAAGAACATTGATTCTTTATTTTAAACTGTCTTTCCGTGTGACTCAAACAAAATTCTGGGAGTCAGAAGACTGAGCTGTGTTATTTGCTGAGTCTGACTCGGAATGAGTCATCCTCTGTTAGTTTTGTACTTTTTGGGTCTCTAGAGGCCATGAGGCTTTTCCAAATGTGTTAAAATGCAAAAGGGATCTAACTTGGGAAGCTCTTTTTAATTCTATCACTCCTTTACAAAATTCTTCAGATTATGCCTTATTGTAAGCATAGTTTTTATGCTGTTGACATCACTTTGCAGGATGAGTGTGTTCTTCCAGATAATTTTCTAATGGCATGCAGAGCACAGGGATAAGAAGATACCAGATACAAATTTATATTGCTGTTTATTGCTATTGATCTTTATTTCTTTATTCCTTCATGCACAGAAGACTTTTAGATTTCCCTTGGATTAAAACTTGCCTATTCCTTTATAATAGTAACATCGATTTCTCTTCAGACTTTATTATCATGCAAAAAAGAAGATTGGACTAGAGCAAGTGTGGAACAAAACTAACACAGTATGTATCTTCTGCAGTGGTTTTTGGATCGTATGGCTGATGATGATTGGTGGCCAATGCAGATTCTAATAAAGTGTCCCAATCAGATTGTGAGGCAGGTAAGAAAAAAGTTCCTTTCCAAGTCAGGTGACTGCTTGACCTGTGACCAGAAACAGACAGTTATGGTGGCCGTGATTCTGACAGTTTTATTGAATACCTGTAATTGTCTGATTCATCTCCATTCTTGCAAATGATTTAGGGAAGATATTTGACCATGGGAGTGTAACTGTTTGAAACAACCCCAGCATAGCTGTAAAGTCAGGATCAGTAAATCACTGTAGGTGCAAATTAAGGTTTCTACAACTCCCTCATGATCTCTACAAATCTGAACACTGTATAAAAAAATTGGGATTCTTCTGAATTAATTCAACAATAGTTCATCAAGCTCCACCTTCAGAAAACAAACAAAAAACCCCAAACTGTTTACATTCAATACTCCTCAAAGCTCCAATTTGAAACTTCTGTAGTAAATTTTTGTGGGTAGAGATAATTTTCCAGTATTATGGCACAAAGCTTTGTTAATACCCTTTTTGGGAAATTTTTTTTTTAAAAAACCCTATATTAGTAGCATTTGGACATTCACAAATCCAACTATTAATAGTGTCACTTACAAGTGGTCTTTCTTTGCAAGTTGTTACGGTATAAACTTTAACAATTATTTTATCTCACCTGAATTCTTCAGTTGGATTTTTGGTTATTAAAGTGATATTTCCATATTAGACCCATACATCATTTTTGTATGCAATGCATCATTAAAAGAATATCTTTCATGGGAAAACTCTATGCAAGGTCTTCGGCAAGGTCTTCTCCTCACGGATGCTTTAAATTTTCATGTGAATTCCTATGAGCCAGCAGCAAAATTAAAAAACATCTTGCCAAAAATATCAAAATGTTTCAGAAAATAGAAGAAAACAATAGAGTCATGTTCTGGTGCACACCAATATTAAAAGCTGGGCTTAGGGTTCCTCCATGAGATCTGTTCATAAAAACCAGGTCTGGCTCTTGTGTTAAAGTACAATCTCAGCTTTGTTTTTCAATCTTTGAACCTATGAAGAGCTGGCAGTGGGACTTGGAGACAGAATATTCTTTGCTTAGGAATGACATATTGACCTTTTTGTAAAGGACCGAAGGTGTGGAGTTCATTCCCTTCTCCCTTTGCAGATGTTCCAGCGCTTGTGTATCCACGTGATCCAGAGGCTGAGGCCAGTACATGCACACCTTTATCTGCAGCCAGGAATGGAAGACTGGTAAAATAAACCCCCTGCAAACTTCAGTTCATTCCATGCATTGCTGCAGCTGCATTTGTTAATGAGTCACTCAAAACAGTCATGTAAAGCTGAAATAGTGTTAATTGTTCTTCATTATTCTGCCCAAACTGCTCTGGTTTATTTAAGAATTCCAGTAGGGTTGCAAAGGGCAGTGTCAAATAGTTTGAAACATATGTTCCCTTAGGGCAGGTTTTCAGCATGGTCTTTATTTTTCCTGTCACTTGGCCACTGAATGTAAACCTCACTCCTTAGACTTGAGAATCCTACTATGAATTGGATCTGGAGGCACAAAGGTGGTGGAAGTTCTTATTTGTACATCCAACAAAAGAGTTTGGAGATCAGCCATTAATCCTGTAACTAAATCACAGGTTTTGTCAAAAATGAGGAAGAACCCTCTTGGATTCTCCTTTGCTTTGCTTATTATCAAGAAAACTGTCACTTTATGTCCAGTTATGAAATACTTAAACTCTTTGATACATGATGAGAAGAAAAAAGTGGTTTTTCTTTCACCTCTTGTGTTAAAGTTGTAATTGTGATAATGAATTTTCCCCAGAGTGAAAATGGCAGAGTTAGTAATAATAACTATGCTGCCACATCAAAATTCAGAACATGAAGATACAATTTTCATGGTAAAAAGTAGAATTTAATTTGTTTTGGAAGCCTTACTTGAGTGTCTGGCTTGGTTTTGTTCAGTGACAAGGTGCACCCTTGAGCAGATGTCTGAGGCTGAAGGTGGATGTTCTCTGTCTTGCAAGGATGTGTTCAGGAGGGTGCCTTGCCTTGGTTCCATAGCTATAATTGCATTCTCATTAAGTTCAACAAGCAAATCAAGAGGATGATTTTAAGTAGGAGATCCCCAATACTGTTGCTCTAAAAGTTCTTTTCCTGAGCAGCATCTTGATTTAGAACACTTAATTTGACGAACCTTCAAGCATTTCAAGTGCCTGATGCTCCCTTAGCTTGGGCTGTGTTGTTATCCAGGCTGTGGATAGGGGTGAGAGCAGGACAGAGCAGGAATTTTGGTGAATTCCTTTGTGTGGACTGGCTGAGGATGGCTCTTTGCTCTGTGTACTGTGTGAAATACCCTCCCTGTTGTTGTTGTTGGTGCCAGCTCGGATGACATGGACGGGCCCGTGGAGGACATTGGGAGCCGCTCGTGTGTCACGCGCTTTGTGAAGACCCTGCTGTCCATCATGGAGCACGGCGTCAAACCCCACAGCAAACACCTCACCGAGTACTTTGCCTTTCTCTATGAATTTGCCAAAATGGGAGAGGAGGAAGTGAGTATAGCCTTGGATTTGGGGAGTTGATGGTGTCTGTGCACAAATGTATTTTGAAGTAATTCCATCCCTGCGTTTTTCAGAGCCAGTTCTTGCTCTCTCTGCAAGCCATATCCACCATGGTCCATTTCTACATGGGAACCAAAGGGCCTGAGAATGTAAGTTTGAGTATTTTGTGTAACAAGAACTAATCTTTCCTGTTTTACATCTGTGATCATTACTGCTGCGTGTCTTGAATCATCTTTCAGCTGTTAAATTAAAATTGCTTCACTTCCACAATTTTTTCAATGTTTAAGTGAATATAATATTTTAAAAAAGACATTGAATTGACTATTACTGTTTAGTATAGAAATAGGTACTGAGTAAAAGCAATTAAAGTTGCCCATAACTTGATACTAATGGTAGTGCTATTAACAGTTGATTACTTGCACCTATTGTACAGCTTAGGTTCTTAAATTTACCTGCTTATTTTGTTAAATGGACTTATATCTTCAACCAGCCTATCTCTTGCTTTTGTAAATACAATTTAACTTATGCAAAGTGAATGTTTCAAAGTGAAAATCAATTGATTAGATAACCTGGTTTGATTCATACAAGTTGGTGAAGTTGTTTGGAATAAAGGACAGAATATATGCAAAGGCCCTTTGAAATGAAGGCTCAAAATGTCCACACTGAAGTTCTCTGTTTTTCCCTTAGCCCCAGGTTGAAGTGCTTTCTGAAGAAGAAGGGGAGGAGGAGGAAGAGGAGGAAGACATCCTTTCTTTAGCAGAAGAGAAATACAGGCCTGCTGCACTTGAAAAGATGATTGCCCTGATTGCTCTTCTGGTGGAACAGTCTCGCTCAGAAAGGCAAGAGCTTCTGATAAAATCAGTTTAGAGTTTAAAGTTCAGAAGGAGTCAGAGATTTTATGGGTTTGTCTGAGAGTTTTACTGTGGGCTTTTTCAACAGCATAAATAAGCTTGCATATGAGCCCCTTATATTTTTTAACAACTTAAAAAGGGGTTGTCATTGTTGACCAAATGAAAGGCTTGGGTTAAATACTTGAACACATTCAATTGCCCACATTTGGTTTTCTTCTTTGATCTCATTCAAATACAACTTTTTTTGTTGTTCAGTTTTACGTCAACACCTTTATTGTCTCTTGTATATTGTGATACTGAAGAATATGAACTAACACTTAGTCCTGAGTGTGTCCCTAACCATAATCATGGCTGAAGTAAAATGATCATTTTCTTTTGTATTTTAGGCATTTGACCTTGTCACAAAACGACATGGCAGCACTGACAGGAGGAAAGGTAATCAAGTTAAAAATGACTGCTTTAGCCTCCCAAACCCTCTGTGGTGTGTAGCTGTAGGCAGTGTACTGTATCTGCTTATTTGTTGCAGGGCTTCCCTTTTTTATTTCAACATATCCGTGATGGGATCAACATCAGGCAAACCTGCAACCTCATTTTCAGTTTGTGCCGGTACAACAATCGCCTTGCAGAGCACGTGAGTTCCTGTAGCTATTGAAATCTCCTCTAATAAGTGTCATGGGGTAATTGTTATTATTTTATCTGAATAAACACAAGTCTAAGTGAGTTTTGTGTGTTTTCTTTTCAAGATTGTATCCATGCTGTTCACATCTATAGCAAAGCTGACTCCTGAGGTATGTAAACACACCACATGTCTAGTAAATAATCTGTAGTCGTATTTTCCTGGTTTAAATCACAGAAATAATCCTTTGCTCACCAAAACTCTTGCATGGAAGGTGATCCATGGAAATTTTTGTACCATTAAATGAAGTCTAACTGCACTGCTTGTGAAGTTTTGTGAAACAGAAATTTGCTGTGCCGCTTAGGATGAAATTTTTATTCAAATCAAGTAACATTTCTACATTCTCCATCAGTATGAATTTCTTTTTAAAAGTTGGTAACATTAAAATATTGTGTGCAAGAATAAGTGGAGATAATTACTTATTATCTGGCTGTTCAAGATTTGAGGCACTGTGCAGTTCTGTGCTGGCAAACACATTTCTCATTCAGAGTAAATTTCTGCCCTGGTAATAACAGAAATTCTGAGAGTTCCAAATGGATTCCAGATGCAAAATGTGTAATTATAGTTGTAACCACTTAGTTGAAACATTGTTAAAAGCTGGGTGAGTCTTGGCAGTGTAAAACCTCAAAATGGAATGCTTTTGGATAAACTTCCCAGGATCCATATTCCATGTTATATAAATACTTAAAATGATAACTTATCTGAACCAGTGAAGTGTACTGTAAATATAAACCAGGATAAATTGGTGAATTCTTCAACAATGCACAGCTTGATCTTTTCCTTTTTTTCAGAATAATGTCTGTATTTCCTATATTTTTATTATATAAAAGATATATTTCCTATAACTTCTACTACACTGATCCTGCCTCATATGATCCTTTTGCTTTTCACTGACTGTGGCTTAATTTATAGATCTACATGGATTATGTACAGATTAAATAGTAAAGGGACTAAAGTATTATAAATGTTCATGTCTGAAGTTCATAGAAATTGAGGTCTTTAAAAAAGAAAAAATTAATTAAATTGGGGTTTTAAAAAAAAAATCTTAAAAATGTGGATGAAATTAAATAGATGAAATTGGGTATTTTTCCCTTTTCTGCATTACAGGCAGCCAATCCTTTTTTCAAATTGCTCACCATGCTCATGGAATTTGCTGGTGGACCTCCAGGAATGCCACCCTTTGCTTCTTACATTCTGCAGAGGATATGGGAGGTACAATATGTAAAATAAAACAGAAGCTAAATTGTCTTTCTCTTGTTGGTCCTTTTATGTCTCTTTTGCATTTTGTTGCCATCCTTCCTGCATCAGTCCATGATTTTTTTATTACCATTCCTCTTCTGAATAAACAGAAACAGCCAACAGACATTAAAAAGTTCTGTTGTACCTTAATGTAGGGTTAATGGCTCTTTCAGTTTAACTTCAAATTTTAGTTTAATGAGAAATTAATTGATTCATAATCAGGGCCTAGAATGCTTTTTCTAGACAAATTCCACATTGTTTTCTCAGTTATCCTTTTGCAAGGCCTGTAAAATGGTTCAACATCCATCATTTGGTTGTGGGTTTTTTTGGCCTTTATGTACAGAGTCCTTGACTATTCATTTAACATTTTTGGGTCTCTGTAAAATGTCTCTTACCACTTTCAACGCATAAAATGGTGCTAAACTGAGTCTGCTGGATAATTGCTGTGTGCAGGACCAGCCTTGGTTGTGTTTCTAAAATGAGACAGAGACTTTTTAACCAAGTTGGCACTGGGATGAATTCCTTGATCTGAGCCACAAATGAGCAATTAAAGCTTTCTCTTCACCTACTTGCTCTCTGAGTTCCCAGTACAATTTACTGTCTTCATTCCTGGCTGAGAACAGCATGGCCAGTCTGGAGACTGCTGAGGACCAGCTCATTCCCTTTAATTCCCTTTAAAAAATGGGGCTGCAGCACTGTGGGCTAGGACATGGATTGCTGTTCTAGAGGGTTTCCTCCTGGTCAGGAGCAGCTGTAGGATCACAAGTGTTGCCAGTGATGTGATGGATGAGCTGTAACTGCTGCACCTCAGGTAAAGGGAGTTCAAACAGCACATCTCAAGGGGGCACAGTGACACTCAGCTGGTGACACAGGTCCAGGGATATAAATCGTGCAGGCAGGGGTGTGAGACACAGCAGTGAGTGCATGGACTTGGGGTGTAGAATCTACTTTTACAGCCTCTGCAGCTTCTAGAAGTCATTAAAAACTGATTGAACTCTGCAGACACTGAGAAATTATTGTCTCTTTCTTGGACGTTCCCTCCAGCCATTCCCCAGGAAACCTGACAGAGCAATTTGTCATTTCTAAATAAAGGGAAGAGATTGTTCCTAAGGTGTTTATTTTTAAAATGAGATTAAAATTTTAAGCGGAGTTATGGTCGTGTCAGCTGCTCGTATTCTTCAGGTGGAGTAGAGGAACTGAGAACAGCTTCAGCAACCCAGTTACTACTCTGATTCCTTGGGGTAAAACTTTTTCTTGTCTGGGTGCCTGGGCCTTGAGGTAAAAAAGAAAGTAGTTTTTAAAAACTAACAAAAGAACAACCTGCATTTATTGACCTCATGTCAACAGATTTCCAGCTACACAGAGCCAGAAAAGCACAGGAGGCCTCGTTTTCTCCTTATTCTCTGGAGGTTTGCTGACTGCACAACAGCACTCACTGCCTTTGGAAAGTGCTGGATGAATTTATTCCTTGAAATTGTATATTCAATAACAAGTGTAATAGTTACCCTCAGCATGAAGCTGTATGAACATCTTTGCATACCATTTATGTTCTTTCAATGTAACTAGCAAAAATGCTGATTCAGTGTTAAGGTTTTGTATTAGATATTTTTTAAAAATACTTGTTTATAAAGGCAAGGTTGTTCCATCGTAGTGCTTAATATTTCAATTCCTAAATATCTCATAATATGCAGAAAGAATAGGCACAGTAATTTCCTGGGCTTAGACTGAACTTCAGAACTGTGAACAAGGTTCAGAAGCAAAAACCAGTGAAATTTAATAAGCTTTTCTTTGTGTGCAGAAGCAGCTCAGTCTTGCAGGTGCTTTGCTAGCCCTAAGTGATTGTGCTTTGATAGCCCTAAGTGATTTTAGAGAGAAGTGTTGGAAGTGATTTTAGGGGTTTTTAATGCAATCAGTGCATAATAGGAAGATTAATGTATTCCTTTTGATTTTTCCCCCTCTCCTTTAGGTCATTGAGTACAACCCCTCGCAGTGCCTGGATTGGCTGGCCGTGCAAACACCTCGGAACAAACTGGCTCACAGCTGGGTCCTGCAGAACATGGAAAACTGGGTTGAACGTTTCCTCCTGGCACACAACTACCCTCGAGTGAGAACTTGTAAGTGAATTTTAATTGGAGAAAAATTGTCACCTGTTGCAGTGAGTTGCATGCTCCTGTGTTTGTCTTTTCTTCCTTTTCCAGTTGGTTTAGAATTTCTGGGTTTTAAAATCTTAGGATAACTATGGTGCCTTATCCAGAGTTGTTACCAGTTTTGATGAAAACTGTGTTTTCATTTGGTACCTTGAATGATACAGTGGTGAGTTCTTTATTTTAAGTGGTCAATCTGCAAGGTCCAGGAAAATCTAAAGAAGAAGAGGTAATTCCAGAGGTTTTCCATTGTGTCCATCACATGGCTGTACAATAGGTGGGAGAGTACATGTTGTTCTTCCACAGTAATCTTCAGATGAGTCCTTTGAACTTGTGGATCAAGGAGAAGCCACCTGTACTTTGTCACAGATTCCAGGGTGTCCTGGCTCTCTGGTTTGTTCTGCCAGGAGTCACACTGTCACATTGCCAGAGAACATTTTCAGCCTTCCCTGTGTCAATGTTTTTGTACAAAGGAGGCTCCACAGTACAGACCACTGACCTTTAACACATTTCTGTGGCTGAGGGAGATGTGAAAACTGGAGGTACAGCTTTGTAACAGGCTCCAGTTGTAAACATCTCTGAGGAGATAATGACCTCTTGATTGAGCAATGAACGACTTCAGTCATGGAAAACCTCTGGGATGCATTGTGCAATGGGATCTGGGATCATATTCTGTGGTGGGATGCATTGTGTTAGCACAGGGAGAAGCAGGCAGCAGACAGGAATGTAGGTGGTACATCCCAGCACCACTTCTAATGTGCTTTGTACTACTTCTATACGCTTAGATTCTTTTTCTGGTGTGAGTATAGTAATACCAGATTCTGTAAAATGCTTTGAAATCTGTAAATGGAACATGCAGTGCAGTTTAATTGCTGTTTACATGGCTGTTAAGCAGGTATGTCACTGTCAAAGGTGTAACAAATCTGTTTTTATTTGAAGCTGCAGCCTATCTCTTGGTGTCGCTTATTCCAAGCAATTCCTTCCGTCAGATGTTCCGATCGACCCGCTCTCTGCACATCCCCACGCGGGACCTGCCCCTCAGCCCCGACACCACAGTAGTTCTGCACCAGGTCTACAACGTGCTCCTTGGCCTGCTCTCACGAGCCAAGCTCTACGTCGACGCCGCCGTTCATGGCACCACCAAGCTGGTGCCCTACTTCAGTTTCATGACGTACTGTTTGATCTCCAAGACCGAGAAGCTCATGTTCTCCACTTACTTCATGGACTTGTGGAACCTCTTCCAGCCGAAGCTCTCGGAGCCGGCCATCGCCACCAACCACAACAAGCAGGCCCTGCTGTCCTTCTGGTACAACGTGTGCGTGGACTGTCCCGAGAACGTGCGCCTTATCGTGCAGAACCCCGTGGTGACCAAGAACATTGCCTTCAATTACATCCTCGCGGACCACGACGACCAGGATGTGGTGCTCTTCAACCGCGGGATGCTGCCCGCCTACTACGGCATCCTGCGCCTGTGCTGCGAGCAGTCCCCTGCCTTCACCCGGCAGCTGGCTTCTCACCAGAACATCCAGTGGGCCTTCAAGAACCTCACCCCTCACGCCAGCCAGTACCCTGGAGTAAGTGATTGACACCACGGTGCACCAGTCCATCATTCCTGTGTCCCCTCTCACCCAGGGTGTCTTGTAACTTAAAAAACCCCGTGGTGAAAGTATTACATGGGGGTTTCCTGTGGAAGGAATTCGTGTCTTTTGATCCATTTGCTAGGCTTTAGGAGGGTTTGTTTCCTTGCTGTGTCGCAGCTGGAGAGCTGTTCTTGTTTTCTGGGAGCAGGCACTGGTGTTTCCACTGTTCAGTATTCCAGCCTAGTCATAAGAAACAAGGAGGAATGAGCTTCCATGGTGGTCTTTAGAAAGTAGGTTGCATTATAACAAAGGTGGAGGAATTCCCAGTTTCTTCTTTGCTTTCATTTTCTAGAATAGGGCCAAGATTTAGCCTGTTGCGTTCCAGGGGAGGACAGCCTGGTGTTCCCCCCTGGGAGTGAATACCCACATACCTTTGACAGACCTGGGAGTTGTGTGTCAGTACAACACAGTGACACCTGCAGCAGAGAGCAGGTGCTGGTTAAAGTGGGCTCTGTGTGATGCTTAAACAACAGGCTTACAGAGGCTGGAAGAGACTATGGGCCTGGGTTTGAATGATTACACAGTGAATACTGCTTTGGGATCCTTTGGGGTGTGCAGGGAACACAAGGAATACAGAGCTTCCCCCATCACTGTGGAGAGGAGGAGGAGGATGCAGGGAATCTTTCACGTTGGAGCGTCTGCCTAGATCAGCTTGTGGAGAAATTTTACACTCTGACAGTCCCGTTGCTCTCCTCGTTGGCATCTCCCCTCAGAAGTCTCAGTTTGTCTTGCAAGGGACCTGAGTTACTCAACTGTGTTTGATGTTTGCCAGGCATATGGCACTGCAGCAGGTTTTGGCACAGGCAGCTTTCTGAATGTTTGGTCCCTGGGATGGGGATTTCAGATTGCTTTCTACATATCTAGATGTACACATAAATATGACAGTGAGCTGTGTCCTTAGGAAGCATCAAAGCATCTAATTTTATAACTTTGAAATAAAGTCTGAACCATACTATAGTGAGAGAGCTGACTAACCAAGTATTTCTGTGTCTTTAGGCAGTAGAAGAGCTGTTTAACCTCATGCAGCTGTTTGTAGCTCAGAGGCCAGACATGAGAGAGGAAGAGATAGAGGACATAAAGCAATTTAAGAAAACCACCATAAGCTGTTATCTGCGCTGCTTGGACGGACGCTCTTGTTGGACAACTCTCATAAGGTACAGCCCTGTGCTCATCCAGCAGCTCAGCTGGAATTCCATCCTCAGCCTCCCCCCATGAGCAGAGCTGTAGTTCCAGCTGCTCTTGTTGGCAGTTGTTACTTTGGAGAAGAAATGTGATGTAGAAATTGTGCCTGTGGGACAGTTTTATTGTATCGTGTTCTTCAAAGAGTGTTTCATTTCTGGTTTTAAGAGGTACAGCTGAAAGTGCTGCTTGGGCATTCTCAGCAGAGCTATAAATTGCCTGTGCATGTAGGTCAGGGCTGGGGTTTTAAATGGAACTGTTGGTGCCCTGAAACCCTTGTGGAAAGGACAGGCTGTGTTACCAGGAGGGGCTGCATGCACTCACTGGCACTTACCTGTCACAGAGTGCAGCTGCCTTGTCCCAAATAATCTTCATGTTGAAAGAAATCATTCATTAGCATAATCCTTTCCTTTCTGCTCTGCTGTAAGCATAAAATATTCTGATAAAAATGTTCTTCAGACATTTAAAAGGCCAAACATATGCCTGACTGAATCTATTTAAATGTATTATTTAAGAACCATAAACTTCTGTCTTTCAAAGTACTTTATTTTCTGATTTTTGCAGGGGTTGTATGGGAAATATTTCTGTTAAGGTTATTTATAAATTATTTTCCATAACATAAAGGAAGTCGATGGCAGAGGTATTTTTGAATTAAAGTGTGTGTGGGGGGGAGGGTAATGATGAGAAGAATTATGTTCTTTTGGGATTTCTTTGTTCTTTTCTGATTATTTTCCAAAATAACAGCATGAGTATAACAGTTTTAAGCTTGGGATGCAACTTTCAGTGTTCTCAATGTTTGGATTTTTTTCCTAGTGCCTTCAGAATATTATTAGAATCCGATGAAGACAGACTTCTCGTTGTGTTCAACAGAGGATTGATTCTGATGACTGAGGTAATTACTTTGTTATTTAATTAGAGCAAACATCTCACCCTACTTCCCCTGTCAGCTTCAATAAGATTTCTTTGTAGTACTAAAAAGATCAGGAAATTGTATGTCTGCTTCTCAGGACAGAGAGAAAACCACCAACAGATTATGCTGAGAGGAATAAATTTATGCTTTTTTGTTGTCATTCCTTTTATTACAGGTAATTGGGAATGACTGGCTGAGTGCAGTCACACAGTTGTTAGTAGTTAAAAAGTGTTAAAGGCAACAGGTTAAAAACCAGAAATAACTGAAAGGGTACTCAGCTGCAGTTGTGGTTAATATTTCTGACCCTCCTGAGGCAGTTCTCCTTTTCTTTCCTACCTATTGTGCCTTTGTTTGCAAGAAGTGGGGTGTAAGATAGAAACTCATTTTCTTTCTGATGGAACTGAACCTAAAATGCATTTCTGGAGCACATCTAATTGTTGTAAAAGGGGATTTGGTCCATGAGACCAGACCAGAATTGATTCAAAATTGAGTGGAAAAAAATTAAATAATGCATCTCTGAAATGGATACAGTTGGAATGTCAAGCCCCTGCTCCCAGCAGTTTCACTCTACAGATCCCCATGTCCTGATGAGTGGAATATCCTGGATTCCATTCAGCACTTCCATTATTGAGGTGATGGATGAGAATCTGTGTTTATTAAAAGCACTGGCAGTGCTCCATGGGGCAGGATCCCTTTAAGAACAAGAATAGAAATCTGGAGAAAGCATAAAACCATAATTCAGTTTATTCTTGGCACTTGTGGAATGGTGCATTCATGAGAGATATTAAACTGGGAAAATCCATGGTGCAAGACAAGTGGCTCAGAGGTAGTTGTGGCTGTGCAGAAAATGGGATTTTGGAATAGGTTGCTGCAGGAGGGGGCAGCCAGCACAACTGGAAGTCATCAGAAGGACTTGGAGCAAACATCTGTCAAGGATATTTAGTCTGCCTTTAGGCACGTGGCTGGACTGGATGATGCTTTCAGGTTGATTCCAGTCCCATTTTATATGGTTTGATAAAAAATTCTCTTAACTCTTTAAAAATTCTAAAAATTCTTTTAACTGTTTTTTAACTGGTTTGCATTTTCTGGGAAAAAGTGTGGTAGAAAGAGCTGGAATTACAGAAACAGTGCAGTGCTATTTTAAAATTGAATTTTCAGGAGCTTGTAATAAATATAAGCCTGTAAATTAATTAATTGTAGTTAATTAGTCCAGAATATCTGTTCATTTTTGTTATGAAAATACTCCATCCAGTAAACTGCATGTAAAAAGTCAAGAACTGGGCTGTAAGGTTAACCATATGTGAAATCTAAGTATATCAAGGTACGTACATAGAGATGTATAAAAAGAATTTGGTTTAGCTTAGTTAGCCCTCATCCAGACTAAAAATGGATAATTAAGTTTATGAAAAGTATCTAATAGAAAATGAACTTATCCTGTGTAAAACATTTCTAGGAATTAGATTAAATTGATGCTACTTTACAGTTTGAGGTTAGCTGGCCTTATATTGTCACTTGTTGACTGGATTTTGCCTGGTGACAAAAAACTGCATTAAGGAGTTGTTACATCCAGGAAAGTTTTCCACTTAAGGGTGGCTGTGTGTCTTTTGTCTTCACTGTAATATAAAAAGGGCCTGGCAAGGGTTTGCATTCTAGGGACTGAGGCTGCTGTTTCTTTATCTTTCAAATACCCCAGCAGATTAAATGTCTTCTCTTACATCCTGTGCTAGAATTTTTGCAGTTCGGAAATGAGTTGCTTTTCCTTCCCAATATTTCTATAAATCACAGATGCCCACAAGGTATAAAAGGAGAAGTAATTCATCTGATGTACAACCATATATCCTTCAGCAGCATTTTGAAAAATGACTGGCATCCGTCTTAATCCTACCTTTCTTTCCCCAGCTTCATATATCTGTCTGTCTTTGTGCACCTCTTGTATCACTTTGTCTGCTGGCAAAGAAAGTTTGAGATTACAGGAATATAGAAATCCTGTGTCTCAAAGGACATTTTGTTCATTGGGTTGTAGATAAAAGTGTGAAAACTTGGTAATTATTTTGAGCTGGTAACACAAACGTTTTACCTTGAAAACAAATGAAGAACTTAGTGATTATATCTAACACCTTGTATTTTTTGACCATAAAATACCTTGTTTTAGCATAAAATAAATGTAAATGTATCTGCAGGATAAAAAGAGGAATACTAACAAGTACCTTAGTTTGGCAACTTAAAATTTTGGCATTTTTTCTCTTCCTCACAGTCCTTTAATACGTTGCACATGATGTACCATGAGGCCACAGCTTGCCATGTGACTGGAGACCTGGTAGAGCTTCTGTCCATTTTCCTTTCGGTTCTGAAATCCACACGTCCATATCTGCAAAGAAAAGGTATGACTATAACTCTAGAAAAGATTATGCCTCTTGTCTCTAAATTAATTTTCCTCACCCAAACCCCAGTGTTTTTTCTTGCTTGTTAGCTGTTTTTAAAAACTTGCTGTACAGTAGAATATGTAGCTGTTAATGGATATTAAATTGTTACTTATTAAATTACTTATTGACTTAATACAAAACTAGATTTCATAAATTTAATAGCAGTAGACCAGTGAAATTTAACAGATTCCTAGATGGATTAAGACCATGGTAGAGGAAAAAGAGATTCCTCAGCAGTAAAATTCTGTGCTTTATTTAACAAGCTTTTGAGGCGGGAGCTAAGCAGCCTCCTGGGATGTTTGCATTTGCAGATGTGAAGCAAGCTCTCATTCAGTGGCAGGAGCGGATTGAATTTGCCCATAAGCTCTTAACTCTGCTCAATTCCTACAGTCCTCCTGAGCTTAGAAACGCCTGCATTGGTAAGTCCTGGCCAGGCAGGACCTGTCCTGCACAGGCACCTGCTGTCAGATGGAAATGCCAGAGCAAGTGCACCTGCTCTGCTGGAAACTCTGGAGGTTGGGATTGTTGGTGTGATACTGTCAGGGCATCAGTACTGCTGTTCTTGCTCCAAAGAGTTGTGGGTTTGTCAGGCTGCAGTGAATATTCCTGTGTTCAGTTAAGGCACGCAGACTGGGGACACAGAAAAGCACGGGTCACTTTGTGACACCAATTTGCCACCTGATAAGGGGCATGACACTGAGGAGTAACTCCTCACTTCAGGTGTCACTGAGTTCAGAGTCAAATCCCAAATCTGACATGAAAATTCAAACATGAACTAAAGCTCTCCTCAGAAGGGAGTATGGAGACCCAAGTTACTCTGAGAAACAGCTTTTCCTGTTCATTTTTATGATTCAGTACTGTGAAGTGTAATAGTGGAACTAAAGCTTAAATAGCTTGTAGAAAGGAATGGATTTGCTTTTTGAAGTGTAGACACATATTATATACAAATGCCTCTCTTGCATTAGGGGAGCTATTTCAGAAAGGTCCAGGTTTTTTCTAGTTTAGGCCTTTTTAATATTATTTAGTAGATTGCTGATAAAGGCCTAGCACTGTGTCCAAAATACCTTTTTTTGGGTGTGATTTGTATGCATTTCCCCCTGCTTCGAGTTTTTCTCGTTGTCCTGACTGCTGCTGGTTGCCATTTTCCAGGCGTCAGACCTGCTCTGTTAAAGAAGAAGCAAAGAGGGTAATTTCACTGAGGTTCTCATTCTCCAAGCTGTCCCCTCCCTGATGGTTGCTGCACCACTGAGCAGGGTCTCTCCCAGGGGCAGAGGTGAAGGGAATTGGGATGGAGTCAGGGGTGTCACTCAGGTGTTGCTCACAGTGGAGCTGTGGTAAAAGGGATATGAGAGAGAGTTTGCAAATGCATGAGCCTTAAGTTGAACTGTTTGCTGTTAAGAAATAACAATTTGTAATAGCAAAAACAACTTTTTGTTTGTAGATGTCCTCAAGGAGCTTGTACTTTTAAGTCCTCATGATTTCCTACATACTCTGGTTCCATTTCTACAGCACAATCATTGTACATACCACCACAGTAATATCCCAAGTAGGTATTTCAGTGATTGTATTTTGAAGTTCTCTTACACTATTATTACTCTATCGTGTTCCTTGCTGATGTCAAATATTGACCTTTTTAATATATCCCTATTTTATCCGAACTTACACTACAGTGTCTCTTGGACCTTATTTTCCATGTCGTGAAAATTTGAAATTAATAGGGGGGAAAAGCAATATTCGTCCTCCGCGTCCCGAACTCAACATGTGCCTCTTGCCCACCATGGTGGAAGCCAGCAAGGTATGTAAACAAGTGGTCCTATAAAGAATTACTTCTCTGTTGTTTTCCCATTTTTATAAAAGTATTGGAAGAATCCAGTAGTTCAATGCATTTACCTTTTCTTTGTAAACAAAGCATAATTCTTCTTCAAGATGTGTTGTCCTCATATACTCCATTCTGGATGTGCACTTCAGAAGCACCGTTTCCCTGCCCTTGGGGATACACAGCTTCATATTTCAGACACCATAAGGGTCTGGGCCTTGTGGTAGGAAAAAAACCCATAGCACACATTTTGGTAATTTCCCAGTCTGTCTGTGGCATTTATAAAGGAAATTGAGGCACCACCCAGGGATTGTCCAGATGGGTTTCACACTATTTTAAGATTTATTGCCAGACAGCCAAGGAGACCCTGCAGGTTCCATTAGAGCCCATTCAGCTGGGACTGAGGCATAATCTCCTACTTGTTTGGGTGAAATCCAGTGCCTGAAATGTCATAAAGGGCTTTAAGTCTTTTCACTTTCCATTTTCCCTTCTGTGGGCTTCCTGATGGGATGCCAGCTTTGGTGGGGCTACTCAGCACTGACTTGCCACATCCCGTTGTTACAGCTGCAGCAACGGTGGGATTCAGCTCACGTCACTTTGCCTATCTAAAAGGTCAGCATCCAGCTCTTCCTGGGGCTCCTGGCCATAAGTAGTTACCCTGGGAAGGAGAGAAAGAGCTCCCCTCCTTCCTGTCCCAGGCACCTGAGTGTGGATGAGGGGACTCCCTCTCCACGGAGTGCAGGGAACACCAGTGACTAGATTTTAGATAGCTAAAGTCAGGTCAGGTGAATCCCACCCAAAAAGGAATATGTATGGACAATCATTTGAAGCAGGAGAACTGGTTACTTGCTGTCCAGTAACTGTGGTTCTTCAAGATGCTTTGTCCACACAGATTCTGTGCTCCTCCTGCTGTGCTAATTCCGAGTCCTGTCCTAGGGGATTCTTATGGGTGAAGGAATTGAGTGGTGGTTGAAGCCGCCATACCCCTTGTGCCCTCAGGTACAGTGGTCGCAAGGACACACTGGGTGCAGGCACAGCCCCAGTGGACACAGCTATTCAGAAAGAATCCAATCTCCTGCACATGGGGCCTATGTGCACGTAGATGGGAATCTGTGTGGGCAACACATTTCGAAGAAGCACGGTTACTGTAGGGTAAGTAACCCTTCTTTTTTAAAGCTTTCAGAATGATGCTGTGTCTATTTGTGCACCATCAAATTGACTGTGTAATCCAAGTGTTTGAAAAGATGTTAGAGAGCCAGGAACTGTCTCTAGTGGGTTTCCCCATCGTGCATCCAGAAGTGACACTGCATAATGTAAATATCTGGACTTAAAAAGCTGTCATATTACATGACACAATATTTTACCCTTTATATCAAATTTGTAATACATTAGGAAGGAGAATGTTTTTAAATCTGTAGAACCACATCCACAGTCACGTTGCCCTGTGGTTTTGCATGCTTGTTTTTCATTCAGTTGCTTTGTATAAGGTTGCATTTTTTTGCTTGAGTTTTAGAGGTTTTCTCTTGGCTCTCTGATGCCATTTTAAGCTTATATACATCCAAAATATTAAAATATTGACATGTATGTATCACTGGGTTTGAGACATTCCTGAAAATTCTGCTCAGTCTTGAGAAAATTCTGACTTCTACAGACCACAACTGACAAGTTATGATTTAAAAAGCAGTAGTGTGTATATATTTAAGTGTCTGTATGTGATACAAAGTTACTGCATTCTTTTCTTGTCCTCTTCAAGCCCTGGGATTTGCACAGCTTTGCACCCTCTCGGTGTTGGCTCAGAACCCTCCAATAAGAGATTTTCCTGGCAGGGAATTGCGTTTACCATCCCTCCTCCTATCACACCCTGGTGCTTGCCAAAGCCTGGGTGAGGAGGCACCTGGAGATTCCCACTGTTTTCCTGTAGTCCAGGATGAAACATTGCAGGGCAAGTGACAGGCAGGGAGATGCTCAGGGAATCTGGGAGCTGTCCTGTGGCTTTGGAGGTTAAATGAGGCTCTCTTAAATCTTCAGGGCAAAGACGATGTTTACGACCGGATGCTGCTGGACTATTTCTTCTCCTACCACCAGTTCATCCACCTCCTGTGTCGAGTTGCAATCAACTGTGAAAAGTTTACTGAAACTTTAGTTAAAATGAGTAAGTGTCAATGTGAAACAGACAAAGGATTTCTTTTTCTGTGATGGCTCTGAGTCCTTCTCCACTAAGTTTTATGTTCAGAATTTTTAAGAAAAAGCAGAGCTTGTGAAACTTGTTGTGTTTGGATATTATTTTTATCCACAAAACTGTTAATCTGTTTATAAGAGAGTGCAGCCTTTACCCACATGACTGAAATGTTTTGGGCCTGTCCAGAAAAGAGCCAAGGTAACCACTGAGAATTCAGTCTTACTGTACATTTAAAGTTTAAGACAGGACTCAGTAAGGCTGTTTCTGGATGGTTGACAGTTTACATGGCTTTGGATCAGATCCTGAATCCTCAGCATCTCAGCAATGGCAATTAATTGACAATATTGCAATTTCTGTATTCCCACACAACCCCGAGGGCGAGTTCCTCAGTGTGCACAGACCTCAGTATCACACCAATAATCTTGTTCAAGGAGCAATGAGAGAATGTCCTTTTATCCCCTAAATCACCCATCTGCTTGTTGTTAGTCACACTTTTCCAATGTATTTATTAAATAGACTGTAAAAACCTCACAGACCTTACAGCTTTCTGGTCATACAAAATGCTTGGAATGTGATCCTATAAAATGACAGAGCACCTTGGCACTGCTTTTCTGAGGAATTTGTGTGTCTCCCATGAAGTTCTCCCACACTGAACTCTTCCCTCATGCCACTGCAGGTGTCCTGGTTGCTTATGAAGGTTTGCCACTTCACCTTGCACTCTTCCCCAAACTCTGGACTGAGCTTTGCCAGACTCAGGTAAGAGTCAGAGCCAACAGAATGGAAACACAGGCAAAACACACTGAATGTGGAACAAAGAACCCACAATTGTAAATGGTGGGTGGTGTTTAATAAAATACTCTGCCTATGTTACTGCCATCTGAGAAGCCCTGCTAAATCAAATATAAAAATCTGCTAAATTCTGATTGCTCCCTGTATCCTGCAAAAGCTTAACACAGCAACTCCCCCTAGTAATGGTGGTGGGTGTGCAGAAAGCACCTCATCCTGCCTCTGAAATTCCAGCTTTTTATGTAACACAAACTGGGATGGATGGGTGAAGGGAAAATGAGAAGGTGTCAAGGTCTGGGTATGATTGCAGAGGGCTTGTGGTTGGCTCATGGATCAGGAGGCTCTGTCACTTCCCATACACACTGGTGGGGATAAACTGGCCTTTCTGGGGAAGGAGCTTCATCTCAGGAAAATAGGAAATAAGAATTGTCAGTAATTGATTTGTGCAATTTACTGGCATCTGATAGACTGAACTATTTCTCAGTGGGCCTGGCCTGCAGTTCTAGTGCTGACTGCCATCTGCTCTCTCCTTGCCAGTCTGCAATGTCCAAGAACTGTGTGAAGCTCCTCTGTGAAGATCCAGTTTTTGCAGAATATATCAAGTGTATTCTGATGGATGAAAGGACCTTTCTTAACAACAACATTGTCTACACCTTTCTGACCCATTTCCTTCTCAAGGTACGTGGTGTTTTAGCAATAACTATTACTCCAAGGAACGCAGGCACCGATGCTGCTTCATTTTGGGATGCTGTTTTCACAGTTCCAATTCTTTGTGGCTTTTAAAAAACTACTTTGTTTCCACAGGTGCAAGGGCAGGTATTTTCTGAAGCAAACTGTGCCAACCTAATCAACACTCTAATTACAAATCTAATAAATCAGTATCAAAGCCTAGAATCTGACTTCAGCAACCAGAGAGTTGAAATTTCCAGAGCAAGCTCTACATTAAATGGGGTGAGTCTTTTCTAACAAACATGAGGCAGCTCATTTCCTGCAGAAACTCCTCAGTGCCCTGTGCCAGGTGTTAGGCACTCTGTATCTCAGCTGGGCTCCTGGGGAGGGCATGGGAAATTGGGAATATTAACCTGACTCTGGGGAGCAAAGTGTTAATAACTGCAGGAGCATTAATGGTAGGAGTGCTGTAAGCCAGCAAGGTTTTGTGTCTCAGCACAGCATTGCCACCCCCAGGACAGATCTATGTTAAGGTCAGCAGATAGTGAGTGAGGAATTTCAGTGGTGTGAGTAGCTCCAGAATGGGATCTCTGGGCTGCTCAGAGCATGAACAGCATCTCCTTATTGCACAGTGTCTGTGTGCTAGATTCATCAGACACCAGTTTGAAAGAAGCCTTAAGTTTGTTTCTCTATTTCCAGGACCTCCGAGCACTTGCCTTGCTGCTTTCGGTGCACACTCCCAAACAGCTCAACTCAGCCCTGATTCCAACTTTACAAGAGCTTTTAAACAAATGTAGAGCTTGTCAACAACAGAGGAACTCATTACAAGAGCAAGAAGCCAAAGAAAGAAAAACTAAAGGTTTGGCGTCGCTCTGATGAACTTTTTATCAATTTCATGTAATATGTAATTTTATCCCCGCAGGGTGGGCCATTCCTTGGCTCCAAATCCCAGTAGTACACAAAAATACCTTTTTATTACGGAGCTAAAACTGGTGAATTGCACAAATTGTCTGCAAGGAGATAAGTGTTTATTGAAGTGCTGTGTTTGGGGTGGGAACGGGAGCAGTGCCCGTTCCCTGAGCCCGTTCCCCTGTCCCTGCAGATGACGAAGGAGCCACTCCGGTGAAGAGGCGGCGGGTGAGCAGCGACGAGGAGCACACCGTGGACATTGGCGACATCAAGGCCGAGCCCCGCGAGGCGCTGACCCCCACCAGCACCTCAGACAACGAGACCAGGGACTCCTCCATCATCGACCCGGGGACGGAGCAGGACCCGCCCTCCCCCGAGAACAGTTCTGTCAAGGAGTACAGGATGGAAGTGCCCTCTTCGTTTTCCGAAGACATCCTGCTGGCCGCGCGCGCGCAGCACGCGGAGGAGCAGCCGGGGAGTGGGAAGTTTGAAGAATGCAAAGAGTTCAAAGACCTGCAGGCTTCCAAGGATTCCATGGGAGCCGAGGAGGACTCGGAGTTTCCTTCCACGTCGATTTCAGCGGTTTTATCCGACCTCGCAGACTTGCGGAGCTGCGATGGCCAAGCCTTACCATCCCAGGACCCCGAAACTAATTTATCAATCAGTTGTGGCCATTCCAGAGGACTTTTTAGTCACATGCAGCAGCATGACATTTTAGACATCCTGTGCAGGACCATTGAGTCTACGATTCACGTGGTCACACGGATATCCGCGAAAGGAAACCAAGCTGCTTCTTGACATTAGATGGAGCATGTCTGCTTTTAAGTATTTTTTTTTTTTTTTTAAATCCTTCTTCCCCCCCAAAAAAAATGCTGTTTGTATAAGTTTTGCTTATTTCTGTTTTGTGCTTCAGTTTGTCCAGTGCTCTCTGCTTGAATGGCAAGATAGATTTATATGCTTAATTCTTGGTCAGGCAGAACTCAAGATTATTTTTTTTAAATTTTATTTTATTTTGCATCTACCGTACACTTTCTTAAAGGGCAATCAGATAATGGCTATGTTTTATGTAATTAAGAGTTCACTGTAGTGGCTTTCATTTAATATGGCTGTCTGGGAGACAGGGCCTCCTGGCCCTGTATGATGTAATTTAAACTTATGGCATTTTTACTGTGTATAATATGGTGTCCTCTGTGCCAGTTTTGTACCTTATAATCGAGGCAGATTGCCTCAGATCGCTGTGGTTCTTATTATCAAAATTAAGTTTACTTGTATACTAAACAACCACAAGAAATTTGATTCTGTAAAGAATCCTCTTTAGCTGTGGCCTGGCAGTATATATATGGTGCTTTATTTAACAGAATACCTGTGGAGGAAATAAAGCACACTTGATGTAAAATTAATTGTTTTATTTTTATTGACATGATCAATTGCTATTCTGTGCACTTCATTAAACTGATTGTGATGACTTTTCATTTGTTTATAATATGTTGCTTCAGTCTTTGGATTTCTCAGCAAAGAACTTCGTAAGTGAAACTGCAGCAGAGAGAAATGATGGTCAGAGGTTCAGATTTGATGTAAATGTTGGTGCTTGTTTAGTGTGCATGAGTGTTCAGCCACACAGTGGAGAGGGACTGGTGCTTGGTGTTGGGACATGAAGTGCTGTCAAAAGCCAGTGGAACTTAGCAACTCATTTCCCTTATTTGAAAATCTCTTATATAATTTTTCTTCTGCACCATTTACAGACTTCCTTTCTTTTTTCCTTCTGCTCTATCTGGCAGTGCTCCCTCACTTTTTGACAGCTTCTGCATCCGTGGAATGACTTTATCATCTCTCCCATTATACCTCCCCGTTATTTCTGAGTAATACCAGTTTCCTATGTGACCTTTTGGACTGTCAGTGCTACTGGTTTTAATATCTGATTAAACTCCATTTTCAGCTTCATTTTCCAGTTGCTCAGCTCATTTGTTTTTCTACTGTCTTCATTTACTTTGGTCTTTTATCTTTCAAAATACTTTTCATTCCATCTACCATTCACTGCAGTTTTGCATCACTTGCTTCTCCCTGAGTCTGTGATGCTCTTGCTCCCTTTGAATTTACTCTCACTGGTTTTAACTTTCTGTAATTAATTTGTCTTTAATTTATAGTCCTGTTTATTTAGCATTTTTATCCTGCATTTACAGACACTGCTGACACTGGTAAGTGCTTTAAGGTGGTATCCTCATTATTCAGACATGAAATACAACTATGGTTTTGTTCTCTTTAGGAATTGTTTTATCTTCTCTGATTAACTTTCCCCAGACTGCAACTCCAGAGAAATCATCAACAGCTTCTAGTCAAAACTTCTACAATCAAAATGTCTGTCAAGGAAAACATTGGCCTATGGATCAAAACCTGAGCTGCATCAGTTTTTGTAACCCTTTGGGTGAGTAGTTCTCTTAATTAATCAACCTAATTAACACTGTGCAGCTGATTGTTGGGGTGTTGTCTGAGCTGGTGCCCGTTCCTGGCTTTAGCAGGTCCTGCAGGATGGGATTACACCAGAGTTGTGGCATTCTGGCCTTTTGGGGTGGTTTTTTAGCTCATTTTCAAGCAGACCAACTGTAAACAGTACTTGATAATGATGTCACAAAGGGTACACAAATACTGCACCATTACTCATGTCAGGATTACCACAACTATGATTACTCTTACTGCTGTTCCCTTACCTCCTAATATCCCCCTTGAGTATTCCTGCAATTTTTACAATTTTTTTTTTTTGCAGTAGAATTTTTTGACCAGAAGTAAGGAATACCTGCACAAATGTGTCTTGCTTTTTCAGAGCGTTTCCAGGTGTTTGTCTTGTCTCACTCATTTGCCATGCTCTGTAAGTCATTACTTCTTCCATTCCATTCCCCTTCTTTAAATCAGTTTTCTGGTTTATGTTTTTCTGCCTTCAAAAATGTTCCCTTATCCCCTACCTTTGAAAACCCTTTAACCCTAAACCCTTTAATCTTCCACTGGCTTCCACATCTCTCAAAGCTTTGATTTTCTTCCCAGATTTTATCCTACTTCTCATTTATTATTACTTATTTCCTCCTGGATTTTCATTTAACCCCTTCAAAATTAAGCTTTTAAGTACTTCCTCCATGCACAGTCAGCCTCTCCTCTGGCACTTGAAAGTGCTGAGATCTGTAAAGAATTTTGGCCATAAGCTTACAAATCATGTCTTTCCCATTGTATTATTTTTCTCTTCGCCTTTCTCAGCTAATTATCATCTAACATTTGTTACTTTTAATTGGGAAGTCTAGGAGAAATGTTAGCACCAGTTTTAGAGGGGTACAGAGCTGCTTCTCCTCGTTTTCCAGAGGTTTTGGCAGCCCCACACCTGGAGGAGGGACTGCAACGCTGGAAGCACAAGTAAGTCTTGTCTTTTTTACCAGTGACTGGCAATTGCTCCATTCCAGTGAGGGCAGGGAGACAGGGATACCAGGGGATTTCAGTCATGAGGGGAAAATGGGTGAGGCACAATTCCCAGAGTACTGGGGCTGCACTTTCACTGTTTCAAGAAACTTGGAATTGCATAGAACCACCTACTCTCAAGGATTAAATTGTTGCAAAATCTCTTCAAACATCCTGAAGCCTGAACTGTCTTAAACCTTAATTTCCCTCTGTCAACGACTACCCTAAATCATTTTTGTATTCAAAACATCAGGCTTTTCTTCCTTGAATATTTTGGGGGGGGGAAAGGTAACTAAATATCAAACATTCAGAAACAGATGGTAAAATACAACATTACTCTATAGAGTTTTTTCCCCACCTAGCACACGGACACTTAAAGCAGCAGCAGCAGCAACACCCAGGAACTGCTCTGTGCCTCTCCTGTCACTGTGGGGACTAGTTCTCTGTACTACCACAGACCTCACCTCAGTTCAGAGGGGTTGTTAATAACTGCAGACTTCAGGAGAACCTGGCCTGTAGCAACGAGCAGCACCTCTGTATCCTTGGGATGATGGAAGCTTTTGGGGTGGTAAGGTTGCCATGTGTTGGCATTCTTTAAAAATAAAATATACAGGACTTAACTTCTAAGAAACTTATTTAGTGTGGCAGTATCAGTTTATGGAGAAAATCAGCTTGATGTAAAGTAACATTTTTATTGAGCCAAGCATGTTTTCCAAAGGCAGCCTGCCCTATTGTGGTCAATTTGTTTCAGATTGCATACTTCATTTGTACACTTTATTTATAAAGCATTTAAGAACTAAGTTATCCTTGCTCACCTCAAGATGGTTTAATTAGGAATTACAATTTTTTCCTGTCAAAATTCTCTTTAACAGTTGTTCTCTTTGAGGTACAACATTGCAGAGGGCTGTAAATCACTTCAGTGGAAGCTTTTACAGAACTGCAGAGAGAAAGCACTACTGTTTGTTTCTTCCTAAATAAATGTCACACTGAGGTCAAGTAAGGGAGTACAGTGCATGCAGGCCTAATAATTACATGACATTGTTAATTACCTTTCCTAAAACTGCAGCTGCAACCAGTCTGCAGTTAAAAGCATCTAGCAAGTATTCCACAAGGCTGTAAATGATACCCCTCCATTTCTTGAAATGGATCAGCAGTTTTGTAATCCCTTTCAGCTCACCTCTGCTGGGAACTCCGTCTCATACAGGGATTTCATTTTGCCACTTGATACTCTGAATATTAAGGAAGTGGAAATGCTTCCTGTTGATTGGTGTAGCTCACCTACCTCTGAGGGCAGGACTCACTGCAGCTGAATCATTTTCACACTCTGAAGTTGGAGGCAAGCAGAACAGAGATCACTGTCCCCAAGTAAAGCTGTTTATATAGAGTCTGACTTGCCTCTCATTCCCTAAAAACCCATAAATAGTGCTTAAACTATGTACAGTCTCATAGAAGTGGGTCTTTATTTTTCCCACAAATAAATTATTTTTTTTTTTAGAAAACCAAATGTTTAACAAAGTATAAAAAGTAATGCCCTAACAAAACTACAGTGCTGTTATCATTCCATGTTGTCTTTTGATTGCTGCAGTAAAATATGTATTTCTTCAAAATATTGCTTCTTCCAACACTGTCTTGTACTCTCCTCATGGGCGACGGGAACCCCTTTGCATTCCAGCTCCAGCTCCGACTGAGCTGCCACGTCCTGGAAGTTCAAGGCCACTGTTGCATAATGTTCTGAGGGAGGAAAAAAGGAGCCTTCAGTGAAGTGCTTTTTAAAGAATGACATTTGTTGGTGCTGATTCCTTCTTTGCTGTGCCTTTCTGAGCATTTTTAAAGAATGACATTCATTGGTGCTGGTTCCCTCTCTGCTGTGTCTGTCTGAGCACAGCCTCTTGTCACAGCTCTCTGGACTGGGCTGTTCCCCGAAGGACCTGGACCAAGAGAGTGTCCAGCCAAGGCTGGTCCCTGCCAGCTTTGGTCCTTCTCCCTGCAAAGGAGCCCTCCACTATCAGAGATCCTTGGAAAAACTCACCATCAGGCCAGCTCCTACACCGCCACTTCAGGACAATTCTTTGGCTTGGGACCTGTGGAAGAGAAGCAGGAGAGAATTCCCATTACACTTCTCCCTGAAATACAGGGAAAGGACCATTATCTTATGGAATACTGGACACATGCATGTAAACAAGAGCAAGATTGGGGTTTGGTTTTTGAAATAAACTGTTTTCATGGAGCTTTCAGCATGCTGCATTCCACTGTTCTGTTTTTGTCGCGGGAAAAGGTCAGGACTCATTGGTTACTGCACATAAAACACTGATTTTCTTGCAAACTTTGAAACAAGGACAAGCCCAGTTTTCCCCACTGAAATTTTCAAGTGTGACCGAGTGATTGTGTTACACAACTGAGCCTGGCCCAGTACACAAGTAAGGCACTCCTGCAGATGGAAATGGTTTTTAGGACATTTCAAAAATGCAGCTGAGCTCTAATTATCAGATTTTTCCCTTCTATTTGCACCAGCGTTCAGTTGGGACAGGGTACCACTTGCCCTGAATAGAAAAGAGATCATTTCCCCAGTTAAAAAGGGCAAGGGATTTGGGAGATAAACCCTAAACCTGCTTTCTCCCTCCTCTCAGTTACAAAGGATTGTGCTGGGTTTTCTGCTCCCCGTGCAGGTCCTTTGGTGTGGTCAGTCCCTGCTCTTTTGATGGGATAGAAAAACCATACAACAGAAGACCAACTGTTTGGCTTTGAAATAGAGGAACTGAAATATGCACTAGAGAAGCTGAAATTTACAAATTTATGCTGCTTTTTAGCTCAGAGAAGGTGCCACCCCCCCTCCCCCCCTTTTAAAGCAGAGTGGGAGCTTTTTACCAGTTCTGTGTATTCACCGCTGACACAGCCCTCAAACATCTGAAGTTTGCCTCCTTTCTCTGCTTCAATCACGGCTGGGCACTTGGAGAACTTCTGTACCAACTAACAAAAAAAGAAAAACACAAAATGCACCATGCTGGGAGACAAGGGACTGGTGCTGCAGGAATTAACTGAACTCTGATACACCTGGGAGTCTTTAAACACTCATCAGGCTTTTGATTTTATACAGCATTGCTGGGGTGGTGGCAGGGGCCAGTGAGGTGCCACAGTGAGAATATTAATATACTGGTAAATACAGACCAGCACAGGCTCTGCTCCCAGCACATCCACAGCTGTAGCCACAGTTCCCAGACTGGGAAATGAGGGAAATGGAGCAGCAGCTTTAGGAAGGTGCAGAAGAGCTGCTACGAGCCATTTCTGTTTCCCAGAGGTAGCCCTGGGATTGTAATTTAAAGTTCTTCAGTACCAGCCCAGACTAATTTGAAGGACACAATCCCAGAATTAGTGATTGTGTGTTTCATACACTATAAGCAACAGTATCATCACCTCCAGTAATTAATCTAATTAAGCTGTGGGTAGCAGCAGTGCCATTACTGAGCCCTTCAGGCTCCTCAACAACACCTACATCAAAGAGCAAAGCTTTTGATGGAGGGGGGCAGCACAAGGAAGCTGCACTCAAACCACATAATGATGCAGCTTCACATTGTTAAGGGAACAACTGGCAAAAAAACGTCTAAGGCAGCCTAATAAACATTCATCAAATGGAATTTGTACTTGACACTGTGAGGTGTTTATTGCTCACACAACTCTTCAGCAGCATCAGCATCCACAGTCAGTTAAAATGCCTCCTGAAAGTATCACTTACTTCCTTCTTTGTGAAGATGCTGTAAAGTTCATCAGCTGGAGAGTTGAAGACTTCCCTCATATGTATCCTCACTGTTGGAATTTTTACTCCAACCATATCTGGAGACTGTGGTGTAACAGAGTCCTCAAAGCAAAAAATATTCACAGGAATTAGTGCAAGATCTTGACCCTTAAAAAGTGCTGTCAGGGCACTTTGGGGCACCTGCACATTCTCAAACACACTGTGTGAGTGCATGGCAGTTACACACTGTATTTCTGTATTTACTCAGCAGTATTATTAATCAGGAGTGACCAGATTCAGTGGCAAAGCCTGAAGCCAACATACCTGCACTGTGCTCCCACTTGGTTTTCGCTCCGTGGCCAGTTCCTGACCAACAGGAGCTTTTGTTGGCAGGATCATTCCCAAGGTGAACTCTGTAATGCAGAAAAGCACTTTTCAGTGTGAAACTGAGCTGTTCAACCCCCCTGACATTCAGATACTCAATGAAGATCACCAAAACCCTGGGGAATGGGTAAAACTCTCCAGGACATAAAACCCAAGCCAGTTTCCCCAGTTTACCCTTATGCTTCCATCAGGAACAGGCCTAACAGCAATTTCCCTTAAAAAAGCTTTTCCGAGTTACCTGACCCCAAATCAGTAACATCTGCACAGACTTCTGGCAGCACAGCAGATGTTCAGATCAAAGAGAAATAATACCCAAAGAAATTCCTCTAGGTTTGGCAGAAACTCAATCCAGAATGGGAGCCATCCCTGTCAGAGGCTGCTGCCCCCTGAGTTTCTAGTGTTAAAGAATCTTTGGATACCCTAAAAATCATACACAATAATTTCTGAAGCCAAAAATTGCTGGATCCAACTTGGGAAAATTATACAGCATTTGACAAAAAAAAAGAAGAAGTAATAATTCAACAAAGCAGTTCACAATCAGAGATGCACCTGATATTTGACTACAAGCTGTAAATGCATCAGTTTTTTGAGCATACTTTCCTGGTTCTTGGGAACAGTTGTAATTCACAAAAATACCACAGTTGAAAAAGTAGAAAGGAGAATTTAAATTTGGTTCACCTTTGGTTTAAAAGAACAAGTGAAAATTTGTAAATTTACGATAATAAAACCTTAGAATCTCAAAAAACAATGGTAAGCTTAAAGATGAGCAGAGAATGTATTTGTAGATTAAAGAACAGAAATAAAGACAGCATTTCAGAAATTCTAGAAAAAACCTAATTTAATTAATAACTAAAACAAAGGGGCACAAAAATAAGGTAGCAGTTCAACCAATGAAGGCAGCTTTTAAAATCAGACAACAAAAAGAAATCCTAATATTGGCCAGTCCTAGTAGGGCCAAGCTGAGCCCGTGTGACCCAGCACAGCCTCAGCCACTGCAAAACCTTCTGGACACGGCCACTTCTGAGAGCAAAAACGATCCTGAGTGTCAGGACTAACATCATTCATCTCAGCTGGTGACAACTAAAAATAAAACCAGTACAAACGTGGGATTTGTCAATATCTGACCAAGCTGTTCAGGGGAGAGGCACCTGCACAGGAACACTCCCAAAGGTGCTGATAAATTCACCTGGTTTAATTTACCTGTTTTAAGTGCTTTCAGGTAGTCCCTCAGGGCCTCTCTGACTTTGGTGGTACCTTCAGTTCTCATCAGGTCCTTCAGGACATCACCTTCCCCTTTCTTCTTGCTAACATTTATCTACAAACAGAAAAATGACAGCATCTAAGAGACCCCAGTCATGAGCCTTTTGGGTTCTGGCAACAAAGGAAAGCGTTTGGGCTTTGTTTACTATGCTCAGAGGACAGCAGCAATTTCTAATCCATGATCTTGGGGTAGCCAACCTTTGCTAAAAATAAGTCTTCTTAAGACATAAATAAATGTAGTATCTGCACTCAGTCTAGTTCATCAGGAGCTGTTCTCAGTGGAGGCTGAAAGGTCTGTGGCAGCCCAGTAGCACTGTCCAACCAGCACAGAGATTCCTTAAGGTCAGGGCTGGGGGTGGTTTGCTGTGTTGGTTTGGGGTTTTTTTAAGACTGCAAGCAGATATCTTCTCAAATTTGTAGTTAAAATATCATCACAAACAATAATTCTTAGCAAAGCAAACTGCACATTCCTCATTGGTAAATTTGAGAACAAAATAAAGCATTATTCCAAGTATAATAAACAAAAGCATGAAATGAACTATCCACGTGTAATTAGCCCACTTAATAACAGGATAAATCAAAATATGATCCCTAGATATTAACTTTATTTAAGAATTGTGGACCTATACAGCCATACCAGTGTTGCACACCTACCTCTGTATCATCTACCTCATTTTCTTCTGACAGGTTAGGAATTTCAACAGATCCCTTATGTTTCTCACCAGACTCTTTCACTGTACCTGTATTAACATAACGAATTCTTAAATGCATCATTATAAACTATTTCCCCACAGCAAGAGTTTTACACTTGGAACTCAGTTGTACAGAGGTGCTACCTGAAGGGAGTTGCCTCAAGGCTGATTTAAAGGAACTGAACAGCAACCTGAGCCTCTCCTGGGAGCTGTGTTCCCTATCCAGGTGCACCAGGGGATGGACAGGGACCCACCTGCTACCTGCACTGCTCTCCCCTGCAGTTGTCACCTGCTCTGACACCCTTCACAGCCTGTCCCCAACACTGAATGTGCATCTTAAAAATCATCTCCTCCCCTGAATGTGATTGCTCTGGATGCAGAAGCTCCCTGGAATGCCTACCATGCCCTCTTTAACTGTGTGAAAACTCCCAACATGCAGGCATGTCACCAGGAAATAGACATTTGTATAATGGAGAGGTACACAACTGGCATTTCTTAAAACAGGAAACTCACATGCACATTTAGAGCACTTGATATTACTTTTAACCACTTTACAATCACTTCACACTGCAGAAAGACTCTGCAAGGGCAGGAATTACGCTCCACTTCTGATCCTGCTCCACTTCTGATCCTTCGGGGCCAAGGCCCACCCCACTGAGCTGTCCCCGTGCTGCCCTGCCTCAGATCTACACTGAAAAGATTACACTGAAGACTCTTCCCCTTTGCCTTGCAAAAGTGTTTTGTTATTTAAATTACCTCACTAATTAGATCAGATAAAATCTCTTCAGAAAGCAACAACAGAAACAGGCAGGTCTGTCAGCTCAGTGTCAGAACACTAAAAATCCAACAAGGTGCTTCATCAGCAAAACACTCAAATTCCAACAGCCCAGGGCTGAGCACGACTGCACAAGGGGAGTTATCAGGAAGGCAGATGCAGAATTTCTGGGGATTCTCACAGGAGCCACCTGGATCCCACTGTTCCTGACCATCACTCTCATTATTTTAATTACTTCCCTGAGTCCCCAAGCGACCGTGGGGCACTGACAGAACCCGAGTGGTCGAGATCCCGGTGAGGGACTCCAACAAACACCCCGGTGTTTCCTGGCACGAGAAGAGTGAAGGGCTGGTGGGAACACAAAGTGCAAAGATCCCTCCCCACTCGGGTCTGAGGCAGTGAGGGATTGCACAACATGCAAAGTCTGTTAATCCACATCCACACAGGACAGCAAAACTCGACCCCGGAGTCTCCCAGGAGAACGGGTCACTCAGTGAAGCCATGGGAACTGGTTCATGCCAACCTTGAAACACTGCTGGGCCCACAAAGCCACCCCAGTGTGCTCTTCCCTGCTCCCTTCCAGCACCAGGATCAGTACAGGAAAAACCACACAACATGGTCTTTGCAGACAATAAAATCCATCTTATTTTTGGCCACTCTTCCCAGAAAGGAAGTGCAGGCATGCAGGAAGGAGTTTTGGGGAGCAAAACACAAACCTGACTTCATTCAGCTAATCCTATTAGCCATTTTAACAACCCCTAAAATAAAGTTTCACAGTGACTGTGTCTGTGCTGGGCAGCAAAGTCCAAGCAGTGAACAAACAGATCTGGTGGATCAACATGACACAGGCAGAATGTCAGTGCAGCTCTGCATTTTCCCTGCCACTGTAACATAAACAAAGCTTTACAACCTTTTTATCAATCAATCAAATTATGTGTTGGAATTGCACTGCAATTCAGTAACAGACCTGAGAATAAATTATTTTTTGGTTCCCTGCCAGTCCAGTGTGAAGCACACATGTCAGAAAGACCCAGCTATAACACACTGTTGAAATACTTGCTTTAGAAGAACAAACGTTTTCACAAAGCTTCTACCACAATGTGGAATGATCCATTAAAATCCTCATTACACCCTCTAAAAAATGACAGAACAGCCATTTTGCTCAATTTTAGTGCCATTAAGTACTCCCAGTTCCTCACTTTCTCAGTTCTCTCTTATCTGAATTGCTAAGCACAATGTTTTTCCTACACTGGACTTTCCAAACTGGCTGCAAATTTCAGGATTTTTATCATTTGTCCTTACATACCCACATTTTAATCATAGCTTGAAGTCCTAGTTATCCTTGAAGACTTGTGGAACTAATTACAGTTTTTTAGTTCAGTCTGAACTCTCACTTCTAATTTAGAGCTCTCAAAACACACAACATGATGGCTATCACCAAAAAAATCATCAGCCTCTGGGGTTTTTTTTTAGATTTTCCTGTGTAGTAGGAAATTTAAAACTCATTTAAAATTAAGCTCTCAAAGCCATGATTCACTCAGCATAGCAAAGCAGCCAGCACAAGTCTGAGCTGTCTCTAAACACTGACCAGCATAAACACCTTGTAGAGAAACAGTTTAGAGAGAGCTTCCATAGAAATACACACAAAATGCTGTCTGCCTCCTTCTAACTTGACACTCTGAAATAAACCACACAAAGCCAAACTAACTTCTGTTTAAAGTTTAAGGTGATTTTAGCTGAACTTAAAGAAGTCAAAAAGCTGATTACAATTCCTTTATCTACACTGATTTAAACTGCACAAGAGTATAAGATTTGCCTTGCTCTCTGCTAACATTTACCCCCCAACTCTAACTATGGTCTTAGTTTATAATGCACTTGGAACGTCTCTGAAACAGACAACAGTACTTGGTTTAAAGTCCTCTCTTATTGTGGGGTGCAGACTTCAATTCCAGATCTGTTCTGCTCTCAGCAATGTTCCAGTCAGGCAAATCTCCCCACCCGAGGGCTGAGTATTTGGGGAAGCACAGCCTGTCACTTGGCACTACGATATCCAGGCACTATGATTTCCTGTGCCTGCTCATTCCATCAGCTGCTCCTGCTTCTTACTCCAGTGCAAGACACAGGCCACAATTTGCTGTCAAGTTTTAGGGATATAATAAATGGAAAGAATTCCTTCATATCATCAAAAGCCAAACTGCAAACAAGGAGCTTGTCATGGGACAAGCACAGAATAGGGCAACTCCAAGAGCTGGGATTACAAACGGATATGGCAAAACAAAAAAACGCATGGGCACAGGCCCCAGTATCCCAAATAATCAAGAATTATTTCAATTTCCCACTCAAGAGTTTTATCCCCATGTAATTCGTAATCCTCAATGTAAACTACAAGCTAGTTTTTGGAAACAGCTGTAATGTGACGTCTCCTAGGTTTTCCTGCTCTCCACAGGCACGGAGTCACAGCTGTAATTTGGGAATAGTGGAAGTAAACCAGCCCCGGCACTCTGCTGTCAATATCACCACAATGCAGGCATTCACTTCTTGCAAAGCAAAGTGAATAACCCCGTGCTGATACACCGGGAACGCACTGCTAAGGAATATGTGGTGGAAAAAGCCTGGGTGAGGGGGAAAGAGCCAAGCTCGGGTTTCAAGGTTATTTAAGAATACGCATTTATCCAGTCCAGGCCCACGTGGCTCCCGCAATCTCCCCACGACTCTGAGTCACTGCAGTTCACCGAGACATTCCCGTTTTCCCAGCCCGGAGGGGACAGGTTCCTCTGCAGAGGGACGGCTCCCGCTGGCAGCAGGGACCAGCACGGAGCCCACGGTGCCCGCGCCAACGCCACCTCCCCTCGCATCCCCCTCTCCCCCCGTACCTTTCCAGCTGAGGCGCAGGTTCCACTCGTAGAAGAAGATGAGTTTCCCTTTGCGGCTGTTGCAGGACGCTTCGCCCTCCACGTGTTTGAGGTCGCCGATCTCGCAGCGCCCGGCCTCGCCCTCCACCACCAGCCCCTCCAGCACCTCCTTCAGCTTCCTCTTGGACCAGCTGGTGGCGTCCCGCTCCGTCCTGCCCCGGGAGCGGCGGGGTCAGCGCCGGCCGCCCATTCCCCCCCAGCCCCGTCCCGCATCCCGCGCCCGCTCCCGCCGCATCCGCGCTCACCAGTGCCAGTTGTTCACGTTGGTGGCGTCCGCGCGTTCCTCCACGATCCACCGCGGGTCCCCCTGTCCCCACTTGGCCATGGCGCTGCCCCGG